>PVJL010001443.1:65101-159139 GCA_004026885.1 Lyroderma lyra
CATTCCCAATTTTCTGAGGACCCTCCACACTGCCTTCCACAGTGGTTGTACCAGTTTGCACTCCCACCAGCAGTGTACCAGAGTTCCTTTTTCCCCACATCCTCTCCAGCACTTGTTATTCCTTGTCTTGTTGATAACAGCCATTCTCACAGGTGTGAGGTGGTATCTCATTGTGGTTTTGATTTGCATTTCCCTGATACCTAGTGAGGATGAGCATTTTTTCATATGTCTGCTGGCCATTTGTATTTCTGAAATGCCTGTTTAGATCTTCTGGCCACTTTTTAGTTGGGTTGTTTGTTTTTTTGTTGTTAAGTCTTATTAGTTCTTTATATATTTTAGATATTAGACCCTTATCTGATGCGTTATTTGCAAATATTTTCTCCATTCAGTTGGCTGTCTCTTTGCCTTGTTGGTGGTTCCTTTTGCCATTCATTTATTTTTGCTTTTACTTCCCTTGCCTTTGAGGTCCGGTTCATGAAGTCTTCCTTGAGTCCTAGGTCTATAAGTTTAGTACCGAAGTTTTCTTCTATACAGTTTATTGTTGCAGGTCTGATATGAAGGTCTTTAATCCATTTCGAGTTAATTTTTGTATAGGAGGGAGTTCACAGCTCAGGTTCATTCTTTTGCATATGTTTTTCCAGTTTTCCCAGCACCACCTACTAAAGAGGCTGTCTTTTCCCCATTGTACGTTTTTTGGTCCTTTATCAAAAATTATTTGTCCATAAATTTGTGGGTTTATTTCTGGCTTTTCAGTTCTGTTCCATTGGTCTATATTTCTGTTTTTCTGCCAGTACCAAGTTGTTTTTGACTATTGATGCTTTGTAATATAAATAGAAGTCAGGAAGTGTAATGCCACCAGACTTATTCTTTTTATGTAGTATTGCTTTGGCAATTCGAGGTCTTTTATGGTTCCATATAAATCTGATAATTCTTTTATCTATTTCACAAAAGAATGATTGTGGGATTTTGATGGGTATTGCATTAAATCTGTAGATTGCTTTGGGCAGAATGGCCATTTTAACAATGTTAAGCCTTCCTATCCATGAACAGGGGATATTTTTCCACCTCTTAAAGTCTGTTCCAATTTCTTTCAAAAGTGTCTTATAGTTTTCTGTGTATAAGTCTGTCACGTTCTTTGTTAAGTTAATTCCCAGGTATTTCATTCTTTTTGTTGTGATAGCAAAGAGAATTGACTCTCTCATTTCTTTTTCTGAGGATTCGCTGTTTGTATATAGGAATGCTGTTGATTTTTGTACATTGATTTTTGTATCCTGCAACTTTACTATATTCATTTATTGTTTCTAATAGTTTCCTGGTGGAATCTTTGGAATTTTTTATATAAAGGATCATGTCATCTGTAAATAGTGACAATTTGACCTCTTTCTTCCCAATTTGGATACCTTTGATTCTTTTCTCTTGCCTGATTGCTGTGGCTAGAACTTCCAGTACTATATTAAATAGCAGTGGTGACAGGGGGCATCCCTGTCTTGTTCCTGATTTTAGGGGAGTAGGCTTCAGCTTTTCCCCATTCAGTATGATGTTAGCCAAGGGCTTGTCATACATGGCCTTTATTATGTTGAGATACTTTCCTTCTATACCTATTTTATTTAGTGTTTTGATCATAAATGGATGTTGTACCTTGTCGAAAGCTTTTTCTGCATCAATTGAAATGACCATATGGTCTTTATCTTTGATTTTGTTTATGTGGTGTATCACATTGAGTGATTTTTGTATGTTGAACCATCCTTGTGCTCCCAGGATGAATCCCACTTGATCTTGATGTATGATCTTTTTCATGCATTGTTGTATTCTGTTTAGTAATATTTTGTTTAGGATTTTTGCATCTGTGTTCATCAGAGATATTGGTCTATAGATTTTTGTGTGTGTGTTGTCTTTGTCAGGCTTTGGTATTAGGATAATGTTGGCCTCATAGAATGAGTTAGGAAGTATGCTTCCTCTTCAATTTTTTGGAAGAGTCTGAAGAGGATAGGTGTTAATTCTTCTTTGAATGCTTGGTACAACTCGTTGGTGAGACCATCTGGTCCAGGGCTTTTGCCTTTAGGGAGATTATGGATAGTCATTTCAATCTCTCTGCTAATGATTGGTCTATTTAGATTATCCAGTTCTTCTTGGTTCAGTCTAGGTAGGCTATAAGTTTCTAGAAACTTGTCCATTTCTTCTAGGTTGTTAAATTTAGTGGCATAAAGTCCTTCATAATATTTTCTTATAATCCTTTGTATTTCTGTGGTATCAGTGGTAATTTCTCCCCTTTCATTTCTAATTTTGGATATTTGTGTCCTTTCCTTTCATCCTTTGATTAGTCTAGCCAGGGGTTGTCAATTTTATTGACTTTCTCAAAGAACCAGCTCTTCGTAATATTAATTTTTTCTATTGTCCTTCTGTTCTCTAATTGGTTTAGCTCTGCTTTAATTTTTATTTCTGCTGACTTTGGGTTTTGTCTGCTCTTCTTTTTCTAGTTCTTTAAGATGGGATGCTAAGATGTTTGGTTGTGATTTTTCTTGTTTCTTAAGATAGGCCTGTAGTGATATAAATTTCCCTCTTATTACTGCATTCACTGTGTCCCAATAATTCTGATATATTTTCATTGTCATTAGTTTCTATATATTTTTTAATCTCGTCTTTTATTTGTTCTTTTATCCAGTCCTTTTTTAATAAACTGTTGTTTAATCTCCATGTATATGTGGTTTTTTCTGCTTTCCTTTTACAGTTGATCTCCAATTTCAAAGCTTTGTGGTCTGAGATACACTTGGTATGATTTCGATCTTCTTGAACTTGCTGAGGCTGTTTTTGTGTCCCAGCATGTGGTCTATCCTTGAGAATTTTCCATGTGCACTAGAAAGGAAGGTACAGTCTGTTTTTGCTGGATGAAGTGTCCTGTAAATGACAATTATGTCCAATTGCTGTAATGTGTCATTTAGAGCTGATATTTCCTTATTTATTTTCTGTTTGGATGATCTGTCCATGGCTGTTAGCAGGGTGTTTAAGTCTCCAACAATGATTGTGTTTTTGCCAGTTTCTCCTTTCAAGTCTGTTAGTAGTTTCTTTGTATATTTTGGTGCATCCTGGTTGGGAGCATATATATTAATTAGTGTCGAATCTTCTTGTTGTACTGTGTCTTTTATCATTATATAATGTCCATCATTGTCTTTTACTATCTTTTTTAACCTGAAGTTTATTTCATCAGATATCAGTATGGTAACTCCTGCTTTTCTCTGGTTACCATTTGCTTGGAGTATTGTTTCCCATCCTTTCACTCTGAGTCTGTGTTTGTCCTTATGGCTGAGGTGTGTCTCTTGGAGACAACATATGGATGGGTTTTGTTTTTTAATCCAGTCTGCTACTCTGTGTCTTTTTATTGATGAGTTCACTTCATTAACATTTAGAGTGATGATCAATATGTGAGAATTTCCTGTGGCCATTACTTATTTCTTTGTTTTTGTTTTAATTTTGTTTCTTTCTTGTTGCCCCAACTTTGTTCCACTTTTCCCTGATGTTTTTGTTTCAGGTCGAAGAGCCTCCTTCAGTATTTCTTGGAGTGCTGGCCTCGTGCTGACAAATTCCCTCAGCTTCTGTGTGTCTGAGAAGGTCTTTATTCCACCTTCATATCTGAAAGATAATTTTGCTGCATAATTTATTCTTGGCTGTAAATTTCTCTCTTTTAAAGTTTTGAATATTGGATTCCACTCCCTCCTGACTTGCAGAGTTTCTGCTGAGAAATCTGATGCCAGCCTGATGGGTTTTCCTCTAAAGTTTATAGAATTGTCTCTTTGTCTTTAGTTTTGAGCATCTTTAGTACCATGTGTCTTGGAGAAGATCTGGTAGGGTCCGGGTATCTAGGGGACCTGTTTTCTTCTTAAACTTAGGGTTCCAGATCTTTGCATAGGTTTGGAAAGTTCTCATCTACTATTTGTTTGAGTATGCTCTCTGTGGACTGCTCTGCCCCTTCTTCTAATCCTAATATCCTGATGTTGTTTTTTCTCATGGAGTCAGATAGTCCTTGCAGAGTTCCTTCACTCCTTTTGGCTCTATATTCCCTTTCTTCCTCTTTCTGAGCTGTTTCCATATTCTGATCTTCGATATCACTAATTCTTTCCTCCATTTGGTTGGCCCTGTTTCCTATGGCAGTTATTTCATTTCTCACTCCTTTTATCATATTATTTATTTCTCACCTTTCCATCTTGATCTTCCTTATGTTTTGAATTTCTTTATTAAATTGTTCCTTTTGTTCACGGGGTTCTTTTTTTATGTCGTACATCTCAGCAATGGTTCTGCCAGTATGTTTTCATTTCTCTCAGAGCCTTAAAACAGCTACTTTAAATTCTCTGTCACTTAGTTCAGAAACTTGTGGGTCTAAGAAGTTGTCTTCTGGATAAATTTCATGTTCTTTCTGAACAGTTTTAGTTTTTAAGGAATTCATCCTGTCTGCTGGGTTCTTCCTCTTTGACATGAGGGCGTTATGCTCAGCAGAACCCAGGAGCCCAGATTAGTATTTTTGTGGTGTCTTGCTGTAAGGCAGACACTAGGTGGCTCTGGGAGTCAAGTTTTGGGAGAGAGAGCGTTTGTTTATTTTTTATTTCTGGTCTTCTGCCACATTTGGAGGTGGTATGCATCTATCCAGGGTCCCTCTGCTTCCTGCAGTTAGTTAGTTGGTTGGGGAGGCTGTAGGGGAGGGAAGAGGCCAACAAAAGGTGCTCTGGAGCAGCTCCACCTCCTGCCCTATGCTAGGGAAGCTGGGTGATGTGGGCCAAGGCTACTCCTGCTGGCTGGGGCCTATCAAATCCACCTTTCTTCCAAGGCCTGCTTCAGCATCCAGCCATTGGGGCGGAGTCTGCAGGCTCACACTGCTTGTAGGACCCGGAGCGTGTGCGCAGGCATGCGCACCACAAGTCCAAAGCTGTGGGCTTGACATCAGGCAGTCTGAAGGCAGCCGGCTTGCCTCTGCAGTGGGCTGGGAACAGGAACCGCAGCCCTGTGTAGGAGCCATGCGTGCCCACGCTGTGGGTCGCAAGGGCACCAGGAGCCAAGGTGTCATCTCTGGAGTTCAGAGTCCTCACTTAGCCCTCCTACCACTCAAAAGTTCCAGAGGCCAGCTCCTAAGTTCCGTCCCCAACACACCGCTCCAAAGCCCAGCTCCCTCATGGTCTCCCACCATTCTGCCACTTTGCTGGCTTTTACTCTTGTCACCTCTTGGCCTTCCCCCTCCTGTGCACTGTGCTGCTCCCGGATAGTCAGTAGCAATTGGGTCCTGTTGCGATCTGTCTCTGCTCCCTCCCCTCTCTCCTGCTCGCCCCCTTCTCTCCAACCTTCAGGTGTTTACTTGCGATGGGAGGATTTCTCAGCTGCTGTTGTGTCACTCGGGGTTCTCTTTCTTGCCTCCTGGTGGCCATTCAATTGTGTTTTTGGAGAGAAGCTTTAGGGATCTCCTTTCCAGTTGCCATCTTGCCCTCCCTTCTGGAACCTATGTAATTTTAACTAACCAATGTCACTCCAATAAATTTAACAATTAAAAACCCTGATTATTGTATCCCAAGGTATTATTTTGCATATGGATATTATTATTGATTTCTAGTGTTACACTTTTAACTCATAAGCACAGATAAAAGAATTCAAAACATTTATATAGATATGCAATTAGCACTACCCATGTATAATGTGCACCTTTATTTTTCCCTCACAAATTTAGGCAAAAATGTGCACATTATACATGGCACAATATAGTATGACCAGGATTCCCATTAGGCAGGGAGAGGCAGAAACATTGAAAAGTTTAAAAGGAAGAGAAATGAACTCTCAAGTTTAATGGTTAATGAGGCAATGGAGGTGGGTCAGGGAAAAACCAGTTTTACTTCTAAAGTCACTTCCAGCATAGCTATTGGGAGTCACTTCTTCAATGCATCATTAATAGCTGTTTCTAAGAATCCAGCAGCCCCTGCAGAGCAATCTGGGAGGATTTTATTTAGGAGCATTTGTGGCATGATGCCAAGAAAACAAGAAGGCCCCTGCAAGACCCTGCCTCTGACCTTCAGGGCTAACACAGAGAGGAGGTCAAGAGAAGACTCTTGCCAGCTCAGATGAACAAGCTAAAAGCCCACAGAGGAAAAGTGATTTTTTCCCAATGTCAAGCACAAGGCCAAGGTCTAGCCTGGCAAGTCAGATTCCTCTGTGGGTGTCTGTGGCTTCTGGATGACTGAACTGGGGAGAGGGGAGGGTGACCAAGAAGAATGCAGGTCTAAGGTGACCACTCTTTCCCACTTCCCAAGAGTCCCCTCAGTCTTGGGCAAATCAGGATGATTGTTCACCACAGATGCAGCCCATGGAAGCTACAGTGATTGTAAACTTGAGTCATTGCAGTCCAAAAATAAGTCCTAAGTTATTGAGTTTATTTGGTGTAAAGTTATTGATAAGTTTCTCTTATTATTCTTTTTATATCTATAGATTATGTACTGATGTCAGCTCTCACTTTCTTAATATTGATACCTTGTGTGTTTTCTTTTTTTTCTTAGTCATTTTAACTAGAGGATTATCAATTTTATTAATATCCAAAAAACCATCTTCTGACTCCATTGTTTTTCTCTATTTTTATGTTTTATTGATTTCTATTCTGATCTTAATTATTTCCTATCTTATGCTTACTTTTGCTTTAATTTTCTCTTCTTTTTCTAGTTTCTTAATGTGGAAGCTCAGGTCATTGATTTGAGACTTTCCTTCTTTTTCTAATACAGTTGTTTAATTCTCTAAATTCCCATTTTAGTATTGCTCTAGTGGCATCCACAAATTTTCACTTTTATTCAGTTCAAAATACTTTCTCATTTCTCTTTTGATTTCTTCTTTCACTCATGGATTATTTAGAAGGGTGTTATTTAGCTTCTAAATATTTGGAGATTTTTCATATAATCTGCCTGTGATTGATGTCAAATTTAATTTCATTATGATCAGAGAATATATTTTGTATGACCTGAATACTTTTAATTTCATTGAAATTCGTTTTATGGCCCAGAATATGGTGTATTTTGGCAAATGTCCTGTGTGTACTTGAAAATAATGTGTACTTTGCCATTGTTGTAGGAGGTGTCAATGTCCAGCCTGTTTGACAGTATGGTTAAAATCTATATCTTTGCTGGTTTTTGTCTATTTGTCATAATAATTATTGAGAGAAGGGTTTTGAAATCCCTAAGTATGACTGTGGACTTGTCTAATTTTCTTTGCAGTTTAATAAATTTTTACTTTATGTATTTTTGAAGCTTTACTATTAGGTACATAAATGTTGAGGATTTTTATGTCTTGATGAATTGACCCTTTCATCATTATGTTATGACCTTCTTTATCCCTGGTGGTATTATTGGCTCTGAAATCTATGTTGTCTGATATAAGTATAGCCATTCCAACTCTTTTTTTGGTTAGTGCAAGGATGATATATATGTTTCTATCCTTTTAACTACACATATTTATATCTTCATATTTAAAATACATTTTCCCTGACAGCCAGTATAGATTGGGACTTGCTTTTTTATTTAGTCTGGCAATCTACCTATTGTGTTTAAACTATGTTCATGCAATGTGATTATTGACATGTTAAAGTCTATCATTTTGCAACATGTGTTCTATTGGGTCCATTTGTTCTCCATTCCCATTTCCCTCATTTTCTGCCTTTTATTAGGCTAATTGTAAATTTTTGGCAATTTCATTTATATCCTTTTATTGGATTGTTAGCTACAACTTTGTTTTGATATTTTAGTAGTTGCTGGAGGGTTCACAGTGTACACTTTTAACTTATCACCACCTACCTTCAAATGATAATGTAACAGTACTTATACAGTATATCTTATAATAGTATTTATTATGTTTTGTTTCACCTATCTTGGCCTTTATGTTATTGCTGGCATTCATTTTGCTTATGTTATATACATATGCTACATATGTTATAAACATCACAATACATTGTTATTATTTAAGCAGTCAGTTATTTTAAATATAAGAAAATATAAGAAAAATATCTTATATTTACCAACGTAGTTGCCATTTCTGGTGCTCTTCATTCCTTTTAAGTGGATCCATTTGGTGTCATTTTCTTTTTGCCTAAAGGACTTTCTTTAATATCTCTTGAAATACAGAGTTGCTAGTGATGGATCTGCTAGAGTATGAATCTCTGTATCTTTATCTTTTGTGTGTCTGAAAAAGCCTAAATATTGCTTTATTTTTGTAAGATATTTTCACTGGGTATACAATTATAGATTGACAAATTTATTTCTTCTTTCAGTTCTTGCAAGGTATTTCTTCTGTCTTCTCACTTCCATTGTTTCTGATGAGAAATCTATTGCCATCCTTACCTTTGTTTCTGTATGTAATGAGTTCTTTTTCTCTGGGCACTCTTAGGATTTTTTCTTATCACCAATTTTGATCAATTTTGGTGTAGTTTTCTTAATGTTCCTTGGGATTGGGGTTTATGGAGCTTTTCAAATCTATGTATTTATAATTTTCATCAAATTTGGAAAGGATTTGGCCATCATTGTCTCAAATATTTTTTCTGTCCTTCTTTCTTCAAAAACTCTAAATACACATATGTTAGGCCACTTGAAGTTGTCCCAAGGCTCACTGATATTCTTCATTTTAAAAAAATTTTTGTTTTCTCCGTGTTTCTTTACTATTTCTTCAAGTTAACTAATCTTTTCCTCTTCAATAATTAACTTGCTGCTAATCCCATCCAGTGTATTTTACATCTCATATATTGTAAATTTTTATCTCTAGAAGCTCAATTTGGGTCTTTAAAAAAATATGTTCCAGGTTCATACTTGGAACATATAAGATTTAATTATAACTATTTTAATGTCCTTGTTGGCTGTTTCTCACATGTGTTACCTCTGGGTTGGTTTCAATAGATTGATCATTATTCTCACTATAGGTCATATTTTGCTGCTTCTTTGCATGCCTGTCATATTTGATTGAATGGCAGAGAATGTGGATTTTGCCATGTAGGGCATTGGACAGTCTTTTTCTTATAGCTTTTCTTTAGTTTTGTTCTGAGACACATTTAAGGTACTTGTAAATAATTTGACACTCTTGGATTTTACTTTAGGATTTGTTAGGTGGAAGTAGAGTACCCTTAGTCTAGAGTTAATTATTCCCCACTACTGATGCAAGACTTTGTGGCTTCCTATTTGATCTTCTGTGCTGTAAACTCTGGTGCTTTGGGCTTCCTGGACTCTCAACTCTGTGTCCTCAACTTGGGGGATACATGTGGCCTGGAAACTCTCTGAAGGATGTAAAGTGGCCAGTCACAGGGCTTTGTGTTTCCCATTTCTTTGGGATCACTGTTCTTTGTTATCCAATATTCAGAACTCTTGAAAACTGTTGTTTCATACATTTTGCCTCTTTTTTTGGTAGTTTTAGGTGAGCATTTAACTCTGTTACTACATGTTGGTTAGAAGCAGGAGCCAGTACCTCTGCTGCCAGCACCAGGTCATGCCATCTCAACACCAGGCTCACTTTAATGCCAGGAGTTAAATGCTTTTCCCAGGTAAAGAGTAGATTTGAATCAGGTGTGCCTGACTCTACTCTGTGTCATTGACTCTCCATCCAGAAAAGTGTGATGAAGCTGCTTCACAAGTGAAGTACTTAAACAGTTTTTACCAAATCTAATTCTCTCAAAAGCCAAGTGAGATAAATAAGCATTATTAGCCCATTTGACAGGTAGCAAATCTGAGGCTCAAAGAGGCATAGTGACCTTCCTGTGGCTATGTAGAGAGTGAATGACAGAGTCAGAACTATAGCCAGGGTCTCTGTCCTTCACTCCTGGGCTATATTTGCTGCTTTCTCTCTCCTACATAGCAAGGCAACAGATTGGGAGCTCAGCTTTCACTCCTAATCATAATGACAAATGTATTTCTCCACAGGAAAGAGGACAAATAATCCAGTCCCTTGCTAGAAAACATGTAGAAATCGGTGCCACAATGAATGCAGTTCCAGGTGGGCTGCTCTGCTCCCTAGGTGCATGGCACGTGTGGTACAATCCTGTGTTTTTTGACTGTTGTCATGGTGTGTGGACAAAATGGGAGTGTGTTTCATTGGAAAATGTCAATAGTGGCTCATCCTCATTTCTACTAGGACCAATTGAAGAAATGGGTAAGCCTAGGGAATAGTCATAATAATAGCAATGTTTGCTACATACCAGGAAGTGGGCTGCTGTCACTAAGTACCTTCTTAAAAGCTTTAAAATAAAGCAACACAAATGACATTTGAAGAGAAGTTGGCTCCTAGAAAGATGTGAAGCTCTGAAATGGATTCTCTTTAATTGAGGGTCTCATTTTCCTCTTGGTTAGCAGGAATTCTACCCACATGGAGTGGTCAGAAGGCCCTGGCCTTTCTGGTGGCCTATGAGCTCAGGCACAGAGTGGGTAGTGGAAAGAGCATAGGCTTTGAAAGCTGTAAGGGCTGGTTTTGAATTGGGTCTCTCAACTACTAAGCCTTAATTTTTCCCCATCTGTAAGGTGGGCACAGGGTAGCCTATCTCGCAAGGCAGTTGTAATGAGGCAGCCTGGATACAGTAGCTGGTGCATGGCACTCATTGATTACTATTATTATACCTGAAGAACAAGGAATGATGGCACTCACTGTGGTGATGCCACTTAATGAACTGTGATGGAATGCTGCAACTGATGTTACAGGGATCTTCTCATGGTAGAAGATACTTGTGGGAAATCATGTTGAGAGACAAAAAGAGAAAGTAATATCATAGTGCAATGAATGAACTAGACTTGACATGATTTTTGGCATTTGCTCCACCCAAAGTCCTACTGAGAAGGTCCAGCCACCACAGGCTTTGGGAAAATGAAGGTTATGAGGAGACAAAACCATATGTAAATGTGTGAGCAGGGCTAGGAAGCTAGGAAGCCAGTTAGCAGAGAGAGAGAGGGTAGAGAGATGCAAAGACATTACTGTGGCCTCTGAAAGGTGTGAGGGTGGGGGAGAGAGAGAGAAAAAAAAGATAGCGAGAGAACAAGAAAAAGTGGACATTTGTGGCCTCTGAAAGGAAAAAAGAGAAGGAAAGAGAGATGGAGGGAGGGAAGGAGACAGAGAGAGAGAGACACACACACACACAGAGAGACAGAGAGAGAGAGAGAGAGAGAGAGAGACAGAGAGAGAGAGACAGAGAAGGAGGGGGGAGAGGGAGAGAGAGAAAGAGAGAGTGGCTGGGTTTCAGACATGAGGCACGTTGCCTTTGCCTTCTGTAAGCCCTTCTGTGGCCCTCAGTAACTGCAGTCCTTTCCTCGGGTCCATCTCTGAGGCGATCTGCTCCTTGCAACCCCAAGAGCCCTAACTAAGGCAGAAACAAACCATAAAGTATACAGAGAGAGAACTGCAAGGAAAGATCCAAATCATAACCATTTCTTCCTCTAAGTGGGGGTTCTATGAATTATTTTTTCTTATTTTTTTGTTTTTCCCAAAAATTGCTTACTATAAGCCATGGCCACTGCTGCTGGCTCTTTTCTGTGTCTGGGGCTTGATATCAAAAGCAGCCTGACTGCTCTGCGGGGAGCACCCCCACACTGACTGGGTCTGCTCCTGCTGCTGGTTCCCTTCAGGCCAATTCACGGAGGTTTAGGTGGCTCAGTTCAGTTCAGTAGCTGATCCCCTATTGTATACCCAGCACTGGGACAGGTGTTGGGGCATGCGCAGGAGTAAATCTTAGTCCCAGAGACAGACACACAATGAGTAAAAGACCTGGAAGGACAGTACCCACTCATCGTCTTCATAGTGGGGCAGGGAGATGGTGTCAAGCTAAGAGCGGGGACTAAAACAGGAAGAAGGGGCATCCCCATGACGCAGCTCAGAACTGAGAGGAAGGAAGAGGATTGTTCAATTTTAAGGACAGCTGTCAATCTAATCCAACCTAATCAACCCAATCCAATCTAAGTCCCGCTCGTCCAAGCCATCGAGCTAATTAACTCCATCCCACGGGATGGAGCATTAGTGTGGTGCCAGACACTGTGCTCCTTAATGATTCAAGGGCACTGTGCACTCTGGCCCCAGAGCTGGGTGGGGGAAGAAGGAACCATTTTTTTTTTTAAATTTTAAACTAACTTCAAAAACAGACAAACATCTTAACAAAAGTTGCTTTTCCTAAAAGGAAAACTTCAGAAGCAGGGTCTGGGGGAGGCTGTCGGTTGTGGAAGGCATTGCAGGATGCACCTGAAGAGGAGGCTGACTCTGGCTGGAGGGAGCAGGACCCCTCCCTCCACCTTACGTGAGCCTGTCTGTTTGTCAGATGCTGGGTCCAAATCATAAAACAGATTTGTAAAATAGTTGCATTATGCACGACCTTAAAATTCTGCACATAAATACACAAATGCATTCTTGTTATAAATATTCCAGGGATCAAGAAAAGTGAAAAATCTTGCACACTCAATTTTTTCCCTTTGTCTTAGCAGCTCTCAGTATGGCATGCATCTTTCTAGAATTTTTCTGTGTGATACTACGACTACTTGTGCATTTATAAATATATAGCTTGGTGTAGTGCGTGTGGATTTTTAGTATAGGACCACACTGTATGTAATGTTCTGTAGCTTGCCTTTTTCACTCACCAAAAATGTCTTGAAAATTTTCCTCAAGGGACTTCCAAGTCTTCCTAACCCAGTTTCACTCTTGCAGGGGGCTGTGAGGAATTGATATGCATTTGCTCTCTTTAATTTAATCATTCTCATATCAATGAATATTTAAGTTGTTGCTAAATTTTTGCTTTCACAAACAGTGCTGCAGAAAAGATCTTTGTGTTTCTTGGATACATTTGTAAGCATTTCTTTAGGACAGATTGCAAGAAGTGAAATTACTAGATTGATGGTGATGCCTGCTTTTGTATTTTAATGGTTTCTGCCAAGTCACCACCCTTTCTCCCCTGCCTTCTCCAGAAGTGAGTGGCTTCTTTGCTGGGGTTATGCTCCTCTTCTTCTTGTTCCTTTTGCAGTGTTCCTGGCTTTCCAACACACCTTGGCCAGATGCCATCTTCCTGTCCTCTGCCACCTAATTGTGTCAAAGGTTCCATGTTAAGGATTCTGAGTGCTATCTCAAAACACAAAAATCAAGGAGTGATGATACTCATTTCAGAATGATTTTTGTTATTGTCGTCGTTACAGAATAGGATCTGTTGCAGAGTTTGGAGCAATCCAATAAGTGAGGTTGATTAAGCCTGCAATTCATTCATTCATTCATTCACTGATTCATAGCGTTAGGCTGTCTGCTAGTTGTTTTGGAGTCCTTGTCTTCAAATGGCTTACTCTCATTAAATGCAGCAACACATACCAATAACCTGGTTTATTAGGTGAGTTGATATTAATAGCCAGGTGTTAAAATGTTTTAAATGCAAGAGAGAGAGAGAGAGAGAGAGAGAGAGAGAGAGAGAGAGAGAGAGAGAGAGAGATATCTCAGTAGATGAGAGAAAAGAGATGCTTTGGGGATGGAGCAGTCTATCCGATTAGCGCTGAGATTTACTGGCACACAGCACATGATTACTAGGGCTGCCCAGCATGGTTGTCACAACAGAGACAAATGCAGGCACTTTGTCCCTGGGCAACGGTTGTTTCCAAGCAGAAAGCGGAGGCGAGAAACGGGAAGGAGATGTCTTTACCAGGCCCCCTTCTCATGTCCTTGCCAAGGGGGTGTGACAGTCGGCAGGACTATTTATATTCATTCATTCATTCATTCATTCACTCTGGTTGATATTTCTAAAAGATTTGTTTGTGATTACCTAACCTTGCTGGCTGTCAGGAAGAAGATGAAATAGCCTTCAGCCTGCATATGAAAGTGTCCTCTACAGATATTTTTTGTCTCATAAAAACAAAACAAAACAAAACAAACCCCAAAACCCATCAGGAGCCAAGGCCACGCTGTTCAGAGTTCAGAGAGTGAGCTGCTCATGAATCAAAAGATAACATGGTACTGGGTAGCAGGACTCACCCAAGAATGTTCTGATTTATCAACTTATCTCCTGAGTAAGATAAAGTTGGTGAGCCAATGGACATTAGGCCTCCTTTTCTCTGCCTGGGTCTGAGGAGGAAATAAGCCATTGAGTCGTAAGCAGCTGGCTTCTGATGTCAAAGCCAGTGCGGGGCAGGTCTGGGAGAAGCTAGTTCTGCCCTGATGGAGGCTAGGAGGGTGGGCACCACACTTTGGGCCCAGCCTGGGGCTGCCATATCAGTTAATACATTTCCAGCTTATCCTTTTTTCAATGCACCCAGTAAAAGGACATTTTTTTTTTTCAGTTTCTAGTGTTAAAGACTGTTTAATCCAGCTACATAATACCTGAAGGCTAAGCAGAGCTTAAATGGACTGTAAATTGAAGTTAGTACTCAGAGATCATTCTTTAACACTCCATCCATCCATCCTTCCATCTAAGAATTGTAAGACTTAATATTTTCCCTTAATCAGTTTACAGTATACTGGAGGTATATTACATGGTCACATTACCGCTCTTTTTTGTTGTTTGTTTGTATTTTTTATTTACATTTTATATTTTTATATATATTTTTAGGGGTCAACTATTTTTAATGCTCTTGGGATGACCAAACCAACCTTTGGAGCATTCTCTGTCCTACTTCTGACCACATATAGCTTTTAATCTGTGATGGATTATTTGATTATCTGCCTCCCCTGCTAGACTGTAAGCTCTGAGAACCACATTCGTCCTGTTCACTGCTATCTGCCTCATGCTTATCACAGTACCTGGCACATAGTAGATGCTCAATAAATGATTGAGTCAGCAGGAAATGACTTAGGAGTGGGGTAGGAAGGCTGCAGCCTGTCTGTGGGGCAGTGTGTGGATCAGAGGATGACTGCTGGAGAGTGGTGGCATATAACCACTGGGAAAGGTGATAGCTGGAACCAAGAAGTGGAATTTGGACTTTATTCTCTGGGTTGGGCAAGACGTTATGTGTACCAAGCAGGAAAGTGACATGATAAATTAGGCTCTTTCTCTCTTTCATACATTCATTTATTCATTTAATACAATTTATCAAGCATCTTCCATTTATAAATGCTGAGATATAAAATACAGAAGTAAGGTAGGGTCGTATCCTCCAAGAGCTCACAGTCTGGTAGGGGGCAGAGATAAGTAAACAGATGATTAGGACATGTAAATTTTATGCTAGAGATTCTAGAGGAGGACACAGTTGAGGTGAGATTCAAAGGACACACAGAATTAGACAAAAAATGGGTGTGAAGGGTGTTGCTGGCCCGGAGAGCGGAGAGGAGCAGGTGGTGCTTGGGAATAACTGCACACAGTTTAGTATACATGGTGCATTGTGGGGGAGGTCAAAGAGATGCAGCTGCAAAGGCAGGCAGGGGCCAGAGAAGAAAGGCCTCTGAGGGGATTCCTGGATTTAATCTTGTGGGTAATGAGGGAGGGAGATGTTCAGATTTCTATTTGCATCATGTTGATGCAGACAATGGCTGGAAAGGGGCAAAATGGGCAGCAGAGAGACCAGTGAGGTAGCTGTTGTTCTTATCCAGGTGAGGAATCCTGAAGGATTGAATTAAAGTAGTGTCCAGGGTGGGCAATAATCATAGCAAGCATTTACTGAGCACTTACTGTATGCTAAGTCCTGTTTTATATGCATGCCTCAACTCACTCAGTTCTCTAGTTACCCACATCATAGATGAGGAGAATGAGGCACAAGGTCACCATCTAGTGAATGCAGATTTGTACTCAGGCCATTTATAGGTCTGGGGAATCTAGGGGGAGCAGTAATTTTTTGGGTGCAGGTGTGGAGACAGGGGAAGATGATGAGCTCAGTTTAGACTGTTGATTTGAGCTGTCCATGGGACTCTGAGGGGAGGTGTTTGGCAGCACCTGGGTCACTGGGTCTAGATCTCAGGAAAGAGATCTGGGCTGGGGGTGGTAATCTGGAAGGCGTGGGAAAGGGTGAGCTTATTCAAGGAGACTGCAGACTGGGAGACACCAAAAATAGCTTCCTGGAGAGCCCATCATCTAACCGGTGAACAGAGAAAGAATTGCCTAACAAGGGGACTCAGGAGCAAGCAGAGAGGTGGGAAAAAAGCCAGACCAGGGTGGAGATGAGTATCTCAGGGAGGGTGTTGTCAACAGCCCACACGCTGCTGAGAAACCAGGTGGGATGAAGACTGAGGAATGAAGGGTGTCCTTACCAACAGAGATTGGGCTTAGTCACAAAGATTCATGGGTCATCTTGATAAACAAAAGTTTCAGTGGAGTGCTGGAGATGGGCTGGGAAGTGAAAGCAGGGTGAGGAGGTGGAGACAAGCAAGTCTAGACACAACTCTTTGGAGACTGTGGGAAGGAAAGGCGAGGGAGTGGCTGCAAGGCAGAGGGGAGACAGGATGAAGTGATGTTTCCTCCTTCTAAGTCTTGGGCTTATTGTATGTGGACTCATTTTGGGACACACCCATCAGAGCTGAGCACATTGACTTGCTTAGCCAATCAACAATTCTTCATCTCTCTCCTCCACTCCCTGCCATCACCTCCACCTTGATTAAGACAAGCTTTCATTGTGCAGGAAAAAAAATGGTGAAAACCTGACTATTGGCAAAACCACTTGGGGATCTGAAGATATTTCTACTTTAGAGGATGAGTAGCAACAAGGGATAAAGTAGCTAAGCTAGTAGATGCTCAAGTGAGTCTTATTTTCACCTAATTATGGGAAACAAAGTCCCCTATTGATCATGGAGGGAATGACCCTCGGCAGGCTGTCTCCCCTCTGGGGCCTCCCTGGTGCTTCCAGGAGCAGAGCTGGATGCTGCAATATGTATGTGGTTCCAGCTTTGGCAGTCTGGAAGTTGCTGAAGGCATAACAAATTCACTCCCCTGACTTGAAAAAAAACAAGTAGGCAAACCTCCATTTCTAATGGGGCCCATGAAGCGCAGATATTAAGGACCTTTGATCTGGCTGTAAGGTTGACAAATGAGTCTTCTCTTGTGAAAAGCGCTCAGGAAGTTGTGTTTGGAAGCTTGAGGGGAGCTGTGAAAAGTCAGCAGGGGGCACCCTACCCAACAGCTTGGCCTTTTTATTTGGGGTGGGGTGGGAAATACTGCTTCTCATGGAGAGCCATGGAAGATCCCCTCCAAATGATGGAAATGTGGCCAACCTATGTTAAAGGCAAAGGTTTCGGCTCCTGCAGGAACCAATGGGGCTCCCACATCCTGCTAAAGGCCTGATTGTAGCCAGCAGGACCCAAGTGTTAGTGTTTGCCTCCCTTTACAGCCCCAGTGAACTAGTGGGCAGCTGCTTGAGGCAGGGTGTGGTGTGACGATGAGCACTCTCCTGGGCTTTGGCTACGGCTCAAGTGAGGAACCAACACAGAGGCCAGGTTGGAACCCTTCTCATACCCAGTGGTTTCAAATGGTGGTGGAAACTCAGAGCAGTGGTTACAGATCCTGGCTCCCAAAGCTGTTTCTAAGATTCTCAAATACGAATCCAGGGCCATGTTCTTCAGAGAATTTCCTGAACCATGAGGCTGATGGCCAACTCACCATCCAAAATCTCCAGGTTCATTCTGAGGCTTACCAAGAAGCATGGGCAAGGTGATTGAATAAATATTTGATGAATGCATAGAAAAACATTTAGAAAGCAAGAATTCCCACCAGGCTCTTTGAGCAGTGGGTGGGAGATGAGGCAAGTCTTTTGATACCAGATCACCACTGGGAGTCCTACCAAGATTAGCAATCACCTGAAATTTGGGGGCAAGAATATGACTGGTGATGTCAACACTGAAGAGTTTGTCTTTTTTGTTCTGATCATGTGAAGGCCTCAGTTTTGCACTTGCACATACTGGTATATTTGCTTACTTACTTAATTCTCCTCATATTCCAGAGTTCTGTCCTGGGCCTCTCATCTGTTCCATCCACTGCTCTGTACACAGATGGCTTCCAGATCTGTATCTCCAGCCCTGGTCCCTTTCATGAGCTTTTGGTTTGACGAGGGGCTCTAAGTGTGCAACCAGAAATGATACAGAGATCATCATCTATCACAGGCTGGCTTAACAGCCTCAGGAAGAAGGAGAAGCCTCAGGGCAGATTCTAATGAGAGTTTTGGCAAGGGTGGGTAAGGGGAGGCAAGGAGAGCATCAAAGTACAGCATTTGAGTGTGATTGGAGCATAGAGAGCAGATCTGAGCATCAGAGTGCATTCATTCTTTCAACAATGCTCATTTACACAAGCAAGGCACTGGAGATATACAATCTGAAAGGTGCAACCCTCGCTATCAGGGAGCTCCCACTCTATGGTGAGACAAGGGCTGATGGAGGCTAAAGAAGGAATTTCCTAAAAGGCAGGGGTAAGGAGCAGTGATATACCAGTAAGTCCTACAAGGATGATACTGTTTCTCTTAGGAGTGTTACACAATTGCCAAAAAACCTATTTCATCCTGTGAGCTCTCCACAGCTGGGACCAGGTCTTGCTCATCTTCATTTCCCCAGCACAGTGGGTACTCAGTGAATATTTGGTGAAGGAATAAATAAATGCATGAAGTATTGTATGGAGCAACTAGCTGTTCCCTGGGGAGTGGCAAGGTGGAGTGGGAAGGTCTTCTTAGAGACCATGATCTTTGAGCAGGATTTGGAAATAGAAAGAAGCCTTTGCTAGGTAGATAAGACAAAGAAAGGATGCTGGGGTGGGGGGTGGGGAACAGTGGTTGCAAATGCACAGAGGCCAGCACCCAAGAGCCTGGAGTATTTGGTGGGTAGTTCTCCAAGACCATTGGTACATATTGATCAACCACAAGCAGATGATGAGGTTGGTGAGGGGGCAGGGACCAGGCAGAAGCCGTTACAAAGGGTTGGGTTTTTGCAAGTTACAGGAAACCCAGGAATTTAAGAGTTTTAGGCAGGGTAGTGATGTGACCACATTACGTGTGAGGGCTGAGGAAGGGGCACTGACAATAAGCATGCCCACAGCATTTCTTCTAAAGTTAGAGCTGTGATTCACCTCAGCTCCTGCTTCTCACAGGCAGGAACCCAGGTCCTGCTTGTCACAATTTTCCTTAACAGCACCCCCACGACAGCTGGCATGAAGGAGGGAGTCGCGGGATGGCAGAGCAGGGAGTGGGTGCAAAAATGTCTCCCAGTCAAACCTCCAGGTGATACCAGCGTGCTTGAGTGACACCAGCCAGGACTTGCAGCCCATTAATGCTGGAAGCCCTTTCAGGTCATCTAACCTAGTCCTCCCATGCCATGGGTGGGAAACCTGAGGTCCAGGGAGAACAGCAATGTATCCAAGAATCCAGGTCTGTGGGCTCCCAGCCTGGTGGTGTCTCCACAGATAGATCTGGGCTCAAAGCTGAGCCCTGCTACTCCACTAGCTGTGTGAACTTAAGCAAGTTACCTAACTGTAATTTTGTCATCTGGACCATGGAGATAACAATATCTCCCTTTCGGGGTTCTTGTAGAGGATTAAGTGAGAGAATGCATGTCAAGTGTCTCTGCAGCTTACTGACTGGTAGGTAATATGTGCTCAGTTACTAGTAACTCCCCCTCTACTGCTTCGGGGTTCTGCTTCTGCTTCCTGCATGGTACCCCACTGTCTCTCTGGTGGTGGTAGTCCAGGGTTCCTGGTGCAGCTGAGCTAGCCAGGTGGATGTTTTTAGGTTGTTCAGGAAGGCAGGGACATACCTTAGCTTAACTGGGCAAACACTGATTTAAAAAAGCAATTCTTTGGTCTTGGTTCCAGCCCAATAGTGTATTCTTTTGGATTACAAAATAAAATTGAAAGGTATCAAAATAAGTGTGTGTGTAATTTTGCATGGGCAGGATGGTTTTTACCATGCAAAAGGACTTTCCCATTCACAGAAACATACATGGCAGGATTCCTTTAAGTCACTAGTTCCTCTTAAGGCTGTCACTCAGGAGTCAATTTCCCTAGCATGATTCACACCAACTTTCCAAGGAAGAGCCTTCTACCCTCCACAGGCCTGTCACTTATCCTGTCCTTCTTGCAAGACTGGCTTGAACTTTGACCTGAAGCAGCAGAAACCTAGAGTGGGAACGATGTAGGCACCAGGGACTGTAAGAGGCACCATGGTTCTATGTGCCCCCAAGGAAGAACGAGCACTGCCCATTCGAACTGTAACATGCAATTGATTGTGAAACAAACCCTGATTTCAGAAAAGTTAAAATGTGAAAAAAATATGCGTTTTAGAATCAATGAGACGCAGTGTTTCAGGATCAGGGTCAGCTGGGTAGGTCAGTGCTGATGGCAGAGTGAAAACGTACAAATAGGGGTCACCCCCCCAAATTATGCTTGGCTTCATTATTTAATTACTGCTTTTCCTCTGTGAAAGAAACGATGAACACGTAGGCTTTGCGAGGACAGACACTGGCTCGGTTTTGTTCACCACTGCCCCCCTGTCATTTTACTCATAGTAGGTGTTCAACAAATATTTGCTGATCAAAAAAGTAAAACAAAGCCACATTATAAAATGTGGAAAACCTAGAAAAAATAAATTATTTATAATTCCCCCACTGTGGGTATTTTGGCTTATTTCCTTCGGATCTTATTTCCTATGAATATGTTCTTTTAAATATGTAAACATAATGTATTATTAGATTTAGCTCTGGGATGTGTTTTTGTATTTCTCTATTAATATGAATGAAATGATAAAATGAGATGGTGCGGAAATGCTTTGAAGACTGTAAAATGTTTAACCAAATATCTTACTACAAGTTATAATTATCATAGCAATACTGATATGAATGAGGCTGATTTTCTGCAAATATACTTCAAAGGAAACAACAACATTTGCCCTCTGAAGCTGGGAATGTGTTCTGTTCCTGCTCACCATGGGGCGTCCCTCTGCTTCATATTGGGAAAGAAAGAGACTGAAGTGTTGTTAGAAGTCATCAGCTCCAACTTCCCACTCAGCCCAGAGGTTTCTTCAGTGTCACTAACAAGCGTAAGTGGAGATGGGGGGACTAAGCACATTTCTCAGGTCACTGACAAACAGCAGCCTACAAAGAGCTCCCTTCTTCCCAACCCTCAATAGTGGCAGGACAAGGTTACACTGTGGTTCCAAAGAATACTGCTCACTCCCCTGCATGCTGATAGCAATGGGGACACCCGAGAGTATGGATACAAGTGAGTCCTTCATGACAGGTGTGGCAGTTACAGTCAACAAGCCACAGAGTGGGATTTGCCCTGACAACCAGTCAAAAATTCGCCCTTAGAGCCACAGAATTCTTGTACACAG
The DNA here is from genome assembly GCA_004026885.1 of Lyroderma lyra. Taxonomy (NCBI): domain Eukaryota; kingdom Metazoa; phylum Chordata; class Mammalia; order Chiroptera; family Megadermatidae; genus Lyroderma; species Lyroderma lyra. The sequence goes on from PVJL010001443.1 coordinate 86,326, forward strand.
CTAGTAATGAGTCTAACCCATGCCCAGGTCTTTGAAAGGAGGAGGCTTTACTCACACAACGCACAGACGGAAGGACTGACAAAGATTCTCTCCTTGACCAAACTGTAGCCAGGCCCCTCTGAGCCCTCTTCTCAGCTAGGCCTCAACCTTGAATTCTAAAGACCTGAACAAACACAAACAGTTTCTAGCAGCTAAAGCCACATCCCTAGGATGACCCTCCCCACTCCCCCCACGCACCACCGCCCTTTAAGTCTTTGCCTGAGAAAACTCAAAACTGCCAAAAGAAAATACTGTTTGCTCCTGTCCATGCCTAAAGACAGGCCTCTGCCTCCCTGTCTCGGAGGGAGGATGGAGGCCTGACCTGGATGAGTGCCAGTTAGCAAATGCAGATGGATTCATATGGCCCAGCTCGCCTTCCCAGTGCCTGTAGGTTTTCACTTCCTTGATTCTGCTCAAGGCCCCTCTTTTTCCTCTTCTTCCTCCTTGACTTTTCCTTTAAAAGCCTGAGTCACCTTTTTAGACTATATCTTAAACTGCATTAAAATTATATTCACCTCTGTGCAAACTGAAGTTGAGTTCAGTTCACACTGAACCCTCTTTCCTATTGCAATAAGTATATTACTGGCTACAATCTGTCCTTGCCACCTCGGCTGGTGTCCAGCTTTGTTTATCTTTGACTGTACTCAAAGGCAGGCCATTCACACCCAGGCCACCCGCTCTGGCTCTGGTTCACCCAGGCTGCCTGTCCATCTTGACCTGGTTGTCTGTGTTCTCACTCTTTTTTTAAAAAAATTTTCAATTGCAGTTGACATTCAATATTATATTAGTTTCAAGTGTACAGCGTAGTGATTAGACATTTATGTAATGTATGAAGTGATCCTCCTGATAAGCCTGGTACCCACCTGGCACTATATATACTCGTAGTTATTACAAATTATTGACTATATTCCTGATGCTGTACTTTACATCTCTGAGACTATTTTTCTGACTCAAATCCTCAGCTCTGAATTTGACTACTTGCCACCTGCTTCATGACCTCTTTCTTTGTCCTTAAGGATGAGGCTTTCTGGGGGGACATTCCATGATCTTATTAGTATCTGGTCATTCGCAGTTTGCTTTTCTTGTATCAAAACATGCACACAGATAATAGGAATAAATTGTTTATTTCCCATTTAAAAAAAAAGGATGAGGCTTTCTGGGTGCACAGCTCAGTTCCCACTTTGCACACCTTTGCGTGCTCTATTTCTGCTCACACCACCTGTCTCAGGCTTTGGGGCCTGTAGATGCTCAGCCAACCTCTGCCCCTGCCTCAGAGCTGCCATCCCACCCTCTATGTGCTGCAATGGAGGCTGATCTTGGCCTCCAGCACCTGCCCAGGCATTGAGTACAGGGCGCCATGCATGAGGCCTACTTCATCAATTCTTTCCCAGAGATTAAAGGACGTAGCTCATTACAAACTTAAAACCAGTTGCTAACACAGAATGTTGTTTTATAAAATTGCTAAAGAGCTGTGGTCAGTACTAGATGAAAGGACGTTTGAGTCAAATTTTAAAGAGGAGCTGAGCTTGTCAGTTCCGTGTGTGTCTTTGCGGATGGCCCCCTTCCCTGCTCTCCCTGATTCTCCCTTTCTCATACCTGGCAGCCGGTGCCTCCTACCCCTCAGGACCTCACCCTTTGCCACAGGCCTCCAAGGGCAAGTTGCCTTGGGTGATCTGGTTTAGGGCTCCCTCAGAGTCACAGCCTTTCCAGCTTTATTCGAGGCAAGCCAGGGATTAGAGAAGGGAAGTGTCCCTGTGTCTCTCTGCAGCCCGTTTTCGAGACTTCCTCCCTATTGACAATGTGTGCATGTCTCCCTTGTAAGGCGTGAGCCTCACGTCAGGTGTGAGGCGCTGCCAGTCCTCATTCCACTGACCTGCGCTGAGGCAGCGGTCCTGGGGGGCTGGGGAGGGCCCTTCCCTGGGGCTACGGCAGGCAGGAACCCGTGCAGGAGCCTTCCCCCCACTTAAGCTCTGTTCCGAGGGTGGGAAACCCCCATGCCTTTCCTTTTTGCAGGCCACACTGAATTATATTAACACAGTGATGAAACATCAAACCCTGCTTAGCAGTTTCCCTTAGCATCAACTGCCCCCTACCTGACCCCTCCCCAGTATTTTTTCCCCAGAATGTTCTGGAAAAAAACCAACCAACCAATTCAGTGATAAAAGAAAATAAATAGAATTTTCTTTACATCCAGTTTTAGGACCCAACAGGTGGTTTTGTAGAATTGGATTACGGAGGTTTGCTGACATCTTTTCCACGTTCAAGGTGAGTTCCTTTACTGGGCCCAGCTGTGCTCCAGGTTCCTGGGTGGGTTCAGCACCTCCCAGGAGTGGGAATCCCGTTTCTCCTCCTCACACCTCTGCAGGTGGCCAGGACAGGCCAAGGACCTTTGGCTGAGGGAGCCCAGGAACTTACCCTCTGCTCCTGTGTGGCCACGAAAGTCTGGAACCCTGGAGCCACCCCAAAGCCCAGCTCTTGGATGAAAGGTGGCTCAGACTGACTGTGGATTTGAACTTTCACTCCTGCTTCAAATGTCGTTTCCTCTGAAAGAACAAAGAGGGACAGAACCAAGGGTCAGAAACAACAGATGCTTACGGAGCCCCGGGACTGAGAAGCTCGAAGAGATGCCAGAGGAGCCATGTGCTCATTAGAATGAAAGTCTTCAAAGACGCTCACGCTTCATCTCTGGAAACTGTCCATATGTTACCTTCCACGGCACGGGGACATCGCAGATGTGGTGAAGTTAGTGAGCCTGGGGGGGGGGGCGTTTGTCCTGGATTATTCATGGGTCCCAGTGCAATCCCAGGGGTCCTTGTAAGAGGGAGGCCGGTGAGGATGGAAGCATGCTGTGCTGCTGGCTTTGGAGATGGAGGAAGGAGCCACCAGCCAGGGGATGTGGGCAGCTGCCCGCAGGTGGAAAAGCCAAGGGGAGGATTTCCCCTGGAGCCTCTGGAAGGAACGCGGCCTTGCTGGCACTTAGATTTCAGCCCTCTGAGACCCATTTTGGACTTCTGGCCGCCAGAACTGTACGATAATAAATTTATGTTGTTCGAAGCCTCTAAATTTGTGGTCATTTTTTTCAGTAGCAATCAGATACGAATTCGGGTCAGGTAGGCCAACACCTGGCGTCAGTCTCCAAAGTGTAAAACTGGATTATGATGGGAGCCAAGCACCTTTATTTTATTTACTGACTTTTCTACTGGGCTGCGAGCTGAAGGCAAGGAGATCAGGCCTAGGAAAGCACGACGCTACAGCAGAGGGAGTACAAACACGGGGCTGGCCTGCGTCTCCGCCCGCAGGACCGAGGCGGCGGCCAGTGCTGGGACGAAGAGGCCGAGTCGTCGCTGACAGCCGCGGCGTGTTCCAAGGCCTGCCCAGGAGGGGAGGCTGAGGAACCCCAGAACAGGCTCTCAGGGGGGAAGGGAGTGAACGTGGAGTGATGCTGGGATTACAGGATGCCCCTGCTTGGGTGAACGGATGCACATTCAGGGCGGGGCAGGACAGGTGCCGAAACTTGTTTCCCAGAGCTAGCTGAAGCGGTGTACCTGCCATGGAGCTGAGCTTAAGAAACCTTCGGGCCAGTAAAATAGGCTCAAAGGAGGGGTTCTGTGGCTTACAGGGAAAAATGAAAAAGCAAGCCTGTCTGTCAGAAGTGCTGTGAGCAATGGGCAAAGCAGACAGCCCGGGTGCAGCTGTGTCGTGAGAGCTGCCCAAGGCTAACCAGCCTGGGTTAGGATTCACAAGGGGAGTTTATTCCAGAAGCAGTAGGAGCAGAGTAAAAATCCCAAAGTAACCTTGTATCTTTACAAACATCCAGTGGCTGGTGGGCATGAGTGAAAGAGGGTGATGGATAAGGTTTCTCCTCTTTTTAGAACTTTCTGGTGCAACTTTCTGCCAAGATGGAATGTGCCATGACCTGTGCTATCCGACATGGTAACCACTGGCCCACGAAGTGCCAAGGAAGTGAAATTTTAATTAATTTCCTCCTAGCTTTATTGAGGTATAATTAACCAATAAAATTGTAAGGTATTTAAAGTGTACAACTTGATGATTTGATCTATGTATACATTGTAAAAGGATTTCTCCTATCAAATTAAGATATCCATCACTTCACATAGTTACAGGTTTTGCTTGCTTTGTTTTCAATTTAATTTTAATTCACTAACTTAAATTTAAATAGCTGCATGTGGCTAGTGACAACTGCACTGGGCAGTGCCGTTGTAGAATGCCAGCCGTGTGATGAAGATGCCACCACCCTGCCTTCCTAAGCCATTGCCCTGTGGGTGTCGTCTGCGGGCCCTGGTGATCCTCTCTGGCCCTGCTCTTCCCAAAGCACCACTTACTATTACAACTCCAGATAGAGTTTGTTTCTCTCCCCTGATAGAACTGCCCTTGGCTTCCCTCTGTAGATTATTCTCCAGTTAAATGGTGGAAAACAGCCCTGCCCTCCAGTCCCTGCCCCATGCCTACCCTCAATTCCCCACCTTCCCTGGACACGGCATATTATGGGTGCATGTATAAAGACCCAGCGTAAGAGCTGAGGTTGTCAAATATCGATGTTAGAGCCAAAGGCGCAGACCACATACCGAGGTTCTCAAAGTAGAATGCACATTGAAATCACCCCGGAAAGTCTAGGTAACGATTCTGGGGACCCACCCCTAGAAATTCTGATTTGGTCTCTCTGGGATGGATCCCAGAAATCTGCAGTTCCAGGGATTCTCATACAGGTTATCTGGGGCCAAACATGTTTGAGCAAGTAGTGATCTAGTCCTCAGAGGGGAAGTGACTTGCCCAAGGCCACATAGCAAGTCGAGCAGAACAGGGGCTAGAAGCTGGCTTACATACAGCTCGGCACTCTTTCTACCCTGCCAGGGGTGTGGCTTATTCCGTTTGAGCAGATGCCCTGCTGCACAGCTCTGGGGTTCTGAATGAGGGTTGGAGAAAGGGGACACCATTTCATTGTCATAGTCCTTCAAGCCCCTGCACAGTGCCTGGAGCAGAGCAGAGCTCAGCAACTATTTGTCAAATGAGGCAAATAAGTGAGAAGTGTCCTCTGCTGGGTCTGCTCTTCTCTGCCCTTTGACCTGTGTCTGTCAGGACCTGGGAAACATCAGCACCCCATGCCACCCAGCAACAGGCTCCCTCCCATGTTGCAGGACTCAGGGGTCTCATCCGCTGAGATGCAGGTGGGCTGCACACAAAGCAACGGCAGCAGGAACAATAACTGGGACCACCCGCACAATTTTTGGGTCCCAGTGCAAAATAAAAATGTGAGCACCTTACTAAAAATATTATTGAATTTTAAGACAGCAATAGCAGCACATTAAACCAAGGATATGGCCCTTCTGAGCATGGGGGGTCAGCACAGGAAGCCAGCCACCAGTAACCCAGATTGGTGCTGGACATTCTCACATTCCTCCCACCACTAAATGGTTCCACACTGAGCTGCTCTGAAGACTGCAGGCCCCTAGTGCAGCGAAGAATTTGTTTATGCATCATGAACACCAGATTCCAAGCCCCAGAGAGCGAGCGAGAGAGCACAGGGACAGGGGAGTTACCACATACCCAGTGTTAGAAGTCCTTGTTAATTGGAACCAAGCTAAAACCCAGACAGTTAACCAGGAAAGATGATGTTGAATCAGGGTGAGGGTGGCAGGGTGCATTCATCCTGCAGAGGCTGAACCTGTCCCTCATTTTTCAGGAGCACAGCCGCGGCCGCGTGAGGTAAGGTCTACCTGTGGAGGGCTTTCTTTGTGCAGAGAAGACGTGAGGGCTCTGTGGGAGGAGACAGGGAGTGGTGGGCAGAATGCAGTGTAATACAAGAAGCTTAAATCTTTAATCTTTGCAAATTACAGGGAACACACCGAGGAAATAAACATTGTAGAGAAATAGGAATGGGAGCTGCTCAGAAAATCCGGAGAAATTTTCTAGGCTAAGGTGGGGATGAGCTGATAGAAAGCAGTTTCATGTTGGATGGATCTGGCTTTATAACAGTGTCTGGGAGAGCACGCTTGAGAGGAGAGGGTGAGAGGGAGACCAGCATGTGGTGGTGGTGGTGGTGGTAGGGTCATCTCAATAGAGGATAGCTTCTGTTTGTCTGTCCCCTGGCCAGTCCTCTCCACTGTGCTCTCTCCATGGGACCTGCACTTGTACAGACTGTACTGATGGGCTTCCTTGCCCTCTGGCTTCTTGTTGGGTTCAACCAACGGTGGCCCAGGTAGGAAACTGGAGGAGCGAGGAGGGTCAGACTGGGACAGCCAGTCTCTCAATCTATTTTCTGGGTCACAGCAGATGAGCTGCACGGCACCTTGGAAGGCCCCAGCTCTGGGTTGGGGGGGCTGGGGGAGCACTTCATATGGCTTTCTCTCTAGGTTCTGATACGACCTTGCTCCCCTCTTTTCCTGGGTATGGTAGTGGTTTTCTCTGCTATGAGGCCCAGGCCACTGAACCATCTCATATTGCCTTTCCTAAGCCTTGCCCACACATCTTCGTCAACAGTCCTTCCTGAAATTTTCCTTGTATTACCCAGTGTCTGGATGCTGTTGATTTCTTCTTTGGGCCTGATTGCTAAAGTTCCTAGAGGGCATCTACTACTTAACCCCCGAGGGACAGAGGGAGGCCTCTCTGCGACACCAGTCACTGTGTTTGACAACCGTTGTGTGTGAGCACTTTTAGGGATGGAGACCTCACTACCTGAAGGGCCTGCACATGGTTTTCAAAGTTCATCCTTTTACTGAGTGTAAAACTGCCTGTTTATAGATTTTACCCCTGCTCCTGGCGCCACCCCTCTTTCACTTGATACCCTTTCAAGGATCTGAAAATGTGTCCTGTGACCATCAGAGTCTTCCTGTTTCTATGCTGACCTTCTCCAGTAGAAATTACCTCAGTGTGTCTTCTTTTGTGGAGGTCTTGTTAGCAGGGATATCACGAGGCTTCCATGGGGAAGGGCTCAAGGCCTTCTCCCCATCTCCCCCAGGACAGCCAACTGCCCAGCATGGTCTTTGGAGCTCCTGGGGGCCCATTTCCGACACTGAGGGGGGCCAAGGTGGGCAGGGCTGTGGCACCCAGAGACAGAGTGCCCCTTTCCCAAAGGAGTGAGCCAGGCATTCTGAGACAGTGCAACGCAGGCCCTTTCTACCTGGTGAGTCAGAACCGGTGAGAGCCTAGGACAGTTGGTTAGATGCTTGGGGCTTTTGGGTCAGCAGGGTGAGGTCAAGTCCAGCTCTGTGACCTTTGGCAAGTTATTGAATGTCCTGGAACCTCATTTGTTCTGCATAATCTGTAGAATGGGTTTGAACATTATAATGGATAATTATAATGGTGTATTGGAAGCCCTTAACACAGAGCCTGTGCTTGAGAAGAGCTCACTCATTTGTAGTGCTATCGTCATCATCATTAATTCAGGATTTCTGCCTTTCCATACCACCCAACTAGATCAGCTGCTGTTTTACCTTTCTCTTTCCTTAAGCTAGTCCCTCCACCTCAACTGGCCCTTCCTCTCCCCTTCCATTTGGTTGACCCCTAACCAACTTTTTTGTCACCACTTCCTAGAAGTCTTCCCTCCATTTGGTGTCCCAGTACCTAGCACTTACATTTCCATAGTTGGTTGTAACTTTCTCTCCCTACTAAGACTGAGAGACCCCTTGGGGACAGGGTCAATGTTTTATTTAGGTTTATCTAAATAATGCCTGGCACTCAGTAGACACTCAATAAATGCTTGTTGAAGGGAATAAAACCACATGACTTGTCTCTAAGAATCACAGAATCCTAACTCCCTGGTTTTATAGATGAGCAACAGATTCTGAGCGGGTGGCAGATTTGTCTGGGTCTCATGGTGAGTTTGAGGCCAAGCTGGGTTCACAGGAGCCTGCTGAGTCAGCTCAGGATGCTCTCCCACAGTCTCAGCCAAGGCAGTGAATGGTGAATAACAGACTAGGGGTGGCTGTGTAGGGACTTGAGGCCAGAGCTCATGGTGGCTATGCAGGGGCAACAAAGACTACCTGTGACACCGCCCTGAATGGACACGGCTGGCATTACTGTCTCATGTGACTGCTATCTTCTCGATCTCTGCTGACCTATTTATCGAGATGAGACCCATCCTTTGGGCCTCACTGTTCCCTATGACCAGAGAGAGAGGCTTGGAGTGTCTAGGTCTATGTTTTAGCCAAGCAGGGAAGAGGCAGGCCCAACAATAATTTCTCCCTTGTCCCCCCTGTGGCTTCTCTGGCTACCACTAATGACTTAATGCTGTTGCATTGCCCTCCAGTTCCCTGGGGACAGAGAAGTGTGTGTGTGTGTGTGTGTGTGTGTGTGTGCACGTGCATGCATGTGGGCATGTGTGTATGGGTGTGAGAGAGACATAAACAAGAAGGGAGGGAAGGAGGGAGGGAGAGAGGGACAGAGAGAGAAACTGGGGACATTGCATTACTTCTTATTTCCCCAAAGCTTTGGAGTTCACAGAAACAGAAAGAAAGCACTGACATTCCTGAGGACCAGACATGGAGCTGAGCTCTTTCCACCATTCCACATGTATCCTCTCATTTACTGGACAGTAATGCAATGAATACTGTGGACATGTGCCACGGGTCAAGGGCCAGGGGTCCAGCAGCCAAGCAGAGCCTCTGTCCTCCTCACGGAGCTCACATTCTGGTGGAGGGACAGACAGGGGACAGGAACATATATGCAGCAACCGGCCAGTGGTGGTAAGTGCTGGGAGGAGAAGGGCAGGGGGAAGAGGACTGCACCACAGGACAGAACAGGGCTGCTGTGACACGCGCACATGGGAATCAGGGCAGGGCTTGCCAGGGTGCTGGTGTTTGCGTAGTGACTCAGATGACCTGAGGAATGGTCCACAAAATGACCCAGGGAAAGCATTCCAGGCAGAGGCAAGAGCGGGTGCCCTAGCCTAAAACAGGTATGCTCTTGACTTAATTTAAGAATAGCAGGGATATGGTCAGAGGCCAGACGACCATTTCATTTCTCCTCACAGTGACCACTCAAGGTAGGCTTATCGTTAGCACCCCCATTTTACAGACAAGGAAATAAAAGCTCAGGGAAGTCAGCTTGCCCTAGACCCCCCAAGCAAATCTGGAATCAAACCCTGGCCGTCAGTCTCCAAGGCCCTGCTCTTTGCCCTCTGGTACCTGGCCTTGCTCAAATACTGTATGCCTTTCTAGAGTCACTGGTCACGTTCTCCATTGGGTAGGGGTCTTCTGGGAACTTGCAGCCCAGGACCCTGAGCCATTCACCTTTGAATCCTCTGCATGACAAACACAATATTGGCACGTGTATGGTAAGCTTTGGGGCTTGCACAGACTTCATCTTCCTGGATCCTTCCAGTTGTCCTGAGACAAGTGTCAATATCCCCATTTTGTCATATTTATATATAATTTTTACATTGTATACATTTTACAGGCAAAGAAACCAAAGCTCAGAGAAAGTAAAGGGCAGGCCCAATTTCAGAGCTGTTAATATAAAATCCCTTGAAACTGTTTAAAGTCAATTAGTTTTTCATCTTTCAGGTGAGAAAACCAAGACTCACTCACGTCAAGTCATGGTGTGGCAGAACCCAGGAACCAGGTCTTTGACTCTGGACCCTCCTCTGCCCTTTGCCAGTTGGCTAGCAGAGGCAATGGTCCCAGATGACAAGCCAATAATGGTCCAAACTGGGCAGGGATGGAAGGGGTAGAATAGTTGCATTTACATTAGGTTAAGCAGCCTGTCTTGTCTCATCTCCGAGTTCAGGAGAAAGCTCACTGAGCATATGACAGTGACAATGATAGGGGCCAAGATCCTAGCCCTAGCCTGGCAAAAAGGGTTTACCAAATATTGTTCAGCTGGTCAACTAGAAGTGCCATTTTGGTCCCTCACGTCTCTTGATTTGCACAGAAAAATTCAAGCAGTCTTAAGCTGGGGCCCTGCGAAGTGGGCTAAGAAAGTGTATCAAGAAAAGCATGGATTCTGAAATCACGGAGCTCTGGGTTTGACCCACAACCCCATCGCTTAATAGCTACATGACCTGGGACTTTACTTTCCTCTTTGTTAAAATGAAGTGGGGGCTGATCGCTCAGGTTAATTTCAGGTCTAAAATTCTGTAAGCTGAGGATCACACACAAGCCTCCTAACCTCGTTGCATCTCATTTTAGTTTCCTGAAAAATAGATTTCTTATCAAAAGACATTGCTGTTCAGCACATCAAGTCAGAAGATTTTTCTAAAGACAACACAAAGTATCCGCAAATAGCTACCTAGCTAAAATCGGGTGATGCGTGTCTTGCCCTCCCCATCAGCTCCTCCCCCGACAGACAGGCGCAGTTGAGTAGTGTGCTCAGGTGAGAAAATCTGAACCTAGCACAGAGATGGGCATGCATGATTGATTGCTCAAAGGTGACATTTTGAGGCTAGGCGAGCTTTTGGAGGAAGACAATTTCACCTTGTGTCTCCATGCTGGATGGGCTGCAATTACGTCTGCTCTGGGTGGCAGTGTGATATAATAAGAGTGTTGGCAGCAATAGGCCCTGATCCAGCAGAAGTTACCCAGCGCCCACAAAAGTCTGGAGAGGGCTGTAAACTGCAGCCCCTTCCTGCAGAGCCTTGAAGCCCACCAGCGTGTGAAAGGCCCCAAGACACGCTGCAGCAGAAACACGAGCCTCTCTTTTGAACGGAGTATTGCCCAAAGCAACTGCTTTTTTTCTTTTTCTTTTTGTTTTCACTTTTAAGGAACACTAGCTGTTGGTGGAAAGCACCAAGGACCAAATCAGAAGATATGAGAAAGTGGGAAAGTCACTCAGCACCTTAGAGACTTGCTTACTTCATCTGTTAAATGGGCTAATCTGTTAAAGTATAAAACTGCCCTATTTGTGTCATACGAGTGTATGAAGATCAGAGGACAGAATGCAGGCAAAGGACCTCTATGGGTATATTGTAGAGTGATGTAGCCTTGTGGGGGAAGGAGATGGTTGTTGTTAGGTCTTAGTTATGGAACAGAGAAGAGTGGCTACACTTAACAGATTCCAGTTAAATTTATAAAACATACATTAGTGAAGGCACCATGTGTGGAGTTGGGTCTGGGCTCATGACAAAAAGATTTATCCCAAGGATTCTTTACATAATGAGTTTTCCTAGTGCATTCAGGCTCAGGGATCGTCTGTTACTTGCTAAGAAGGCTGATAAGTCTGGGTGGGCAACTGGCATGCAGGAGACGGCACCCTAGAAAAGTCAGCAGCAAGTGCCATGTCTCTGAAATTATAGGGGAAGTTGGCTGATTAAGGTTCTCGTTATGAGAATTCTGTTTACATACACTGGTGGCAGAAGTTAGGCACAACCGTATATAGACAGCAATTTGATTATAGAATTCAAAATCATTCAAATCATTAATGAATTCATAGCAACATTTTGTTATGGAATATTTTCTCAATCAATGAATATAAAAAGGCATGATAGTGTTCATGTAGGGATGATATCTGAGAGTTATCTGGATGTTAAAAAGTCATCCTCATACTTTCAAAGAGTGGGAAACAGTGGTCTGGACCAGAGTTTCTCACAGTAGGATGCAGGTCACTTGGGGGTCGGGTTACAATGCAGACTCAGGGTGGGGCCTGAGAGTCTGCATTCCTGAGAAATCTGCATTGCCTGATTTTAATTAGGCAGCTATTTGTGGATTCTTTGTGCTGTCCTTAGCTGTTGGTTACATGGCCTCTGCCTACCTCTCCAGCCCCTGGTCCCATCCTCAGATCCAGCTACCCCAGAATCCCAGGGGCTGTTTCTGGCCTTTGTTACTGCCTCTTGTGCCTCTGCTGGCATCTCACCTCCCATGACCCACATGCCTTCTAACTCCCACACACCTCTTATCCACCTGGCAAACAGGCCTGGACCAAGACCAGAGGTCACCTCCTCTCTGAAGCCTCTCCCAGGATACCCTCTTCCTCCCTTCCAGAACTGATTATCCCCTCCTTTGTGTTCCATCTCTCCTCCCATCTATCACAGCACTTGATGACATTTAGTTATTTACATGTCTCCTGAGGAGACTGTGAATGCTGGCACTCCTTAGGCACTTTACAAGGGAGTTGTTGGATCAATAAGCTTCCATCTATAATATAAAAGGAGCCCTTGAGATGGTCTTTATATTGTGGGCTCTGAAAACCTAAACTGGGCCTTTCATCTGTATCCCTAAGTGCCTGGCACATAGTAGGTATTCTTGGTGATTTATTGACTGGTTTGACATGAGCTTTGAGGTGCATAGTTTTGATCTACACCCTAGATATTCCACTCAGATCATTGTCTGCTTGGCTGGGAGTTTTACTTAGAGTACATGCATTTCCCATAGCACTTAGCAGGTACATTAAGTAGGTCTTCTCACAATGATAAAAGGCAGGCTCTGGCTGTGGAATGGATGCCTGAGTACAACAGTACTTCTGACTTATGGCACAATTTCTCCAGATTCCTTGGCACCTGGGGCAATCCCTGGTCCAGCACCAAGACCCTCTCTGAGGGTTAGCTTGGAACCCCAGCCACCTGCTGCATGTCCCTGGGCTTCAGACTCTGTGAACTGAAGCCAGAGCCTGCACTTCTCCTTCCGGGCAGTTCCTTGGCACCAGACACCATGACCAGAGCTTTACCTGGGAGCACTGCTGTCAGAGAAACCATAGCAAACATTGTATCCACTCCTGCTATGTCCCATTGTGATGGAGGATAGGAAATGTGCTCTTCTCCATGAGGCCTTCCAGCTACGTGGAAAATGCATGATTATTTAAAATTAAATTCTTATTTTTATCAAAGCAATGTATATGCATAATTTAAAAAGCCGAACGGCTTTTTATTGCATGGCTGCCAATGAAAACCAGCTGTTTCCTGCTCCGCCTTTCCCCACCCCCTGAGTCCCAGGCCTTAGAGACAACTACTTTCAAGTGTCTCAGCTGTTTCTTTCAGTGTTTCCTTTCATGTTTTCATGGACATCAACTGTTTGACAGGTATTTCCTACTTTCTAAAAATTTTAGATATTCTCTACTGAATTTCTATATGGAGATGACGATGTAGGCTGGACACATAAAGTGTCCCACCATATTTGCTTTCCTTTCACCCTCCTATATATACTTATATGATATTTTGTTTAAATCAATATCCAGCTTTCACATAATTATGACTATGTAGATATTGCCCAGCCCCCCTATAGTATATGATGTTTTTAATTTCTTTCTTGTGAAACTATTTTTTTCTTCATGTTTTTCTTTTTCTTTCTTTCTTTCTTTGTTTCCTTCTTTCTTTCTTTCTTTTGTTGGCTGGTTTGTTTAGCTTGCTAGGTACTTATCACAGATAATGACAAAGAAAAGAAGTCCAACTCATAGATACAGAGGGTAGAAAAGTAGATGCCAGGGGCTGTGGAGAAATAGGAAGAAATAGGAAGTGGCTAGTAAAAGGGTACAAACTTTCAGTTTTAAGATGAACAATGTCAGAGAATCTAATGTAAAACATGGTGACTATAGTTGATAACAGTATATTGTATAATTGAAATTTGCTAAGAGAATAAAACTTGAATGTTCTCATCAAAAATATATTTTTGAATATATTTGAATATTGGAATAGATTTGAAACCAAATTCTACCTTCATACTTCATTTGTACCTTGCTGGATATAGAATTCTATCTTAGATCATCAGGGAAATGCTAATCAAACACAATGAGGTGTGACCTCACGCCAGTCAGAATGGCTATTAGGAAAAGGTTAAACAGCATGTGTTGGCAAGGATGTAGAGAAAAGGGAACCCTTTATCCACTCACTGTTGGTGGGACTGCAAATTGGTGTAGCCACTATGGAAATAGTATGGAGATTACTCAAAAAACTAACAATAGATCTACCCTATAACCCAGCAATTCCACTTCTGGATATTTATCTGAAGAAAATAAAAACACTTAATTCAAAAAGATATAGTTTTACAATATAGCATCATTTACAATAGCCAAGATATGGAAGCAACCTAGGTGTCCATCAATAGATGAACAGGTAAAGAAGATGAGGTATACATATGAGGGCTGTCCGGAAAGTATCCAGCCATGTAATATCAAAAATAGAGACATTTATGACTGGATTTTCCCCCAGACAGCCCTAGTACACAATGGAATATTACATAGCAATAAAAAGAATGAAATCTGACCACTTGTGACAACATGGATGGACCTAAAGGGTATTATGCTAAATGCAGTAAGCCAGACAGAGAAAGACACTTCTATGTGGAATTAAAAAAACAAAACAAATGAACAACAACAACAACAAAAACAAAATTTAAAAAATCCACAGAAACAGAGACCAAAGGAATGGTTATCAGAGTGGAGGAAGGTGGGGGGATATGTGAACAGCTAAGGGGAAGACAGTAGTACTGGGATAAGTTGTCATGGTGACAGGTGATTACTAGAATGGAGTGAGGTGACTACATTGTACATATGACAATAAATCACTATATTGTACATGTGAAACTAATATAATATAGCTAATATAGTACTCATATGTATTAACTATACTTAAATAAAACATTAAAATTTAAAAAAAGAATTCTATCCTAGAAAAGAAGGCTCCCCAATTTGAAAGCACTGTGCCATTGTCTTCTGGCTTCCACTGTACCAGTGGGAAGTACTAGACCATTCTGATTTTAGATCTTAGGTATGTGACTTGGTTTTCTCTCCAGAAACTTTTAAGATTTTCTCTTTATCTCTCTTAGCCTGAATTTCACAAAGATGCATCTTGGTCTGGTTGGTTTGCTATTTATTGCAGACAGGACTTGTTGAATTTTTTTTTTTTTTTTTTTTTTTTTGGTGGAAAATCATGCTTCAGTTGGGAATTTTTCTTACATTATTTCTTTGGCAACATTTTCTTCTCCATATCTCAGTTTCATTATTCTAGACTCCCAGTAGCAGGGTGTTGGACTTCCTGGATTTACCCTCCTATTTTCATATTTTTTCCTCTTCCATTTTCTGTTTTCTTGTTTTGTTTTTCAGGGGAGTTCCTTAATTTCAATCCTTCTATGAGTTTAAAAAGTGTTTGCAATCATGTTTTTTAATTTCCAGTTTTTAAAACTTCTTTGACTGTTACTGTTTAATAGTATCCTATTTTAATAGCTTGTGTTTATGGATGCAGTAGCATCTCTTATCTCTTGAAACTTTTAATTAAAGCAGTTTGATGTTTCCTACTATTCCCTGCATTTATTTTTATTTATCAAACACTTACATAGTGCCCAATTATTATTCAGGCACTTTGTAAGTCCTTCACAAATATTACCTCACTTCAATCTTCCTAACAACTTTACTGAGTAGGTAATAATATTATTCTCATTTTATAGGGGATGCAACTCAGGCCCAGGGAAATCAAGTAACTTGCCCAAAGTCATACAGCTGATAAATTGTATAGTCGAGATTTGAACCCAAGCTCTAGTCTAGTTCTAGGGCTTGCACCATTAACCATTACGTGTTTCCTCAAAATTTCTTTTTGTTTGGTTGGTTTTAGTTCCTTTCCTGTTAGTGGCTTCACTCAGATGCCTGGCTATGTGGCTGTACCTTCATAGTTAAGAAGTCCTAAAAGTTCGCATAGTCATTCCTTGTGTGTGGGAGGACTGACCAAGGGACTTTTGTTCTAGAGTGAGCTAATTCTGTGCTCACTTTGGCAGCACGTATACGAGAGTGATCTAACTAGACTGTTTTGTTTGGGAACTCCCAACTGTCACTTTCTGGATCTTTCTGGAGCTTGTCAGTGTCTCCAGGAAAGGATTCTCCCCGAATTCTGTTTTGGGGTGGGGTTCATTAGCCTGGCTGGAGGTCTCACTACTTAGTAGGTGGAATTTCATCTCATCTCCCTGTTTTCTATAAAGCACCTTACCCGTGGTCTCAGCTTTGCCTGCTTCCTCTAAGTCCAGAGCCTGTTTGTTTTGATCTTATCTTCTGCTGGGAGTTAGAATTTGTTTGGCTGCTTTGGGCCATAGGAGGCTCTCTGGGGGGATTTAACAGCCTCTTTTACAGACTTTTAACTAATCCTCCCAATTTTAACTGCACCTCTCATTCCTGTCTCCAGCAGTAGCTAACGACTCTAATCCCTGATCTTTTCTTGAATTCTATGCAGAGAACTGTTTGGCTTCAGTTGGCTTCCCAATGCAGACCCTTATCTTTGAGCCTTCTCTGCTCTGCCAATCAGTTACCACCAGCTTTCCATCTTCCAAAAAATTTGCTGACATCTACTGTTGTCTTTTCTCCCATTGTCTTTGCCCTTGTGGGTTTATACTTTATTAAAAAACACCTTGATTGTCACTTATGTGGGGTTTGGGGAGGGTGCCTCCATGAACCTATGTTCAGTCCATTGTGTTCAGCCAGAAGTCTAGACTGTCAACTTCCCTGAGGCTCAAGAGGCATGTCATGAGCTTCTTCACCATCCTGGGAGGAGGCAGAGAGATGTTCAGAGTTGGTCTCTGGGATGTGCAGGATTACTGGCACTGGTTTAATCCCAATAATGTCAGTCTCCCATCCAATGGTTTTCAAACTGGGATCCTTGGAGACCTAGGGCTCCTCAGGGAATATCCCATGGTCAACCACAGTTTGCATGGAGAAATCAAGCTGGGGTCCCCATTTCCAGCTGAACTACAACAACTCTGCATTTATCTGTTTTATGTACTGGGGCTGTGCTAAAGCTTTTGTACAATACAAGGATTCTGCTATTGAAAAAAACCAGAAAAAATAGAAAAGTACTTCAACAGACCTATCATTATACGCCATTCTTTCTTTAGAGATGTCATCTGAACCTTTTTATTTTTCCCTGAGCTATTTTCATGGTGGTGTTTTTACAATCACATTTTGAACATTAAAGGAATATAGTGGAAGGAGAATTGCTTTTGGGTTTATAAGTGGGTTTTCAGCTTGGTACAACTACTTAACACGGTGTGTGCTCCTGGGAAGCTCTCACAACCTATCTGGGCTCTAGTTTCTTTACCTTTCAATGGGGATTGTAATACTCTCAGCAGGGTGACTGGGAAGGTCCATGAGATAGGTTGTTCACAGTACATAGTAGCTACTCATTAATGCTAGTGTCTGCCTCACTCTGGCCCCATCAGTGTGCATAATTATGGCAATTTCTTCCCTCTCTCAACAAATACACCAACAAACATCTATTGCCCTGTGTGTGTCAGTGAGTCAGAGAGTCCTATTCCCTTACTTCTTGGAGCATATGGGTTAGTGCAAGGGGATAGACAAGAAAAAAATGTCATAGAGAAAAAGGCAAGCAGAGCAGAAAGAGAGGGATGAGGAGTCGGGTGGAGTGCCATTGTAAATAGAGCAGTCAGGGTAAGCCTCCTCGATAAGGTGATGTCTGACTTGATAAAGGTGAGGCAATTAGCCACATCGGTTGAAGCAAAGAAAATTCTAGACAGAGGGCATGAAGAATGCAGATGCTAAAGTAACAGTGTCCGTGGAGTGTTTCAGAAGCCACAGGGAGCCAGTGTGGCTACAGCCAGATGAACAAAGGGACAGAGCAGGAGCTGATGAGGCTGAGGGGGAAAATAAGGGGACGGATGTTTACCATTATTAGAGGGTAGACCCTTGAAATAATTCCTTTGCTCAAACACATGATATCAAATTCATTTTTCTATAATACTAGGATTTAGAGAAATCAAGGAAGATAACATTTGATAAAAAAGTATTTTGCATCAAGGTGAATAAAGGATAGAGGGAGACGAGAAAGGGAGGGACCCTATTTGTGGTGTCTCCAACTTTTGAGCCTATCTATCCAGAATTTGAGTTCATTAGCGAGCTCCCTATACTTCAGACGAGATCGGGTGTGTTCAGGGTGGTATGGCCGTAGACGTCCCTATACTTCAATTCTGTTTTCCTCAAATGCAGCTCACCCACAACCCTCACCCTGGCCCCTACCTCCCCCAGCATGGCCATTATCTCTTGGTAATTCTTAGCTGCTCTACCTAGCTTCCTCAGGGCGCTCATGGCTGCAGTTGGTCACTGATTGGTTCAAGGGTGGGCACCTGACTGAGTTGGGCCAATGATTCCTTTTTTTTGTTGTTGTTTTGTTTTGTTTTTGTTTTTGTTTTTTTTTAAAAGGAGATCAGTGAGAGATTCAACAGTCTCTTCTTGTGATCAGATGTGTAAAATATAAACCTATTGGAAACTATGTGTGAAAAAAGTGTATTTGTGAAAAGAGCCTGTCTCTAGTGAGAGAGAATAAAGGCATTCAGAGGAAATAGAGGTGAAAGAAGGAATGAGAAACACGAGGGCCTGAGCTCTTGGTTCCAGTTGTTTCTGACACTGCATCCCTGCCCTCCCGCTGCTTGGTTGTTGAAGCTTGCCTTGGATTCTGGGGGTAATACAATT
This sequence comes from Lyroderma lyra, assembly GCA_004026885.1. Lineage (NCBI taxonomy): Eukaryota > Metazoa > Chordata > Mammalia > Chiroptera > Megadermatidae > Lyroderma > Lyroderma lyra. The sequence continues at coordinate 104,713 of PVJL010001443.1, forward strand.
CTTTTTATGCCAGAGCTTGTTTGAATCTGGTTTCTCTCATGCACAACCTAGATAACCCACTGCCTATTTCTCTTTTCTTTGAAGTTTCTCAGAGGCATCTCTACACAGAGTTTCATTTTTAACAACCTCCCACCTGCCTTCAATTTAATTTCCTTTAGAAAACACTGGCCATAAAATCTGCACTTCTATAGTCTAGGACAGCTTTTCTGTTCTGTATTTTGTGAGCTCCTCCATGAGAAAGAAGGTTTCCACTCAAAGGCATTTGGGAAATAACTGCTGTATGCAATATGCCTATCTTGGAGAACTCACGATGTAGCATATCAAAGAATTCCTGCAATGTATAAATGTGCTTAACTTTGTCTAACCAGAGCTCTCCAGGTCCTTTTTATTCCTGGAACATGTAATATCTCACAGTCCTGACATTTCATAGGACCCATTTGTGAGCATACTATTTAGGTCCACATGAGACTGAGCTTGCCTTTTTTAAAAGAGTACATTCCCATGGTGCTCTGCACAAAGATATTTGAACAAAGGGACATCCTTGTGTGGGACACTGTCATCCAAGAGAAAAGGACACCTTTGGTAATTTTCATAGTCACCCTCTACTTGCTAAACCTAAGCCCATTGGGCTGGGTCATCAACCCAAAGAGGGTGCTTTTTTCTATTCACGCATGGCTGCCCCAAATGTTTTCTGTAAGTCAGAATTACACTCAGAGGAGTGGTTCCCTCACTGCTGTCTTAAATTTCTGAGAGCTAAAGCTGTCCACGGGGCAAAGCAAGACTGTCTCAGAAGCTCTAGTTTGAGCAGAATGACACTTCAGATGTTGAGGTGCTTCAGGACCCATTACAGGTATGAGGTCTTAGCAATGTTCTCTGCTCCTGGGATAGTGTGACTATTTCCTCAGCTGCTGGTTGTCATTGTTACCCTTCCACTGTCTACAGTTTACAGGGAGCTTTCAATTGATCCCTTCAGCCATCTTGTAAAATTGACAGGTTTATTGTATTTTGCCAGTTATAATGCGCTTTCATGTATAATGTACACTCGTGTTTTTGGTCCAAACTTTCAGGGAAAAAATCTTTCAGTTTAACATTTTAATGCAAATTTTTATTTGTTTATGTTTAGGTATTTGTTTTGTATTATAAAGGAATTTTAGCATTTATTTTAAACATATTATGGCACAAGAAATTTTATGTAACAAATAATAAAACACAAGGATAGGTACAAGGTATAAGAAATTTTATGTATAAAAAGTTTATAATATTCCATTATTTTGCATATAATATAGTTATTGATTCCTAGAGTTACACTTTTAACTCATTAGCATAAATAAAAGGAGTAAAAACATTTATATTGATATAGAATTAGTACTAGCCATGTATAATGAGCATCCTTATTTTTCCCTGCAAAAAGTGCACATTATACATGGTAAAATGTGGTGATTTGTCTTATTCCTCTTCATTTTACAGGTGAGGTAACTGAGGCTCACTCACTTGCCCTCAGTCACACAGCTAGCAGAGGAAGAGCTGGGGATTTGATCGTGGGTCTGTGTCTATGATGCCGCTTCCTGTCCTACACTGTCTCCATCATCAGGCTTGCTGTGGGCACTCCCTCAACAGTCATATTGCAATCAATTTCTTCTCTATCATCACCTGAATATCTCCTATAAGGACTTGGGCCCCTCTCTTTGGGGATTGAGAGCGAGTGGGAATACAAGGGAGCAACCCAAGTTGGCAAGTATATAAGGCTGCCTCTCTGCTGAAGATGATGGCCTCCTCTGGCAATGTAAATGAATAAAAATGAATAAAAATGAATAAGTTTCTTATTCTCACTGGCCACATGTCAAATGCCTAGTTGTGGCTATTGTATTGGACAACAGAGATGGAGAACACTTCCACTGCCACAGAAAGCTCTGTTGGACAGCACCCGTCAGTGTCTTCTCTAACCAGTTTCTTCTGGCCCCCACACACCCTGCTTTAAACCCCTCCTTCTTCATGCAGCCTGGTTCCCCAGCCATCCGATCTCAGAGGAAATGGTTTAAGTGAAAAGTTCTGCTCTTCCTCATAGGGATAGCTGCTGCAGGAGTGAACCTGGAGTTCTCTTGGGATCCTGTGGGCAAGTCTGGCTTCTAAGGAGATGCTAAGCTCCTGAAAAGCAAGGTGTTTGTCTTCTGTCTTCTGTATCCCTGACAACACCCTGGGTGGTGTGATTAAGCAGGTCCTTAATCACAATGATAGGTGTGTCCTGAACTGGTACAGCTCAGGGTCCACTAAGGCTATCTGGTGGTCTAGAAGTTTGGGTCAGCACAGTCCTGACTTGGCCATGCATTCACTGCGTGACTTCCATTATGTCACTGCTACCTACCAGGCCTCAGTAGTCCTTCAAAGTAGTCCCTCAGTAGGGGAACAAAGGCATTGGCCAGAATAGGTGATCTCAGAAGTTCTTTCCTGCTTTGACTATCCACGGCTGCAGGAGGCAGCATGCAGGTGCCCTGGGGATAGATACTGTGGTTGGAGCCCCGTCTATCAGTGGCCAGTGCTCAGACCCAAGGCCACACCCTACAGGGAGCTGTGCTCTATGAAAATGCCCGTGTGGTGGTATCTGGTATTGTGAGTATGAGTGTGAGTGTGAGAGAGTGTGTGTGTGAGTGTATGTGTGCATGAGTGTATATGTGTGTGTGAGTGTATGTGTGTATGTATGTATACATGTGCTTTTGCTCCTGAATCAAGGTGACAGGATGGGAAATCTGACATTACATTACCGTGCATGGAGGGCATAATTAACTTCTGGTCAGGCCTTGGGTATAGGATCCCCAGGACTTATTTTTGTTTCCTCATTTCTGTCCTTTTCCACAGGTGTTTCAATAAGCAAATAAGTTCTGGTGTTTGCAAGGCAGGGTCCCTCTTTTGGGTCAAGACCCTGCTCCCAGGACCCAGGGTTGTCTATAGGCTTGCAAGGTCATAGGTCACAGCCTGGCCTCAGTGGAGGGGCCCTGAATTTAGAAAAGTGGGTGGGATCAACTAAGTGTTAGCAAGCAGCAGATGGGGTTTGGGGAGCCTGGACCACGATGTGAGCTGCCAGAAGGCATTACGGTAATGACGTGTGTGGTGGCCATTTTATTTTTCAGCTGAAGGAGCAGGGGAGCTAACAATAATTGAGCTAAGAGGCCACACTCACCTCTCTCCAGCAGGGCACTCAAGGGAGAGGTGCTAGGAGGAAGGGAAAGCGTGGTGGTGGTGAGACAGCTTGGAGTCTGCAGTCAGTGCTGGGGTAGAAGCCTTGGAGGCCTGGGTGTGGTGAGGGCTGGATCTCAGGATCTGAGGGATGGCTGAGAAATCATAGGGTGGGGGCTGGGAGAAGTGGGGGCGGGGCTGCTTAGCCTCCACCCTCTCCCTCTCAGCTCTATCCTGAAGGTCCAGGGTCTCCCTCCTGCTGGAAATTTCTCTCCCCTTGGCCCTTCCTTATGGTCCCTCCTCAGGCCCATGTCTTGAGCCCTCTCCCACTCTTTCGCGTTAATGCCCTAAACACAGTAGTAGTCTCACTTTGGTCCCCCTTGCATCCACGGTTCCTCTTTGGGACACCTCTTTACTTTCTCCATCTGGTGTAATGCTACAGGCTGCCAGCATTCGCAGCCTTACTGGCTACACCACTGCACTTTCTGGTTCCGCCATCACATTGCTTCTCCTCTGTCTGACCTTTCTGCATTTCTCTTAGGATCCATCTACATGCTCCAGGATAATCTCAAGACCCCGTTCAAATACCCCATGCACTGGGACACTTTCCCTGAACCTTCCTCCCTCAGCCAGAGACTGCCATCCCTGCACAGCACTGAGCACAATCATGTCACACTGGACTGCAAAGTGTGTCTCCTCCTCTAGGCTGTGATCTTTTCCACCCTAATGTCCTACTTTGGTACAAAGCCTGAGATAGTAAACATGGCTAACTAATTGTTTAGTGTATAAATAAATGAATGCATGAAATAAGCTTGGGGCCTGTACACATGGGCCCCCAGGGCTCACATAGTTTGGCTTTCCAACACTGCACAGCCCCTCCACCTTTCCCAGTAAGAGAAGCCCGCTTTCTTCTCCACTGGGCTTCCTAGCTGGGTTGGGATATTCAAGATAGCTGGGAGAGGAAGGGGCTGTCCCTCTTTCTCTTCTCCTGAAATCAAGCCACCCGCCTTCCCAACCATACTTGTTGATTCAAGCCTTCATGCATACCTCCTGCTACACCTCCTTTCACCCTATCTGCCTTCCTTTCTCAGTATTCCCATCATCTACCCTTTTGCCATCTGGCTAAATCCAAGGAAACTCATCCCAGTTCATGCAGGGATGTTACCAACACCTTGATGGAGAGAAGTCATTCACAGTCTGGGCCAAGACAGCCCACCTGAGGCAAACCAGCCTGTCAGAGTCCTGCAGCCCTCCACCATCCCCCACTGCCCCATTCCATGTGCCCAGCTCACCTGTCTCTCCCCAGATGGGCAGGTACTCATCTTGCTGAATGTCCAGCATGATCTCCAGCCCGTTGCCTGTCCCCCCCTTGACCGTGGTGAGCAGAGGTTTGCCATCCTCGCCTGAGTTAAACATGTAACACTTCCCATATTTTGTAAACACCTGAAGGAGAGAAGAGAGAGAAAAGCATATGGGTGACTTCAGACTAGGCTCTGGAGCAAGTTAAGAGCCCAGAAATCCAACAGTAGGCCAGAATCCCCACAGCCCATCACAATCAACCCCTCTTGGGGACCAATGATTCCTTACCCTGGCTAATGTCATGACTTTTGCCAGGTGAGATTCTGGCCTCAATTCTGGACACCATTCAGGGTTTGTCACAATGGGATCTGATCGCTTCTCCCTCTGTGTGCTCCCTCTGGGTGTCCTGTCCAAGTCCAAGTGCCAAATGTCATCAGTAAGCTCTTGACCTTCCAATCTGCACCTCTGGCCCTGAAATCTCTCTTGGGCTCCAGACACATTGATCCCACTGCCTAATCAATGTGACCTCAGGGGATCCACAGCCCCCTGACACTCAGCATGTCCCAGTGGGAACAAATCTTCCTCAGGCTCTCTGCTCTCCTGGATGATTCTTCCAAACTCCTGTGATGGGAAATAGCTTCATCACCTGCTCAAGCCTGATTCTCACAGTGGCTGTCCACTTTTCCTCTTCCTCATCTCCATGTCCAACTAACCAGCAAGGCCTGTCAACACTGTCTGTAAGACTCCTGCATTTTTGCGTTTTGTTTTTTGCACTGCTGTAACTTAGCATCCAGTCATTTCTTCCCTGGGCTGCTGCAGTTTCCTACCTGGGTTCCCGGACTCCACACAACCTTCTCCAGCACAACCCCTAAGTTAACTGTGGTTTGCCCCTTCTGAAATGCAAACCTGATCTTGTTAATCCTGGGTTTCAAATCCGTCAGGACTCCTCATCCCTCTTGGGCTAAAATCCGGGTCTTCCGTACTCAGCCTTCTATGAAGCCTCCCCCTACTTCATTCTACTGCTTCCCATCCGAGTCCCTGGAAATCCACCAGAAGGCAAGCTCCATGGGCGCAGGGACTACATCTGCTGAACTATCTATCCCTAGTGGCTAGCATCATGCCTGGCACCTGGGGATACTCCAGAAACATATGTTGAATGAATGAATAAATGAGTATATGAGGGAGTGTAGCCAGATCAAACACCTTGCTGTACCCCCAGATGTGCACTGCTAGTTCACATACTATGCTTTTGCTGCCTGCAACCCCTCTCATTCCTCCTTCTGCCTGAACAATCTATGGCTCTCTGTCCGGGCAACCTCTACCTGTTCTTCAAGACTGAACTGATGCATTCCTCCTCCAGGAAGTTTTTCTGAGCCCCTGGACCAAGTTCGGTTTGCCCACTCCTCACTGTACGCCTTACTCCACCATGGCAGCTATCCCATGGCACTGAACAGCTAGCTGGTCTTGCATCTCTCCTGAACTTGACTCTGCCTTTCATTTCTGAATCCTAGCACTTACTACCTTGCTTGGTACACAATAGGTGCTCAGTCCACTTTTGAGTGATGAAAAAATGATTACAAAGATGCAATGTGATGGTGTGGGAAAAGCCCAGGGGAAGGAATGCAGAGATCTTGTCCAGGGTTAATGTTACCACTTATTAGTTGTGTGACTTACGATGAACCAAATAACCCTCCAAGCCTCAATTTCTCTGTCTTTAGAATGGTGGTTCTAGTCCTGGCCTTAGCTACCTATCAAGGTTATTGAGAGAATCAGCTGAGGTAATACATGCAAAAGTGCTTTGAAACTATAAAAGCTTTCTACAAATGCTATGGTTATTATGATTACATAACTGCTTTGGAACCTCGAGCAGAAGCCAAATTACATCTGGCAAAACTGGCTGGAAGAGAGCCAGGCCAAATGTATTGGATTCCTACAGCCACCAAGATTTGGGCCTGGGTTGCCTCCTTGACTGTGCTCCACTGCACAGCCCCCTCCTGCGGTGTGGAGGCCATAGGGATGCTCTTTGGCTTCCTATCCTTCAGTGCAGGGGCAGGTAAATAGCACGGGTGAGTGCTGGTGGTGGTTGGATGGAAGGTAGAGGGGCCTCTAGCATGTGCCAGGCACTGTGCTAGATGCTTACCTATGTTGTCTCATTAAACCCTTGCAGTTGTGATCATGGGATATTGCTGCTCCTATTGTGCAGAGGAGGAAGCCAAGGCCCAGAGAGGGTAAGTGACTTGCCTGAGGTCACACAGCGAGAAGCTGGAATTCAAATCCATGACTGTCTGATTCTAATGGATGTACTTTTTCTGGGTCTTTGTCACTGGGACATTTCTGGGACATGATTGGCTTTTTTTATTAGCCAATCAGTATTCATATGCATGTGCCTCCACTATGTGCAAGGATTATGGGGATTGCAAAGAAGTACAAGCCCTATTACCTGCCTTCACGATCTGTAGGAAGGGTCAGCAAAACAGCAGATGCCACATTTTCCTCCACTGTACAAAACGGTTCCGAGTCCCTGGCTAGCTGCACTATTTCAGGACAGACAAGCCCTACCTTGTCAGTTCCATTGTGGGGACAGCTGGAACGTGAGAACTGAGCTATCGCATCACTGTTGTGTATTGTTACTGAATTTGGCTAACAAACTTGCCCCCTCCCCACAGAGATGCTCTTGGAGACCACTATAATGAACAGATGAGAGAAGTTTATAGTTAGCACATCCATTGCAAGGGGTTGAACACATCTGGAGTGACTTCTGTCATGCTCCAATAGAGTTTTTCTTTCTAGACCCATCAAATAACCTCTTTGGCTCCAAAAGTGTTTATAATATTAATTTTCCTGTCTATAGAAAGAGATTTGTAAGTAAAAGTAGAACCAGCTTAGAACCAGATTGCAAATTCGAACCCCTCCTTCCCCTCCATTTGGTAATTGAACTTCAGAATATTGGGCTGGGGTTAGAATGAGTTGTCTACTCCTGGAGTCAGCTGTGATCCCAGCCCTGCCACAAACATGCTGTGTGGTGTGATATAGGTATGGACCCTCTCTGAGTTTCCGAGGGTGATGACAAGATGTGAGAACTGGGAGGGGTCTTAGGGATCATCTCATCCACTCCCCTGACTTTATGTAATAGGTAAGTGAATGGGGACCTGGGAGAGAGGAAGTGACTTGCCCAAGACTATGCAGCCAGGAAATGTCCATCTGGCACATGGACTCCTAGTTCAGCCTGCTCCTTCCTTTCTACCAGCCTTCCTCAGTTTCCCCACTTGCAAGAGGAGATGGAAGGTCAAGGAGATTGCTGACTTCAGCTGATCATTGACTGAGTGCCTGCCCCGCAACGGGCACTGAGCTGGCAGCATGGCAGCCCTGTGCATCAGTCTTTCTCGGCAGAGGAGGGAGCAGACAGGTCCTGGGGTGGGAATGACAGGGTGCCCCTCATAGACCTGGCACTCCTTCGGGCCTGGGCAGCAGCTCCTGCGGGGGCCCTCAGTGTCGGTCCCCCATCTCCTACTCCTTCCTCCTGGGAGTGGGTGCTCGTTAAGTGTGCCAAGTTGCTAGGTATGAACTGACACAGGTTGGTCAGGGGTGGCAGTAACCAGAGCAGCAGAGCGGCGAGCTGGAGGGTGGCTGCAGTCATGTCTGAGAGAGGGCCAAGTGACAATCTAAGATGGCCAAGTTCTTTATCCAGTCAGGACCACCCTAAAGAAGCCTAACACCCTTTGGCAGCTTCCTGGTGCATTTAGGATAAAGTCCGAAATCCTCACTGGGCTGTGTATAGTTTGGCCCAGTCTGCCTTTGTCCCCTCTCTCACATGCTTCAAACATACTGGCCTCTTCAGCTCCTGGAATGTACCACAAGGTCTTCCCGCTGTGGGCCCTTTCCATGTGCTGTTTCTTCTGCTTACAATGTTCCCCGACATCCTTTGCCTGGCCAAGTTGTGGTCAGGCCTTGGCTTAAATGCCACTTTCCCAGAGGCCTCTCTTGACCACCCTCACCCCTCATAGCCTCCATTTAATCTGGGGTTTGTTGTTATACAACCTTACACCCCCACGTTTTTCCTTTATAGTGCATATCAAAGTGTGTAACTAGATTATTTGTTGGACATGTCTTACACTAAACTGTAAACTCCAAGAGAGCAAGAACTGCGTCTGTTTTGCTCATGAATGATAAATGGGCTCCAAGGTGCTTCTACCCCATCTCCTTGCTCACCTCTAGGAGGTGCCCCTTCATGCTGGCCGGCTTGGCCTCATGTGTGGGAGCTCAGGCTGACAACTTGTCCAACTCCCCTCCACTCCCTTTCTCTGCTGTGGCCATCTCAGCTTCCCACTTAATTGTACCTAGCATTTTTGCTTGCTTCTTTGTGAAGGTATTAGAGGAAATAACCCTTTCAGGAAATAAGACCGTTTACCTTGGTAGGGGCAGGAGAAGGGGCCCAGAGACAGCAGGATGCTTGCTGGTGGCACCTTCTGTTGGCTGTACCCGACACCACACCTCCCTCCAGCAGCACCTCCGCTGGCCTCCTTTCCTGTCCCCTGAGTCCTCCACACCGAGGAACCTGGCTTTTTGGAGAGGATTATTTTCCTCTTGGCTCAACATCAAAGATCTGAAAGCTATTTACAGACAGTGTGGTTTTGCTACAAACTTGGGACAAGATGCAGCTCTCTTTCCCCAATTCACAGCATAATGATGTGTAAGAGTAACACATGCTTCAAATTTATGCCTTATCACCCCCAGCTAGAAAATACAATTTGTTTAAGTGCAGACTGTCAGGTGGAGCTCGCTGCTGCTTCAGACCTGCCATTCTCCCAGGCATTTCTCTGCTCTCCAGGGCTGACAGCCCCATCGTGGATGGCAGGGCTGGATCTGTAGCATTGCTAAAAGTCTAGAATTGCACATAGTTGGATCGATTTGTAAGAATTAATGGTACACATTTCAAACCAGGAACGATGCGGGATCCTGAGATAAAAATGGGGCCATGACCATCACCTTCATTGCTAACATTGGCACGCTGCATCACATTTTAAAGACTGTGTTTACTTCAATTTTCTTAATGGCCCCATGAAGTTGGAGGGGAGGAAACTAACAATTCTCAAGCCTCTACATTTCCTCATCTGCAAATTGGGCAAGATAATCTTGTCATGTGCTTGTGGGGTCTAAATGAGAGAATGCTTGGAAGATTATAATAATAGACACTTCTTCTGGTTATAAATCCATACCGGGGTGGCGTGGGGGTGGGAGTTACTACGTTTCTCCTTTTCAGCAGGAGGTAAGTTTTATGGGTGATGGGGAAGTCAGAGATGAATTAAAGAATAAAGAGGATTGAGGGCCCTGTCCTCTCTGCTATGTCTCCACAATACCAAGCTCATCTTGAAGTAGTTAGTGGGTATAAAAACCACCCTGTGCCACTGATTGCTTATTCCTTAATAATGTTAAGCCTGTTATTAGATGCCTAGGGTGGCCAGTGAGGTCCTGGGAGAGTAGAGTTCTATAGAAGAGGGAGATGCTTTGATGCTTACAACCAACTTTGAAAATCTACATTTGAATTTCCACAACTGAATTGTAACCAATTATTGGTACAGTGTATAGACATCAGCAATCTGAAGTTGGCACGTTCTAAATCAAAGAAATAAGGATGTGGAGGTGGGTCTCACTGCCACCTAGTAGCTCTTAAGTCACTGACTGGTTTTGCTGTTCTCTCTGGAGTGCCATTCACTTTATATCTGCCATCACTAATTTCTGCAATAGCCCTATGAGGTTGGCATTATCACCCCTATTTTACAGATGAGGCAACTGAGGCCCAGAAAGGCCAAGCTAGTTCACAAAACTAGTAAGAGGAAAATCTAGGATGAAATCCATCTTTGCCTAATTCCAAAGCCTGTGCTCTTTGCCCCCTGTCCCTTGTAGCTACAGCTCACACTCCTATCCCCTCTCAACCTGCTCTGTTTCTGAGAGGCAGGTGAGGTTGGTGCCTTACCAATACTAGGACTCTCCTATTTAGTAGTCGGGGAGGTATAGCTTGGAGTCAGGGAATCCTGGAAAAGTGCAAGTATCAAAAATATTCTTGCCCAAACATCTCGTTTTGCACATAGATAGTCTAAGGCCCAGAGAGGTGAAGTGACCTGCCTCAGGTCACACAGCTAGTTTGGGAGCAGAGTTGAGATCTGACCTGGGCTTGATGGCTTGTGTCTGTTCTTCCTCTAAAGCTTTCTGTTTGCACATGCCAGGGGTTAGCGATAACAGGCAGGCTCCCCTTCTCAGTACACTGCCTCCAAGCATAAGAGAAAGACTGGCAACTGCTGCTGGGACACCCTGCCTTACACAGTCTGGGAAATACGAAGTGGAGGCTTTGTTGGGAAAGGTTGGGAAAAGCTGGCACCCATGAAGTCATAGTTTTCTGGTTCAAGTAATAGTGCAAACAACATTTCTACCCCATGTACTTACTTAGGAAAATAAATTATGTATAACCTCCTTTAAGGACTACCGAACACCTGCTTACCAGCCCCCCGCTGGGCCTGCAAGCTTCAGACTTTCCCAGCCATTGGTTATCCTGACCCTTTGGGCCTCTCCCAGGCCGTGGGCTTCTTGTCTCTTCTTGCACTGCCCTTGAAGGAAATGGAACTGTATTGCTCCAAAATGCCTCTAAAGCAACCTTCTCCCCTCCCTCAGTGAGTTACTGAAATTTCTCATTAGGCTCTTTTCAAAGTAACGTGAATGTTAAAGCCAACCATTTAGTTTCATTTGTTTTGTTTTTCTCACTCTAACACCTCAAACACATTTCACACAACTGGGAAGAGAGCACGCCTGTCAGGTGGGTTATCAGGCTTCCAGTAAACAAAATGAATCTACCTTTTGTTTTCTAAGTTGCAATTAATGTGTTTGAAAATCGAATATAGCAGAAGGATGTATGTGTAAAGAGGCCAGTGTGGATGGCCAGCTCGTTGGGAGCAAGGACTGCATCATATTTAAAAATCAGCTTGCTCAATTATCTGTTCCTGCACCAGGAATTTTTGACCCATTATGTCTCAAGGAATGTTGCATGACTGCTGCTCCCCACAATGAGGTTTAAAAGGCAGTTTCAACAAACACCAAAAGCACCTCCATGTGGCAGGTGCTGTCGCTGGGAATGAGGGAATGAGGGACACATGGTCCCTTTGCAACCACTTGTCCCTTCTTCCCAACCAGGAAGCCACTATCTATTTTAGGACATCATGAACATCATTCTCCTTAGAGACTACTTTTCTGGGGGGAAAGAGAATGAATGATCATTGAGTACTTACCATGAGTCAGGCACAGTGCTGATTGCCTTTATAGACCTCCTACCCTTTAGGGCTCACAAAGCCCATTGATGTAGATGTTACTGTCCCCAATTTGCAGATGAGGAAACCAAGGCTCTGCAGGGCTGCATGCTTTGCCCAAGGTTCTATAGGTAGAGAGAGCTTCTCCTGACTTGTCCCTTTATATTTTTGGGTTGTTAGAAGAATGCTTAGCATTATTTGAATATATGGTATAGTAATGGGACCCCTCCTCCATACCCCTGCACCCATCTGCTGGGACGTGACATTCCCTGTGCTGTTTTCACTGAGAGGCCCTGCTGTCTCCACCCTCCAGGTCTGAATTATAGCCCAGGCGTTTTCTGCTGGGCAGCTGTCCACAGAGAGCTCAGATTGTGCAGGGATAGACCTGTGAATGCCATGCAGAAGAGCACTGAGCGATTGAAAATCTGTCAGCTGGGAAAACAGCATCATGGGAAGCGACAGGCGACTCAGTGTTTGCCCACAGCTCAAACATTTTGTGAGCCAGTGTTCTCTTGGTGGATGCCCCACAGAGGCAGAGGGCAACTTGAAGGCCTCCAGATGTTCACCTGGAAGGTTGTTTGAAAGGCTAGACCTCTGCTGATGAATCCCAAATTGGGCCTGACTTGAGGTTCATGCAGTGGGATGCAGGGAACCAGAAGCCTTTCAAGTTGGACGGCAGCTTGGCTGGTGGCGGGTGGGGGTGTGGGAGTCTGGGCTTGACGGATGTTTCAAATGGGACTCAGCGATAGGTGGGTTGCTCTTTCTGCTGAGGCCCTCCACTGTCTGTGTAGAGGAGGGACTGTGGCATTTTCATCTCTGGATTCCCATACTTGGCACATAGTAGGACCTTAATGAGATGTATCTGGTTGAAAGAAAAGTCAAACATGGAATTGGGAACCAGGTAGCCCCTGATTCCAATGCTGGCTCTTCACTGATTTGGAAAATCATTTTATCCGTTAGGATCTTGATCTCTCATCTTGGAAATGCTGGTAAGAGTGGCTTCCTATAGAACTACTGTGAACATTGAAAGGGCTATAATGGGTCTGAAAGCACTGGTGGAAAAAATATCTTCAGCCCAGGCAGAGCCCATTCTTGTTTGGGATTTGCATCGTGCCTGAGCCCTGCAGGTGCAGGGGAGGAAAGAGTTGTTCGTTGGCTGCAGAAACCGAATCTGAGATGTCATTTCATCTGGGACCACGTTAGTGGCTCATCCATTCATTCACATAGTGAACATCTACGTAACACCTCTTGTGCTTTAGGCACCGTCCCAGGCATTGGGGATGCAGAGATGAGTCCACCCATTAGGAACCCCTGAGTAGGAGGGCGGCCTGGCAGGCAGGCTGGTGCTGGGTGGCGCCAAGTGCTGTGGGAATGCCCAGAAGGAAGCTGCCTGATGGGCAGTGATGGGAAGGATGTGGGGGTCTGTTGCAGAATTCTCCCCAGGGACAGTGGCGGTGCCACCAGTGGTATTTAGGTTGAGATGGATGCATTAGATTGGCTCCTGGTCAGCAAGGCCATGCTGATGCTGTCAGGAGGGCCAGTGGTGCCAGCTTAGGCTTCTGGCTGCCCACTGAGCCCTGCCTATCTGCCCATATTTCCAGCCCTCTTCTGCTTCCAGAACCTAATAGCCACAGGTAGACAACAAAGAGGGCTCTACTAAGAGGCAAGCAGGATTTTTGGAAGAACATAGACTTTGGAATCGCATTATCCTGGTTGAACACTCACTAGTAGAGAATTATTAAGACACAGATACTATGACTGAGAGGAGTTGGCATCTAGTTCTCCCCAAGGAACACTGTGTCTGTCTCAGAAGCACTTCCCCCACCCAAGCCTGGCTCTTTGCCCACTGCCAACAGGTCACCAAGCCAAACCTAGGAACAGAGGGTCAAGGTAGGTGGGTTAATAAAAAGCTGAGGCTGACTGCACAGAGCATCCTCTTAGCTGGAACCAGATGTGGCGGGCAGAAGCCCAGAAAAAGTGAAGGAGAAAGTGTGGACACAAACTGTCCACAGTCCTGCTATCATTGCCCTCTGCTGCTGCCACTCCCTACTCCTGCCCCTACTGACATGATTCCTGCTGCTCAGCCTGTTCCAATTCCAGAAAAAGCATCCTGGGATGAGGGTAGGGGTTTCAAGACAGAGCAACTCAGACACACTGGGGAGGTGGCACTGAGACCTGCCACTTTCAGCTGTTCTGGGGTGCGGAGCCCCACAGCGGGGCACATTTTAGTCTACATTCTGATTACTCATGAGATAATGGAGGTAAAGGCCAGGCAGAGAGTATTCACTTAATGAAAGTTAGCTAATATAATTATTAGTAGTAGAAATTCTGCACCCGAGTTCTGAAATCTGAGCTTCCATAGGATGTGACTTCTGGGTTCACCTCCCTGTTACAAGTCCCTTTTACAGTTGCTTGCTTGATCTGATGACTACAGCCCTGTGTCTACTTCTAACTGCTGTCTGCTGGACTTAACGGAATATACTTGGTTTTCCTGTGGTCATGCCCAGATCCTTTCTGGAACATTCCTTGGGTATTCTTGTGTAAGAAATTTGTATCACTCTCATTGGATAATTTTGCTCGGCTGAATTTCACCTTTCCCACACATTCCCAGCACTTATCCAGGGCCTTGGGTGGGCTTAAACTCTCCCACATGGGTGTGGTTCATACCCCAATATCAACCCTGAGGTAAGACATGTGTCACTCCTCGCACCTGCCTACTACATACATTCTGGGAATTGCCCTTCTTTTTAATAGGTGTGGGGTGGAGGAGGGAATAGGAGGGGATTAGAAATGGGCTCTGTTGTATTCCTGGTTAATTTCGCATTATTCTACAGGGCCTGCATTGAAAACAATGCATCACTGAAAACCAAATGATGGGTTATGATGTTTACAGAGGAAAAGCAGATGTTCCAATTAATGCCAGGGCTGAAAACAGTCCCAAGGCAGGTTCATTCTAAAAGCTGATCAAGAAAAGGTCAAATAAGTAACTACCCACATGGCACCAAAATCTTCATACCACATTCTTATTGATTTCATGTTTTTGCATTAAAAACATATTTCAGCTCTTTTAGGAACTGCTCAGAGAATGTCATTGTATTATAGCTCTTCCACAGTAGGGGTCTAGAAGTTGAGTAACATATACTTTTAGTAGCAAAGCTTGCATGATGAATGGTCAAAGCCATCACTGATTCACAAATGCCGAGGGGTTTTAGTAAAGTCTGCTATCCTGATATGTGAACAAGAGCCCGGCAGATATATGCACAGCATGCACGATGCCTCTGTCTTTCCTAGGTCCATAGCAGACAAAGCTGATTGACCACAACACTCTCTCCCTCTGGGTCTCATCGTTTTTTTAGCCCAACACTTCTGGCTGCCACTCTGAGTGAGATGAGTCCTATTTGTTGTCCTTGCGCCAGAAGAATGTAAATTCTGCTGGTGGTGCCAGTGTTTCTGTGATAAGGGGCAATGTCTGAAAATGGGGGAAGGTCTGGGAAGGTGCCACCGGGAAAGATGAGAGGCACAACTTTAGGGGTTTAGGTACAAGGGACTCTAGTTGGAGACAGAGGCAGAGGAAGGACTTCGCATATTTCAAAAATATTGCTCAGTATCCAAAAAACTTGAAAACCTTTGTCCGCAAAAACTTATGTACCCCAATGTTCATCGCAGCACTGTTCACAGTGGCCAAAACATGGAAACAACCAAAGTGCCCTGCGACAGATGACTGGATAAAGAAGCTGTGGTACATATACACAATGGAATATTACTCAGCTGTAAGAAAAGATGAAATATTGCCATTTGCAACAAAATGGATGGATCTGGAGATCATCATGCTTAGTGAAATAAGCCAGACAGAAAAAACAAAGAACTGTAGGACTTCACTCATATGCGGAATATAAAACTGAAAGTAACAAAGAGAAAAGAAATGAACAAACAAATAAACCATGGACACAATCAATAGTTTAATGTTTATTTGGGGACGAGTGGGTCAGGGAGGGGAGAAAGGGGAGGGGGTGGGAGAGGAGGAGGGGAAGCTTAATATAAGGTGATGGAAAGAGAAGTCACATTAGGTGGTGAACTTATTATACAACAAGCTGACAATGCACTGTAGAATTGTATGCCTGAAACCTATGTAATCCTTGCTAACAGATGTCACCCCAATAAGTCTAACAATAAAAATGAATTTAAAAAAAAGAAATCCCATTAAAAAAATATCGCTCAGACTTGAGCCCTGCACTCTATTGGAGCAAGCATAAGCTTTGGAATCAAATCCACATTCTGCCATTTACTAGCTTTTTAAATTGGGCTTATATTTATTGAGCGTCCCCATATCTTACTGCCTCAGGTTGGCGGACTCGCCTCCCAGGAGACTAATTTTCATTGTACCATAGTTCCATGACTTATGATCAAAATATCAAAGGACCTACAATGATTAAGGCTTTTAATATGAAAGACAAAGCATTCTTTAGTTCATTCAACATCTAATGAGCAACTATTACATGTCGAGTATGCTGCTAGGTCCTGGGAATACAAGATAAATAGGACACAGACACTACCCTTAGGTAGTTCATGAGCTGTCAGGTAGAATTGGAGATGAAACGGCTTCAGATCATCAAGGAGGTAGGACGGCATCCTTGATATCGGCACATCAATTTACATCAATTTACAGAATGCAGCTCTCGAGCAACAATTACATGAAGCAAGGTCCACTTGTGTCATGTTTGTTCCAGCCACACCTGCCCCCGTCTCTGCCGAGCTGTGTGCCTCTGCCTCAGCACCTGTCTCCAGCTACCGCTTTCACATCAGCGTGCCACACAGCCGGGAGTTCCTGCCTCCTCCACACCCGCCAGCCCCACTTAGGGTTTCCTCAGCTCCAGGTCAGAGCCTGGGCTAGGAAGGGGCGGACAAGAGGCCTAGGGCCTGGGCCTGAGGAGGCACTCACTTCTGGGCCTGTACTCACACTCACCTGAGAGTGAGCACCTCCTTAAATTTTACACCCTGGGTGCCTTGCTCGCTTCACCACAGTCTGGGCCACAAAGTCAGAGGAAGATAGGAATAGAGACACTTGTGATGTAAGTGATGACAACTGGATTCATGACAAGCTTGGAAAATAAATACTACTGTCCCAATTTGCAGATGAGGACACTGAGGTGCAGAGTGGGTGGGTCACCTGCAGAGGCATCACGGAGTAGTGAAATATCGCAGGCTTTTTGACTGGGACAGATGCAAGTAGGGATCCCAGTTCCACCAGTCCTGAACCATGTGACCTGGGTCTGGATTCTTCCTTTGAAGAATGGGGGCAATGATAACTCTCAGGGCTGGATGGGAATGAAGTCCAGGCTCTTCCAGTCTCTGGTTTTGTGTCTCTGCTTTCTCATGTGTCAAATGAACTGGCCACAGAGATGCCATGGGGGCCAAATGAAATGACTGATGTGCCAGTCCAGAGTGAGTTCTGACCAGCTGTTCAGGGGATCAAATATCATTTTCTTTCTTTTTTTTTTTTTAAATTCATTTTTATTGTTAGACTTATTGGTCAAATATCATTTTCTTAATAGGCTTTACTGTGTCTCTAGCCCTATCAACTGTCTTTCCTAGAGTGTGAGGCGGGTGAACATTTGTTTGATGAGTACTTTTCCTAATCATAGTTGCATATTTTCTCTAATGGGATAATTGAGACTGAATGCCTGCTACATGTCAGCTGCTGTGCCAGGCACTTACACACAGGATCCCTTTCAAACTTCCCAGCAACCCCCCTGTGACTCTCATTGTTACAGAGGAAGAAACTGGGTCCACGAGAGGTGAAATGACTTGCCCAAGGTCATGCAAAAAGTCAGAGGCAGAGCCAGTGTCTCCATTCCATCTGTCTGATGAAGCACTCTGGGCTCTGTGTACCCCACTATGAAACAGTGAAAAAGATACACTTTACTATTTCTCAGCAATGGGGTCCAACCTAAGATTTGCACCTGAGTGTGTTGCAACATGCCTGGATATAAATTAGAGTAATTGCAAGCCAGAATGTGAGACCTCGTAGTGCTAATTGCTTCCTAGGCATGGCAGAGGGATGGTTTGAGGCGCTCCAGGGTGGCCCAGTGGTGTTGCTGATTAACAACATGAATCTTCGCTGTATCTTAAAAGTTCACCTGGAGCTTCACAACCCTGTTTTCCCAAACCAGAGAATGCAAGCAGGTAGGTTAGCAGCTTCCTACCTTGAAAACATCCCTCCAGTTAATTTCCTCCCCTTAGCTTCAGTCACATGCCAGGATGGTGCCACTCAACTTTACCTGGTTAATTGCCACAGCCCTCTGCCTGGTCTCCCTGCCCCCACTCCCTTCTACCTCTATTCATTTTCCACATAGCAGTTAGGGGGATCTTTCTGGAATGCAAACTCCCCTGCTTAAACCCTTCCATGGATGCACACCCTTGCTTGGGGTGACATACAAGGGTGCCGAGGGGGTGAGCTGAGTCCCACATGGCTCCGTCTAGCCTCCTCTCCCTTACACCCATGAGTCAGCTCTGTCCTGCTCTGCCTTTCTCCCAACATGCCATGCTGCTCCATACCTCTGTGCTGGCAGACATTCTGAGTCCTCTGCTCAGGACCCTTCCCCCTCCTTCATCCAGCTAGCTCTTACACATCCTCACATGGCACCACCTCCTCCTAGAAGCTTTCCTTGACTGCTCACACTCCTCAAAATGGATTAGGTTAGGTGTCCTCCTTGGGGCCCTGACAGAACTCTGTGTCGCCTCCATCCTATCACACTGGATAGTTTGCTTGAACTCCTACTTGAACTTGAGAACTTAGCTGGTTTCTTTGAACTAGGGTCGGATCTGATGAAGGGACCCTCTTGCCTGGTACCCTGTACTGGTCCTTCAAGCTCTGGTCACCCATATACTTGTATGAGCACATGATGCCTATCTGGCTTGCTGCTCCCTTTCTGGGTTTGCTGGGAAGCTGACTGGAGGTGGTGGCATGCAGGAGCATTACTGGGCAGTGTTCTTAAATTCACGTGTATGGATCACATCCATAGGGAACAAAAGAGGGAGAAGCTGAGCTGGCACGCAGTCATGATGGAGGCCCCCTGACCCTTGGGGAGCTCTGGAGCTAGGGGGCCCTTCAGAGCTGTTTTGGATTGAGACAAGTGGCCAGCTACTGAGCCCCTGGGATTTGGGCCACCCCGGGCAAAAGGACAGAACCTTGGGTGCCGTACCTCTCTACACTAGAGAATGCCCCCAGAGAGGGAATTTCCAGCGTGAAGAGCTGTCAGCTGCCGAGACTGCAAGTGACTGGCTGGGTGAGTGAGTCAGTCCTGCCCGGTGAGCACCCACTGTAAATGCCGAGGAAATGAACGCACCCATTTACTTTCTGTCCGCTTCATCTCCAAATGGTGGGCTCGTGTCCTAGTTACCCAAGTGCGCTACGTAGAGTCTAGCTTAGCATAGGCGCTCAATAAAAGTTTGTGGAATGAATGATTAAAAGAAAAAGACTGAAAGAGATTATGCTGCAGTTTGTTTTATAAAGAAAGATCAATTTGCATATGACTTAGCTGTACGGAAGGCTGCGTAAAGTGAGTTCGTGTGTATGGCCCTACCCCACAAGCCAGCTTTCTGTAAAGTAGGCTTTAGTAAGTGGTCAGGACTTCCCCCAGCAATCCTCTGCTTGTCCTCCTGGCTCCAGCTTTGATGGGCTAGGAAGAGCTTTGGTATGGAGGAAATCGGGGTTCCTTTTGTCAGCATCCAGTCCCCATCTTCTGAAAATGAAGAAGTGGTGGGAGGAGCTGAGGGTATTTAGAATGGAGAAGAGCAGATTAATGAAGATCACGCTTGCTCTCACAAATATGTGAAGGATATCATTTGGAAGAGAGAACAGACTTATTTGCACTGCCTGAGACCAGCTGAACGTAGGGAAAGAACTTAATTAAAGTGTGTAGTCATCATTTTTCCGGGGAGATGGACATATTCTATATCATAAAGGTATGGGGTACATAGGTGTATCCATTAGTTAAAATAATACAGGCAAGATCTGTGCATTTCAATGCACGTAAATTTTACAACCACAAAAAGGAATGTTAAATCATCATCACATCATTACCCTGATGTAAAGGATAGGAGTGAGCAGAGGCACACAGGAAACAAAAATGTAAAAGTGTTAATATTGTTGGATCTGGAGGGTGGGCACATGAGGTTCATTATACTATTCTGTTTACTTTGTATATCTTTGAAATGTATATATATATATATATATATATATATATATATATATATATATATAAACAAAGGTGAATCAAATGGTCTGTGGAAGATAGTGAGCTCTCTGTTACTAGAAGAATTTATGAAAATGCTGTGTGCATCCTCCCAACACTGCCCCCCACCAAAAAAGTAAAGAAAAAACCAAAAAGCTGTGGCATTGGCCGACATGCCGAGAGCGGGAGACCGAACCAGGTAACCTTGGTCAGGACCCCCTCCTCCTTTTCCTCCTGGGGGAGGGAAATTGACAGGCCTGTCTGTCACTGGCTGAGGGTCCGGAAGAGAGCTGGGGTCTCCAGGGCAGTATCTGGAGCCAGAGATCCTCACTGCAGACAGTGGGCGATGCTGGGGATGGAGGCAGGCAGACCAAGGGGTCTAGGAAAGTTCCTCAACCAGGCGGGAGACGAGCAGAACGAGGGGAGGGTCCAAGTCAGGAGAAGCAATCACGGGCTTGGGAAACAGTCTGAGCCAGTGGCAGCATGAGTCTGTGGGCTCAGATCCATGTGCCACTGCTTACCAGCTGTGTGAACCTGAGCAAGGCGCTCACCCTCTGCGAGCCTCGGTTTCCTCATCTGTGTAGTGTGGGTGGGCCTGACCTCAACGGGTTGTTGTGAGGATTAAATGAGCTTCGGTGCCTGGCACTTAGACAGCCATACTTATTACAGTCATTATTTACTAGGGGGAGGTGGAACCAAGTAAAGGCAGGACACGCTGGGGACAAAGGAATGAGACTTGAAGGTGTGTCTCAAACACCAGCGACCACTGGAGGGCCACGTTTCCAGATGGCTAGGGGAGAGGTGCAGAATGGGTCAGCTAGTCTTAAAAAACAGGGGAAAAAAGTCTACAAGGACCCTTCCATTGATAACATTCCAGGATTCTAGAGGGATCCCAAGCAACCTTCATGAGTAACCGCTGGGGCCCTCTGTGGCCAAGTTCATTCCCGTCCCTTGAAAAATGCCCAGCACCAGAGACTGTGCATCCGTGCTGCCAGGACACAGCCTCCCTTTGGCAGCCTCCATGGCCTCCAGGCCTGCTCAGCTGTGGCGCTGCTGCAGACCCTGAGCCAGTCCCAACCAGGCACTGAGTCACAGGGTGACCCCACCAGGGTAGGAAAGGCATCGTCTCCATCTCTCTCCAGCTCCTGGCACACAAGGAGTATCTAATAAATGGGTGCCAAGGAAACAGATGCTCGAGCTATGTGTGGAGACAGGCATGGTAGCCAGGGCTGCCCACTCCAGGGCCTTTGTCCCCTGGGTGCTTTGAGGGTGGAGGGACAGCCCACGCTGCCCCAGCTAGGCCCACAGAGTTCCAAGAGGCCAACCAACAGCTGCTGTCGGCAGTGGGGCTTGTAGCAGATGGCGGTGGCCTCTCTATTTCCCCCAAAGATTTGGGGCACCACCGTGGCACCACCGAACATACCATACTTCAGACGCCTAATGGCGCGTTTTAGAACATAAGTGGTAACCATCCAGTGGGACCTGGGGAGGGAATTAGAGTCAGGTGCACAAGCAGGCAGGGAAAAAATACAACTGAAAAAGAGCCTCAGAGGAAACGGAGCCAGATGCGATCATCCTGACACAGGAGCAAACATGTCCCTGACACCTACGGGCCGAGGGTTCATTTCATTTACAATCAGTGTCCTTTACAGAGAGCTGGACTGGGTTCTGAACCTCTCTCCCCTCAGTGCGGCCTGGACTGGGCCTGCCCACCCTGGCCCGGACCGCGGCATTTGAAATGCTTGGGTGAGCTCCTGCGGGCCACTTATTTGGATGTTCACTCAATACACTGTTTTGCAAACCTACTATGTGGCATGAGGTTACGCACCACAGGTTCTGAGTCAAAATACCTGGGTTCAAGTGCTGGCTCTGCCCTGCCCCAGGGTCTGAGTTAAACTTCACTTGCCTCAGTTCTTCCTTGTAATACCCTCCACCTTGCAAGGCTGTTGTGAGGTGAAAGGAGACAATACAGGGAAAGTGTTTAGAGCAGCAGTGACCATATTCCTGAGGGTCTCTGCCCTCAGGAGGGTGCCACCTAGCATCCTAGGGGAGGGAGCGATCTATGGGCCTGATCTCCTGTGTCCAGGTTGGGGCCTGCACACAGAAAGCATCAGGTCATTTATGTGAACTGAGCAGAGCACACACACACACACACACACACACACACACACACACACACATGTGCGCGCACACACACGCGCGCACACACACACGCTCGCGCACACACACACACACATGCACACACACACGTGCACACACACACGCGCGCGCACACACACACACACACACACAGCTATTCCTGGGTCCAGGTTTCAGGCACGTGTATTAGTTTTAGGGGTTGCTCATTTCTGGCACCCGGACCTTGGCTCTGCATTCACAATGTTTAAAAATTGCACTTTGTCTTGCATTTCCACGTGTGTGTAGTGGAAGGTAGGTTTGTGTTGGCTCAGTTCAGCATGGGGATGGAACTAGAAATCATGACCAAAATTTAAATTTTATCCGCTCACGCCCTACCTTGTTTCACAAAGTTTCTGAGGCCATTTGTAATATAAAGATGAACACAAGATAAGGTTTCCCCTCGAGGACTCTATAGTCGTTTTGGAGAAACAGACGAGTAAGCAAGTAACCCCAATAAATAATAGCAGAAAGAAACCAGTGGTAAATGAAGGGAACTGTCAGGTACCCTGGGCAGACTCAGAGTGGGGCCAGGTGACCAGCTGTGACCTGAGGGATCAGAAAAGCTTTGTGAAGGAGGTGGGCTCTGTGCAGTGGCCGGATGCTGGAGGGGGGCTTCAGGACATGCAGAGCGGGGAAGGGCAGAGGGAGCAGCATGAGCAGAGACCGGAGGTGTGAGTGTAGGAGGAGTGCTCTGGGAGCAGTGGGCATGCGGGCGGGACTGGAGGGGAGGCTGCAGGGGAGGGCAGTCATGGATGCGATGGGAAAGATGGGCGGGGCCGGATTACCACGGCCTGGACACCGGGTCAAGGCCAAGCATTGCAGAGACAGCTTCCGTAGTTGTTTAGCTCACCCTCTTAGTGGTCTTAGGTGCTATTATGCCTCTTTAAGGGGTGGGAAACTTAGGCTCTGAGAGGTTACAAGACATTCTACCCCAAGCAAGCCATTATCCCAAACTCAGCCCTTAAGGACATACGTAGGGGCCAGGGTCCAATCTCAGGTCTGTGGACCCTAAGCCCACGTGCTCCTCTACATACAACACTGCTGCCCAGAGGCGGCTCAGCAAACGGTGAGACTGAGAACTACGAAGGCAGGGTAAGGTGGATGTTGATCTTCTAGGGGAAGCATTGGAGTAACGATGGAGAACGGCCCATGGCACCATCACTGCCACCAAAAAGGAGGAGGAAAAAAAGACCAAGAAGTCAAATGGAGGGTAAAAGGACAGAAATGCAGAGAAAATCAATAAAAGGACTATGAGGAGGCGGTGGGGTGAGGAAGGGGGGACAGGAATGAAACCCCCGATCTACAGTAGAAGAGGCACAGAGTTCTCAGAATGTCTCAGCTCCTTTGACAAAAGGGAACTGGGGTGCAGAGACGGGAGTCCCAGCTCCTGCTCCTGTGCTTGATTGGCTGATGTACGCACTCATTTGTTCATTCACTGTCCAAGCCCCTCTGTGCCCAGCACTGAGCATTGTGGGGTGCCAGAGACACAGGGTGAGGGAACATGTATGTATACAGCACAATGTGTTAGGTACGAACGTGCGGTGTCTCCTTTATTCGTCTGAGTGACTCCTACGGAAGGCGGCACGTACGGAAGGTCACACAGAGGACAGCTGAGCTCCGAACGGCTCAGTCAGTCATGCAAGGTCAAGTGCGATTAGCACCCAGGTCAGTGCAATACCAAAGTCTGCTCCACGACTTCCCTGCTGTCGTTCCGGCCCTCTTTATTGCCCAAAGAAGGATGCTTTTGAGAGTGAACCGCAGGGGTGCTCTCAGTAATTCTGCCAGGACAACAGGTGTAACCTGGCACTGACCCGGGCAAATTGGGATGTAGGGTCCCCTACACTAAACGTGACTTTTTAATATTTGCACAGGGCTTTCAAGTTTTCCAAAGTGTGTTTCCACTTTGAGTCATGCCTCATTTACATGGCACAATGAGAAAGTTTCCCAGGTAACTGAAGTTCATCCTTTTAAACACTGACATTTCAAGAATCTGAATGATTCTGGATGGCAAAACTTTAACATGCAGCCCAGGTTTCCGGCGTGAAGGAAGGGCACTGCAGACGTGCTGTCCCGGGCGGCCCCGCGCCCCCGCCCGCTGGGAAGGGCTCCCGCGGCGGAGCCGGGGGCCGGGCAGTCCAGTGCATCCCTTGCCTCAGGGCAAGGACAGGCACCCACGGTTTCTCTATTAAGACCCCCAGATTCTCAGACCACAGTAGTTCCATACAGGATGTTTTGTGGGCGGCTTCTTTCAAGGAAACTCAAAACTAGCACCAACCAAGTCAGAGACTTAGAATGGCAGAGAAATGCCATCAGGAAGTTAAGAAGGCCCTGGCGGGAGAGAAAGTCTTCCACCTCAATGAGTTCAAACTCTTTGTGTTGCAGATGAAGACACTGTGACTCTAAGAATGACAGTGACCAGAGTCACACTGCCAGTTAGGACAGGAATCCAGGTTCCCTAACTTCCAGGCTGCAGCCCATTCCTCTGAGGCCCGCTGCCCTCAGGAGCACCCCGCTCTTTTCTCCTCCACCCCACCGCAGGGGCGGCTGACCGACGCCCGCACACGCTCCACTCTTCCACCCTGCTGTGCCTTTGCTCCTCCTGTTCGCCCCACCGGGCACACCCTTTTGGGGAGGACCCCGCTTCCTGAGGAAGTGGAACCCTCTCATCTGGGCAGCCTTACCCAAACCACTGTTCCTTTCTGGACCTTGTTCATGAGTTAATTTTTGTTATCTAGTATGTGATGGAATTGTGCTTCTCCCTCTCCATTTCATTTCAGGCTCCCAGAGGGTGAAGATTCACTCTTGTTGATCTCTGTGTCCCTGTAACCCACACAGGGTCGCACAGAGAGCAAGCTTTCAACCATTGTTATTGCATTAAATTGAAATGCCCTTGGCGGGAAGGGAGTTATGACAAGAGAGGATGATGAGAAGGGGGACAAGATGAAGGTCAGGCAGGGGACAGGCACCACGGCAGGCTTCCTCACATCACCATGGTGCCAGGGAGGTTCTGCATGTGGGCGTGGTTTAGAACAAGCTGGAGGGTGCGGGAGAGAGCTAGGGCGGCCAGCAGCCCCAGACACTGCTCCGCCCGTCATCTCCTGTTGGAGTCAGTCTCTGGAAAAGTACCAGTGAATTAAAGCCCAATAAAAAGTCAATTAAATCTAAACTCGTTTATGCTTTAAGCTCCCCCAAGCCAGTGAGCCAGAATGCAAGCTGGTTGATATTTCCCCATTTCCCTCCATGTCTACATTGGTCTCCAGTGAAGCAGCTGTGACATAATTTATTTCAACTCTAAATGGAGCAGATAGGCTGATAGCAAAGTTATAGCTGCAGGGCTCTTTGGATCCTACCAAAGAGATTCACTCAGGGGGTGTGACGCCCATGTCCTGACCTTGGGCTCTGGAGGGGGCACTGGGGACCTCTTTGTATTCATGTGTTCCTACATGTGTGTGTGTATGCACATATATGTGGGTACACTCTTGTTTGTTACAATTTGCACATTTTTAGGTTGATTCAGCCACACATATTGAGCAAGTACTATGTGACAGACACTGTACTTGCCTCTGGGGTTCTCATGGTAAAAGACATAGTGTCAGATCCTCCCCTTGTGGGTTATACAGTCCAGAGGGCAAGAGGAAAAGATAGAGGATGAAACAAATAATAACAATAAAGTGCACTGAATGTCATATGGATGCTGATCCGTACCTGCAGGCTTGAATACCTGAGTCATGCCCACCTGGAAATCTATGTCCATGTGTGCATGGACAAAGTGGTGGGTGTGTTATTGTTATTGTTATGTGTAGGTTAAGTCTCTAGCTGACTTAGATCCTAAAAAATAGTCCTTGAAAGTGACTGCAGACCACTGATAGCTAATGTGAGGTAATGAGTGTGTGTGTGTGTGTGTGTGTGTGTGTGTGTGTGTAAGTGGGGGAAAGATGAGAAGAGAGAATTAAAGTTGTCATGGGCACCTGAATCAGAACAAGGAACACAACACCTAAAGAGTGTGCACACCCACAGCCTCTCCACTCTCCTCTCATTTCCCTCATGCTCATATGATGATTGCTTACCCACAGGAACCCTTGGGTGACCTGTGGCTGATACTTATTACTGGGGGGATGGAGAAACCCTGGCCTAGGATGATAGGACATGGATTCCACTCGCAGCCCTGCTGCTCACTAGGAAATCCATTGCAAAGGGGGGTGGGGTGTGGAGTTAGAAGCCTTGAATCTGCCCCTTACTAGCTGTATAACCTCAAGCATGTCTCTTAGTCTCTCTGAGTCTCGGTTTCTTCATCTGTAGAGTGAGTGTAATAATACTGTCTCTATTTGCCATCACAGTATGGCTGTGGCAATCTGTGGGTCTCAAAGCATGGATACAAAAGTGGGACGTAGCTGACACTGCTAACAGTTCTTGTTCCTACCATGGGCAAATCACTGCTCATGGGCCTTTCTGAAGCAAGACTCCATTTGTGCTTGATTGCCTGCATAGCATTCTCCAAGTACTTCCCAGCAAACACTATTTTTAGGAGATGCTTAGTGGGGAAGAAAAGGCTTTGTGGTCAAATAGTTTAGAAAATGCTGGGCTAAATGTTTAAACATGTTCATTTTTTGCAGGACTTCTCAGAGCTTTTAGTATGCCATTGTGATGCTCTAAGAGGAGTAGATTATACATCATTTCTCCAGAGACGAGTGGTATAATTGGCAGTGATTCCAGGAAGCCCTAGTAGGGGATACAAAAGTGAGGCAGGGAAGGGAAGAGAACTGATTTGGGGTACATTGGAGTCATTCCTGCTGTGGTGATTGGAGCTTAGGCCACAGGGGACCTCTGAGAGATGGTGAAAAACCACCACAGAGTTGTCTCACTGGAGAGGGAAGGAAGCTGGCCATTCATCTGCTTGCATCTGTTTACCATTGGTTGAGAGCAGCTCCTGGGTGCCACCACCCCAGAACTTCCTGCATGCCTGTGCATGCGCCTAGGATGGCCCTGTTCCCAGAGAATGCTCTCAGGCAGAAAGTCACAGGTGTTTGCAGAAAGTGCCTGACAGCAGGACAGCAGAGTGTGGAGGCCATATGGACAGAGCACTGACAGCATCTGCCAAAGTCCCTTACCTGGCTAGATGCCAAGTCCACATTTGAATCCATGACTGCTATATGGGACCATGGTTCCATAGACCTCTCTTTGGGTAACACTGGCTGATATGATAATGCACGAAATCCCTCTACAGACTGGCCCTAATCTATTTTCCCAACCTTATCTATTTCTTCTTCCTTTTAACTTAAAAGACAGGCTATATAGATTACTCCAGTGGGAGGGGAGTTAAGCTAGGTAAATACAAACATCTCTTCCAACTTGGGCTTTCCTGGGACATTTAGAACTCCTGCACACAAACGCATGCCGGATAAACGGCTTGGGACTCACTATAGGGCAGAGGCACCAAACAATGTAGGCTACAGAAGGTCCTAGAAGGTGGTTAGCCAAGGTGTCTGGAATCAGAAGGGCCAGAATTTTTGTTGAGAGAAGCCGAGATTGAGGCTGGTAAGCCAGAGCCAAGCTTTAGGTAAAGCATCAGTGGGGGACAATGGATGGGTTGAGATGGGCCTGCATGTGCAGAATGCTCCTTCTTGGAGGCACTAGCTGAGGGGCCACTCGGGTGTCTTCAGGGAGCCACAAAGAGAATGTTGGAGCTAGAAGTCCAGAACTCTGGGGATCATCTAACCCCAAACACTTATTTTAAATATAATGAAAATTGAGGAGCACAGGGGTGAAGGGATGTCACTAATATCACCCAGTGATTTAAGAACACAGCTTCATCAGACCACATGTTTCATGCTCATGCGTGAGCCCTTCATTTCGGATTCCTCAACCAATAGGGCTCCTTCTTTCCAAGAATGTGACCATGGTTTGTGGGTTTTCTGATGAGAAAGAACCCACACAATTTCCCTTTGCTCAAGCCCCGTGCCCACCCCTCCCCCTTCAGCCTGGGCCACAGAGGTGCTCTCACTTCCCCACTTTTCATTTCACCCCCTGTATTTCTCGAGGGGCTCCCTGCCGCCTCAGGTAGTAATACCATTTGTGATTTTAGACATGTCAGCAAGTTTTTGCAGGAGTGTGAAGGAGCACAAATGCTAATGCCTCCATCTGGGATTATGTTAAGACACTGTCATGGCCTGACATTTTAAGAATTGCATATTTTAATTGGTGCCTTTTCATCTCCAAGACCAGGATCATATAGAATTTAGTAAGTGGGACAGTGGAGGATGTTGGAGAGATGCCTTTGGCTGGCTTGGAAGGAGTGCTGGCCTGGAAGTCAGAAGTCATGGGGTCCAGTTCCCAGTAGTGTGACCTTGGGCAGGTGGCTTCTCTTGTCTGAGTCTCACTTTCCACAGGTGGAAAGTAAGGGTGTAGGACTTTACAGTCCCTAAGGCTCCTTGCAGCTCTAACCTTCCAGGACTTTTGGATTGCCAGAGCCCCCACAGACCTTGCCTTCATTTGCCCTGGGTGCCAAGAAGGCTACCAGCAACAGCATTTCTCTCCCAACTTCAGAACTACTTACATGCTAGGGACGCACTTTTGCTGACTACTTGGTAGCTACCTGGGTTTTAACTTCTAGACCTCTCAGCCTGAGTCCTTCTCCTGCCTGATTGGAGTTAAATATGATAAGGTTGAAGCTGTTTCAAGTCCCTTCCCCAAATCCATCCTTTTTTTCCATGCCCAAAACAAGGGTTCTTAGAAAATCTTTGAGTTTGTTCTGTCTTTGATTCTATGGTCAGTGGGTTGCTAAATATGATGCACTTTTTGCTTATCCAATACTTGATTGGTAACTACTGAGGGGCAATACTGTTGTTGACACTGACCTCCCTCACCCTTTTCCTTGATGTTGTCTGCCTTCACTTCAGGGACCACCTGGGCTGGCCTCCATCATCTCTCACCTGGGCTACTGAAGTCTCCCTGGCACCAGCCCTGCTCTCTTCTGGCTGGTCACTAATGCTGCCAAAGCCCCCTTCATTCTGTGCAGCAGTCTGTCCCCTCGTGCATGCCCCCACAGAGGGCCCCTGGTCCCAAACACCCTCACCATGGGCCATGTCTTGAAGAGCACCTGCACATTTCCCCTCCCGTGTTTCCCAGAAAGATCAGACTGCATGCCTGAATAAATGCAAACCTGGAGGCAGAAGCATGAGTGTTGGCTCTGGTCTTTCCACTACCTGTTGTGTTCCTACGCCATCCTGCTACTTTACAGAGACTCTGCTCTCCTAGGTGTAAAACGGACTAGTAGGTCTTGCCCTGCCTACCTGCCAGGTGGTAGCAAGGATCATACGTGACTATGAAAGCCCATGTATTTATAGTGCACACCACACTGATCTAGGAGAAGGGTTATCTGGGTGTTTTTCCAAATGTCTTCTGAAGGCCAGTTGCACCAGGCCTGCTGAGAGTGGTAATAAAAAGCATTTCCTAGGACTGGCCCAGAGCTATTGAGCCAGACTTTTGGGTGGTGAAGCTCAGTCATCTGGGTTTTAAATAAGCCTCCCCAGTGTTTAAGGATCACTGGCTTATTTTTATTATATACAACTCTCTCCCTCCCTTCCCCCTGCCGAATTGCACACTCAAGTCTCCCTTTAGCTACTTGGGCCCACTGAGCATTCTCTGAGGGGTTGCTACGTGCCTAGTGTCTGAGCAGCTTCTCTTCCCCTCCCCCAGCCCCAGGATATTTTTGAGTATATCCCAGAGGCATGATGGGATATTGGAAAAGCCAGAAGCTTTGGGATAAGACCACTATTTGAATCCCAGCTCTGCCAGCAGTTAGTTAAGTGACTTGAGATACATTAACTGCCTGTATCTTCATTGTTCTCTCTGTAATGGGAATGACAGCAGTTATTTCAGGGTTGTGGTTAGGATTATAGGAAATAAGCTAATATATGAAGAGTAGCTGCCACATTGAATAGGCTTACAAAAAACTAGCTACCTCCACCAAAGAGGTTGGAAACCTGCTTTGGTTTAAGGGGGTGTACTTCACATGGCATGTTTGGACCCACAAAGGACCTGATTCTGCAAATTTGACAGTAGCTGCAAGACTTTTGTTGAATTCTCCAGAGCCCAAGCCCTGTCCTAAGTGAGACCCACCACACCCTGTGCAGGACTATTAAAATTTAATTAGCAACTCTGTAAGACATGCATTATTAAAATGGACTGTCTGTTAAACCCAGCCAGGGCTGCACCCACTGAATGGGTCTCCCCTGGGTTAGGTCACAAGGGGGAACCAGGAGACACTGTGACAGGGTGGGTATAGCCTTCACTCTGGATGGAGGCTGTAAAGCTTGAGTAGACCAGTTTAGAGGCTTCCTGCAGAGCTCTATGGTTGTGGATATTTGTGCTAGCTTGGCAATGGCTCTGAGTGGCTTCTTTTCATCTGCAAAGAAAGACAGCCACCTGTCTCCCTCATTGGTCTCTCCCTGGACAGGGTTTTGCCTCTCTCATTAGACTGTAATTCTCGGGGGTAGGGTTGTGCCTCTCCCCTTAGACTGGGGCTTCCATTAGGGCAAACTGTGCTTTCCCCATTAGACTTAGAGGTTTCCTGGGCAAGGCTATGTCTCCAGCATTACCCAATGGTGGAGACTGCTTGCTGACCTTTGTCCCAGAGGCTGTCTAGAATGCCCTCTTTATCCCAGATCTGAAACTCCTGCTGCCCCGGGGTTTCTGCCCTTTGTTTTGTAAGCAGTAGAAATAGAAGGCAACCAGCTTTCTTTTACAGGTTGTTGGTTTTTAAGTAAACATAGTTAAAATAATTTATATTTTGCTCAGGGGGAAAACTGGAGAGAGGAAGGAGAGTAGGTTTTCCTGGCAAGGAAAGCAGCATAAAGTGTCCTGCTAAATGCTCACTCAGTGGCCTCCATTCCTTCAAGTGCAGAGCAAACACCGTGATTTAAGTTGAGCTCTGGGGATGGGTTAGCACTAGAGCTGTGACTGCAGATTTGACCCAAGCACTTCCCAGAAGACAAAGAAGAGAGATGGAAGAGCTGGTTTCCAGGCAAGAAGAGGGTGCTGGAGAGATGGTGGTAGCTTCCAGCCTATACAACTACCATTATTTGGGCTTTGACTTTTGTTCACTAATTTATATTCTGAGCTCTAGGGCAAGAGCTGGATGAGGAGGTAAGAACCTCAGTTTCTCCAAGCTACTAAATACCTGTGTCACCAGGGGTAATTTCTCACTCTTACTAAGCCCCTTTCATGATCTTGAGGTCCCCCAAAGCCCTAATATTCCAGATGCCTCATTCTAAGTCTTTCTCCTCTTGGACTCCTGAGATTTTTCTTAACAGTCTGTAATTACACAGGATATCTATGAAGCCTGGAAACATAGGTGACTATATATAATGTCAACAAGGACATCTTCAATTTGTTAAAAAATAAAATAGCCCCTATGTTTCCAGACCTTACTGATATATATCTATTTGTGTAAAATTACTTGATAAATATTTGTCTCCTCCACTGGACTGTAAACCTCATAAGAGCAAAGGTTAGGAGTTTGTTCATTGTTGCCTCTTCAAACCTCTGTGCAGTGCTTGACACATACCAAGAGCTCAGTAAATATTAATTGAATGAATTAGTGAATAACCAAATGGTAAAGCTCATCTTGCAAATTAGGTCAGTGAAATAAATGAGGACTCAAAAAGTGAGCTCTGAGAGAACATGCTTAGGTGTCTGGGACACCCAGCTCATTAGCTGGGCCCTCCATGGTGAGAGAGGTAGAATTCCCATCCAGAGGATTGGGTTGTGATTAAAAAAAAAAGACACAGATAAGGAGCGAAGAGCTAGCATGTGGAGATGAATCCACTCTTATCACCCAGCTTCTTCTGAACATTAATAGATCCATTTGTCTTCAAAGGATAGCCACATGTTCTTCAATAAAGGATTACATTCCTGCCCAGAGAATTTGGACTCAATGCATGCTTAGCCTGGAGTCCTCAAAGGCCACCTCTCTGGATAGGACAGAGAGAGTGGGAGAGGCTAGTACTGGGCCTTGGGGTCCTCTTGGGATCTTTGTACATGTTGATACTCTTGCCTGGAATGCCCAGCCCCTCCCCAGTTCACTTGACCTCATCTTTCAAGACTCAGTTCAATGACCGCAACTTCTACTCAGGTGGAACTGTATACTTCCTCCTTTAGGTGTGACTAACTAAATAGCTATTATTTTATTATGCATCTTAATGTACTAGATAGCAATAAAGCTTTGATTATGTATTCATTAATGTCCTCAGATTTGGTACTATCCTGTATGTGTATCTTGTAGTAAGCTGCTTGAGCCACCGGGGCCACGTTAAAGGCTCTGGCTGTACTCACACTGGGCGTGTGTGCCACTGTCCGTGGTCCTGAAGGTCAGGGCCTGGCGTAGTTCTGAACCTTGGAATTAAGGTGCTTCCCTTCCTCTTCCACATACAAACCAAGAAGCTCAATAAGGGATTGGTGGTGGGCATGCTGTCTAGTGGGAGGAGAAGGCAATTAGTTCTACCTATACGGTATGATTTCAAGGCCTGCCAGTACGCTACCTGGTGGTAGTTAGTAACTGAGATAGCAGTGTAGGTGGGTTGCTTAGGCCTCTGAGCCTTTCCTAGTTTATGTTTGTTAGCTAGTCAGGTAAAGCTTTTCTTTCAAATGTAGATAGCTCAGGTAAACATTTCGAGGTGGCCACAGTTTGCACTAGAAGTGTACTAAGGTCTTCTGCATTCTATGAGGACAGGGATTTTCCATCTTAATTTTCCAAGATGAAAAGTGATTAGTATACCCTTTAAAACACTTAAGATATAATACAAAAAGTACAATTTATAGTAAACTTACTATGTTCCAGGCACCATGATAGTTGTTTTGCTTTTCATATATTCTCCCTACTCCTCCAAATAACCCAGTTCTGAAAACTATGTTTATCTCATTTTTGGAAGAACAGAAAATGGTCACAATGCTCAAACAACCTGCCCAAGGTCACAGAGCCAGTTAAAAGCAGAGTTAACTCCAGATTTTTAGCTCTTCAGACAGACTGTCTGTGTCTTTTTACTGGTCTTTACTACCTAATTTTTTACCAATTGCCTAGCAACAGAGAAAATAGTTTCCATAGCAACAGTGTTGGTATTTGGATAATCTAATTTCTAAAAAACCCACATAAACTCTAAGCTATATTCCACATCTGGGAATATATATAAATGAAACAATTCTAACTATGGAAAAGATTTATGCATAAAGAAATGTACTGAAGCATTATTCACAATCTCAAGAAAGTAGCAATAAGAAATGTAGCAAAAACAGGGGAACAATTAAATGCAGTGCGGCACTGTCATTCAGTGTAATATACACAGTCTGGTGTAATATGGCCCTACTGGCTGTCCACTCCTTTCTGTTTCTAGCAATTTACTCCATTTTTCTAGGAACTGACTATTCCCAGGCAGAAGTCATTTATGTGACCCTATTCCCTGTCAGGGTGGTTGGTCCAAGGTGGGCACCTGATCTATGCTGGACCAATCAGTTCCTTCCTTGGAATTTTTTAGAATGGATTTGGAGACAGCTCAGTTTTTCTTTGGGAACATGGCCTGTATTGTAACATCAGGACATTGGTGGTACTGTACAGCCTCTATGCACCAAGGGATGAAGAGGGGGTTAGAGAAAGAGAGAGGGAGGGAGGAAGCAGAGAGAGATAGAGATAGAGAGAACAAGTAGGAAGATGGGGAGGAGGAGGAGGGGGAGGAGGAAATGTTTGAGAGCAGTAAATACACAGCTGGGAGAGGTCTGCCCATATTTCATATGTCACTGCAGATCCTGGTTCTGACTCTTCCCAAAGCTCCTGCATTTGAACCCTGCAAGATCCCCCAGCAATCTTTCAACAAACTCTTCCCAAGTCAGATAGAACTGGCTTTCTGTTATGTGCAACCAGGAGAGTCCTAATTTAAACAACAGGGGTGTAATCATCTGTGTTTTGAGGAAGAAAATATGGGGCTGCAGAGGTGAACAGGGTGTAGTTTCAAGGTGGAAAATATCTGGACCAACAAGAAGAAGGCTGGAGGAAGAACTAGACAGATATAACCACTGGAGAAGGTATATCTTGACCCCACATATCATGAAAGGTGGGGAGCCAGGACACCTGACTATATGGGTATATATATCATAGATGGCCATAATGTGGTATCCTTAGGACAAGACTCCTATTCTCCCAGAAAACTCACATTTCTAAAGATACTACCAAAGAGCTCGACAAGTACAGGATGAATCTGAACTGAGGCATTGCTCTTTCATTTTCATTAACTTGGAAGCTTCTTGAGAACCCAGCTTGTCTCCTGTTCAGCTCTGTGTTCTCCAGGCTAGCACAGAAAGTGCCACCAAGTTCTTCACTCCTGGGAGGCAGACTGGGGTTGCATTTCAGCTCCCTTCTTACTTGGTGTATGGGGTTGCTATTACACATAGTCTCTCAGCTCTAAACCCACCCTTCTAGTCTCTTCTCTGATGCTGGGGCCAGGATGCTGCAAGCTACATTCCCCATATCCCTGTTGGCAGAAGGTTGGCAGGTCTGGTTGGTCCTGCATGAGACTGGAGGCAGGAGAATGAAGAAGAGACCATCTAGCAGCTTCCAGCTTTGCATCCCTCAGGAATCAGAGGACACTGATGGCTGCAGCCTCCAGCTTCTTCTGTCACTCACACATAAGTACCTCATCCCCCGGGCTGCCATCCCCTTTTGTGGCCTGAGCCACATCAGACTGCTTGTCATTATCCCTTCAGCACGTGCCGGGCAGCACCACCCAACTAGATTCTAGCAATATCATTTGTTCCCCTTTTCCCTGTTCTAGCAACTGCTTCTTGCAATTTCCAATCTCTTGGTTCCCTTAGCGCCCCACATTTCTTTCTCAGCCTTCCAACACATGTGTTACAAATTTCTCAGATTAAATGGCCTGTTTGAAATCCCTTGTCCATTTCTGTATTCCTGACAATCTATAACTTACATAACTTTTTTGAATCTCTATTTATTTATCTGTAAAAACAAAGTAATAATAATCCTTAACTCATGAAGATGTTGGGAGGATTCCATGAAATAATTATGGTAAAATGCCTGGTACAGAGTCAGTACTAATAAATGCTGATGATTACTCTCTTCACCCTGTGACTGAAACGATCCACTCGTACACGGGAGGCTCCTTGCTCTTGGTGATGTGCTGAAAGAATTGATCTCCAGAAGTTGTGCCTAAGTAGTTAGAAGCCATGTCCAGTGGAGCCCCTCACCTTCCTGCCACAGCCAACCTGGAGGCACGGCCAACTTAGATTCATCTGCAGGCAAAGGCAAATGAGTTCAGAACAGTGTTTTAAAAACCTTTCTTCTTTTAGCATTCTCCATCTTAGTTACTCCAGCAGATTCTAATTTGGTCTCAAAATATCCTTCTATGGCTCCAGGCAAGTGCCGTATGTCATGACATAGCTTGGTTCAGGGAGCTCAACTTTCCATCCTGCCTCCTCAGGGTCAATAACAAATCCCTGGCAGTCACCTGAGTGAGAAAAGAGGAAAAGGAGGAAAAGCTATCCTCCATGGGACAGCTGAATGAATGAATGAATGAATGAATGAATGCCTCTGGGTGCTAGGCTGTGTCTGTAACTTTAAAGGCATCATTCAATCTTCACAACAACACATGAGGTGGGAAGGGTTATAGTCATATTACAGATGAGGAACCTGACATTCAGAAAGGTAAGGGAAGGTGCTCATGCCCTCTAATCCAGGTAGCAGAGCTGGGATTTGGAGTCATACCTGGCTGGCTGCAGGGCTGCCTGATAGAAAGTGAGATCTTCCCCCTAGGTCCTCCCTGTGGACACCTGACCCAACTGCCCAGGATAAAAAACTGGGAAATAGGAGGGGTCTGGAATCTGAATACGTGGCATTCAGATCGCATTTCCTAGACAACCGAGCTCCTAGCTGGCTCAGAGCCAAACAACAGGACGCGGGCTAAAACAAGAATATTCCGTGCAGGTTATGCAGACAAAGGATGCTGCACTCAGCTCAGGACACCAGGGCTGGGAGAAGACCGTGTGTTAGCAGAAGACTGCAACCCACCTGAGTCTCCACCTGCGTCCCCACCTGCTGGGCCTTGACTTCTGGCCAGCTGGATCCCCAAGAGCAGCCTCTGTTTAGGCTGGAAGGAAGGAAGAAGAAGCCATCTGCATGATAAATGCCAGAGGCCCGAGGCTATCTGTTTGGGAGCTCTGTCCACTTCAGTTGCTCTCGGGGGTGGGGGTGGGGATGGGGAAACAAGCCCACAGCAAACCAAACCTGCAAAGCTGGGGGAACCTCCTGTGTGGATATCAACTGATAGGTCCATCTGAGTCCTGTTTTTCACTGCAGCTGTATCTGTTTTGCTCTTTGATGGCTCTCAAAGAACTCCACTTCCTACTCTGAAAATGTGCTTGCTTGTTTTTATCATGCATTTGAAGAGCTTGATAAAATCTCAAATTGGGTAAGGTTAGGTTAACTGAATAATATTAGGGGTTGGGGTAGATGGGAAGAGTGCTATTATTTTTATTGTTGTAGAGAATTTGGGAAATTTAAATATTTTAGAATACATAAAGTGAACAGTAAATATGACCAAAAAAGCAGATTAAAAAGCAGGTAAGAGGAGAAACTTGTGCAAGCAAACATTTGAGATGAGTTTGTAACTGCATATAAACTGAATCCAGATCTGAATTTCCTGTAGTCATGTCTGAAAAAAGAAACAAGTTTGATGTTTCATAAAAGATCTTGTACAGGTTCAGCTGGTGTTTAAATCTAGGACAGGTGGGCTGATGATATCTTACGGAATAGATATCAACGAAGCAATTGTATCTTTGATAACACTAATATACACCTCTGCTTGGGCTAGAGGAAGTGTTGTGTTCTCTGACAAGTTTCAACTCACTGTCAATTTTCTTATATTTAATAAGACACAGCAGGACTGTTCTAAAGAAACTGTGGAGGAGACACACAAAGGAGGTGATGTAATCTTTCTATTTCCACCATAGGTTTTAATTGAGGAAGGAGCTGCTAATGATTTTTCTAATGAACAAAAATGACCCCTCACTACAGTCAAATCCAAGGCCAGTGCCAACTTGGCTCAGCTGGCATGCAGGGGAGAAGGAAGGGGACATCTATTTGTTGAGCACAGTACATCCATCATCACTTTTAAATGCTCTCGACAAGACTGGACCTGACTCAGAGCATCCCTCTCCCCATTGAAGCTACCTGTCTTGGGCACTGGTTTTCATCAGAGACTGGAGAACCTGGATATCTTACTCTGTGTATTCACTTGAATCCTACAATGCCCAAGTTAGGGGAATTTTGGAGGCCAAGGAGCCCCTTTCCCTCTATGGAGCAGATGGGAAGAGAGGCAGAGGCAAAATAGGAACTAGGCCTCCCACTTAGGTCAACAAGAAATAATAGTAACATGAAATAATAGTAACAATTACTTGTCAGTGTGTAGTATGCCCAAAGTTCTTAAGGTGCATTCCATCTGCTCCACAGCCCTGCGAGGTTGCCAGGGAGATAATTAGACCTTATGTTTGTAGAGAATGTCATACTGTGCAAAGAAACATTGACACACGTCACATATTCCCTATGTAGCCCAGGACTAAGATTATTAAACTCTTTCCACAGAGGATTAAATTGAGGTTCAAAAGAAGTGGACTGCCCAAGGTCACCAGGAAGTAGCAAAGCTAGGACTTAAATCAAGGTCACCAGACTTCACACGCTGCTCTCCTCATACATATTGAGATAAACTAGGGAAAGTGCATTTAAATACCAACACACCATTTACAATGTGCAGAGTGATTAAGATCCTGGGGTCTGAGGTCAAATTGCCTGAGTTCAAGCTCTAGTTCTGCCACTTCCAGGGCAGTGCTACTTACTTAACCATGCTGTGCCTCAGTTTTGCTATCTGTAAAATGGAGATAATAAGAGTATCTTCCTTACTGCTTTATTGTGGGGATTAAACAACCAAATCAGAAAGCATTTGGAGTAATATACTGCTCAGCCTTCAATAAACAGTAACCAATAGTATTTTTATTATAAAAATAATAACAAACATTAAAAGTTGACTTATTTTTCTTGATCTTTTAGCTTGAGATTGGCATTTTATTTGTAGAAAAATGAAAAATACAGACACATAAAGAAGAAAATAAAAATCACTATAATCCCAACACACAGCGATAACCATGATGTTTTGATATTTTCCCAGCCATCTTTTTCTAAATACCTATTGAATTATACACATCAACAGTTTTTAATCCTGCCTTTTAAGTTTAGCATTATAACATGGGTATTTCCCTATGCTATTAACTGTTTTTTTTAAATATAACTTAGTCATTACAAAATTATGCTAGTCCATGGGTGAACTGTAGTTACGTGCCCATCACATAAGGTTGTGTGTAGTTGGCTAGTCACTCATTATTGACTACAGAGGCTACATCTGGTCTACTGCTGCCTGCCTGTACAGTAGTTGCTTCATTAGTGTTTGGGTGAATGAAAGCCCATGTGAGAGTTTCTACCAATTTACATCACTACATTTACTGTGTGAGTGTTTTTCTCATCCTAGCCCACCAGCATTGGGTTAAACATTTTTTTAAAAATCTTTATCAATTTGCTGGTACAACTGCTATGGAGGACAGTGTGGAGGTTCCTCAGAAAATTGGGAATGGAGTTACCCTATGACCCAGGAATCCCCCTTCTGGGGATCCACCCAAAAAACTTGAAAACCTTAGTCCGCAAAGACCTATGTACCCCAGTGTTCATTGCAGTGGCCAAAACATGGAAACAACCAAAGTGCCCTGCGACAGATGACTGGATAAAGGAGCTGTGGTACATATACACAATGGAATATTACTCAGCTATAAGAAAAGATGAAATATTGCCATTTGCAACAAAATGGATGGACCTGGAGATCATCATGCTAAGGGAAATAAGCCAGACAGAAAAAAATCGAGAACCATGTGACTTCACTTACACGTGGAATAGAAAACTGAAAGCAACAAAGAAACAAAAAACTCATGGACACAGTCAGTAGTTTGGTGGTTACCCGAGGGCAACGGGGGAGGGAGGTGAAAGAGGAAGGAGGTGGGAGAGGAGGGCGGGGGAGTCAAATATATAAGGTGGTGAAAGGAGAACTGACTCTGGGTGGTGAACACACAATGCAACACAGACAATGCACTGTAGAACTGTACACCTGGGACCTATGTAATGTTTGCTAGCCAATGTCACCCCAATAAATTTAACAATAAAAAAAGTCTTTACCAATTTGCTAAAGAAGATATGGAATCCCGTTGTTTTAATTTTTTATTTATTTCATTAATAGTTGAAAGTTTATTCATATATTAATTAGCTATCTATTTTGTATTTACCCCTCTTTTTCCTTTCTTCCTTTCTTCTTTCCTTTCACACCTCCTTTTGAGAGGAACCATTTTTGAAGGAACAGGCACCAGCGGTTTTGATACATTCCTGTCCTTTGCATACCTTCACATTTCCAAGTAATCTATGAAGCTCATCACAGTGAATTGGGTGCTTGCTAATTATTTTAAGATAATTGTACTAATAACTTGACATATTCATTAATTCTGAGGAAGCTCTGACAGCTCTCTGATGAATGAATTTTTTGCTCCAGTTTAGGGAGTTGGCAGTTGATACACAGCTTTCCTGACATTTCCACTTCAGAGTGCCATTTTGTTTTCCTGTAATTCCATGCACACCTAACTCAAGTTCAATTATGGTATTGGAGGAACCTTCATCTAAGGCATTAGCATCCAGTTAATTACTGAAAAGTGATGCCAATTGAAGAAAAATGGGTTTTATTTCTTATCATGACGACAGATTTTCTCCATCCACCTGCCCAGTACAGGTGCATATTCTTTAGCACATATGTCCCGTCTTTTGCTTAGGGAATCACAGAACATTCTAAAAATGGAGAGGTCAGGAGATTTGATCCTTTGCCTCCAGGTGAATGTCCAAATCCTCCTGGAAAAATGTTCATTTTCTTCTTGGAACATCTTTGGAAAACAAAGCCTCACATCTACCTATAATCAATAATTGTATGGTGTTATCGTTGATGAGCAAGAAGTTCTTTCTTTAATCAGAGTGAAGTCATTCCTGCTTTAATTTCTGCCACTTACTCATATGTGACTTTGAAAAGATCCTCTTGTTGTGGCTTTCTCATTTCTAGATTGATAGTCCTGGCGTAATGGCCCTGCCAAGTCATAATTCTAATGTCCAAGATACAAGTTAAGTGCTTTTCACATGAGGGTCGCTTAATAAACATTGCTTCCTTTTTCTTCAGCGCCTTTTGTTTCAATAGTAAGGGTAGAAGGGAACCAACAAGGATTAAAAGACTACCATTTAATGATGATTTTCTCTATCTCATCTTCTTTGATACTCACAACAATGGTGCAGAGTAGATACTATTTTTATCTTTATTTTACAGATGAGGGAGCTGATGTTCAGAAGGAATAGTTCTATTTAAGGTCATACACATTTGGTGGCACACTTGGCTTTTTGCTGCGCAGTGGAGATCTCCTAGGTTGTTCTAAGCACAGAGGAGTCGGTCCAGGGGAGTGGGTAGCAGGATGCAGGAGAAGCCGACACTCCCATTGAAGAGGCAGAATGCCTCCTCACAAGCCTAACACTGCAAAGTCATCAATGCTGAATGAATGATATTTCAGAGATGGGCCTGATCTCTCCACACGGAGGCACTGGAGAAGCCCGGAAGGAGGAGGCAGGTCTGAGTGTGGTCTCAAAGGATGAGAGGATTCAGATAAAAAGTAAAGACAACAGGAGGAAGGAAGAAACAATGAACAAGGCAGAGAGGTTGGAGACAGCAAGCAGGTCTGAAGGTGGAGACCCTGGAGGTTCGTACAGGGCGGTGGGAGAGAGAGTGCTGGAAAAGGAGGTTGGCATATAGATCAGGGAGGGTTTTCAAAGTCAAGTTAAAGGGTCTGGATTTATTCTTGAGACAGGTGTCCACCGTGAGGCTCAAGCACTGACCCTGGGGACCCTGCCGGAGTTGAGAATCAAACAGCATTTCCTGCACACCACACTTTCCCTGTGCAAGGGGCGTAGATTGGCCTTACTGCACGGTGGGAGTGCATATGAGAAGGACCTTGAGTTAACTAATCTGGGGCAACGTGATCAACAGCTAAGTAACAAAGCCTAGAGAACTGATTTATTGTTTTAATTTTTGAGTGCCTGCTACAATCTCTACACTCACAAACCCATTCCAACCTTTGGTCAGGCAGTGGAGGGATTTCTTAGATGTAGTAATGACACGTTTAAAGCTTCTATTTTGATGCAAGTTTCAGGGTGTCTACCTTTACCATTTCTGTCACGTATGTTTTATAGGTAATGTGGTTGGTTTCATGTGGTAAACACTAACTCCCTGCTCTATCCCCTTCAAGGAAAGACTGACCCATTGCCCTCTGCTGGGAATGCCAGCCAAGACCTCATGCAGCAGCTCCTGCAGCGATTGCTTCAGCTGCTCCTGAGACCTCGCCCCTTCCTGAGGCAGCCCCCATGCAGTGAGTCTTCTCTGAGGGCTACAGAGGCCCAATTTAGGATAGCTCTGAGGGGCCAGTTAGCTCTGAGTGCCTGCGGGTCTCACCAAGGCTCTTGTCGGCTCTACCTCACAGTGACATCTCCCCCGCCATCCTGTCCTGCTTCTTTCACTTCCAGTCCTAAGGGTGCCCCTAATGGACATCCTGTGCACTAAACCCCATCTCAGGGTCTGCTTTCCAAGGGACTGAGGTGACCAGGACTTCCAGTTTGCCCAAGATGTGAAACTTTCAGTGCTAAACCCAAGCCAGTCTTGGATACATTGGGACCCTACAGCAAACCCAACTTCAGACAATCAACCAACCTCATGGTGATCAATAATTATATTTTATTCTTTAATAAGTTGGTGGTGGTGGGGCATGTGCATTTCCTCCTTAACCCTGCCTAACAGTTACATGACAATCTTGGGGAGGCAGGTATTATAATCTCTATGGGGTAATTAGGACTCAGAGAAACTAAGAAACTTTTCCTGGGTTACACAGTTGGTGAGTAGCCACATGGAATTCAATCCCAGGCCTGCTGAGCCCAACGCCTGTGTTCTAGCCCCAGCTGTGTTTGGTTGAAAGATGTGCACCTTGGCTGTATATTCCAAACACAGCTACAGGTAACTATGGATGCATAGTCACCATATGGATGCAGAGAGGAGCACCTACAGAATCCCAACATGCTCAGCACTCAAAGGAAAATAATCACACTATTCAATGCCTACCTCCCCACACAGACCTACTAATTACTGCCATATTAATTAAAAAATAATTTAATTTCCTAACAGGTGGTTTGTGAGGCTGGAAGAAAAGTTGAAACCTGTGTGAAGTTTATCGTATGGCTTATTTACATTTTTTAAAATTCATTTTTATTGTTAGACTTATTGGGGTGACATCTGTTAGCAAGGATTACATAGGTTTCAGGCATACAATTCTACAGTGCATTGTCAACTTGAGAAGTCACATTAGGTGGTGAACTTATTTGCATTTTTAATTGCT
Organism: Lyroderma lyra; assembly: GCA_004026885.1. NCBI lineage: Eukaryota > Metazoa > Chordata > Mammalia > Chiroptera > Megadermatidae > Lyroderma > Lyroderma lyra. Next base: position 147,449 of record PVJL010001443.1, read on the forward strand.
TTGTAGGACTCAAGCTTCCAGTGGCCCCACTGTCTTTTGCCTCCACCTGCTCTCTGAGCTGTCGGTGGCTGACCATCGGAGCATCTTTTCTGCAACCGCCACCTGTGAGGGCTGTGGCTCCACCTGGAGTCTCAAGACTTCCAATCCACACAAAGAGCAGCAGGTTGGTGCCTGTGCGGGTTTGCTGCGAAGCGCCTCTAACTCACCGAGGACCCTAGTGTCCAGCCTCGAGCCCGACACTTGTTACATGTCCCACAAAGGTTGGCTGACCATGGGTGGTTCCTAAACTAACCCTAACCTTGTTATCTGATCCAAACACCAGGTGGACACACTGAGGCCTGGCAGCTCTGGTGTGGAGTGCAGGGACTCTTGGGTTTACCCCACAGATGTACTCAAATCCACCCCCCTTCTGACTTCTGAATCACTTTGGATACATGCTGTTAAGGACATGTAATAATACATGTCAGAGCTCTGTAATGCTTAAGGTTTAAATTTCTTTGACCATTTCTGCCGCCCCAGCTTTTTCTATAAAATAATTAATGAGCCACAGAAGAATACTTCACATATTATAAAGATTTCTACTTAAGGTTGCAATGTACTTTGGAGGCAGACCTACCAGTGTCTGATCCTGGCTTTACCACTTAGCAACTGGGGGACCCTGGAGAAATTACTCAACTTCTCTGGTTCTCAGAGTTTTTATCTGCAAAATGGAAAAAAATCATAACTTGGTCCACTGTTTCTTAACCGCAGCTATAATTTGGAATCACTTGGGGAGATTTAAAAAATGGCCAGGCCCTGGGCTGCACGCAAAGCTGATTAAGTCAGACTGGAGGTGGGGAGTGGGGCTTGACATCATATTTTTAAGAAGCTACTGAGGTGACTTTGCTGTGCAGCCAGGGCTGGTAACCACTGTCTGAGCCCCTAAGCAAATGCTGGTCCTATCCCCTTCTTTTTTGCCCTGGGGAATGATGCCTGATCACAGTGGGTCTGGGAGGAGCTGGGGGTTCTGAGCAGGTTATTGACACTGAGATCTCACCCCTGGGGAGAAGGATGGAGGCCCAAGTACTATGCTAGCCCATGAGGTGGGGCTTGATTAATGCAAAACACCAGCAGTCCCATTTTTCCTTAGCCAATGACAATTAGAGTTCATTATTTCAGTAGTTCTTCAAACCCCAGGCACCCCCAGAGAATCTAGCCAATTAGCAGAGGGACTGTAACAAAATGAAAACCCAGGGTGACGTTATTGAGGAAATGGCATCCAATTTTACTTTGGTCCAGCCTTATATTTCTTGACTCTTTTGATCTTCATTATAATGATGTAAGATAGGCACCATGATGCCCATTTTATAGATAAAAAATCGAGGCTCTTTAAGACTAAGTGACTGTTCTTTCAGTAGCAGAGCCATGAATCAAACCCCGTCTAATTCCAAAACTCTTCATCTTTCTTCTACTCACATGGCCTTCCTTATATTAGCAAGTGGCTTATTATAAACTTCATCCTGTGGCTTTGGGCAAGACACCCTGCAGTCACTATTGACTCCTCTCTTTCCCTCACAGCCCACATGTAACCCACTGGGAAACTGCATTGACTCTACCTTTAGGATATACCCAGAATCCAAGCCTGCCCCTCCCTTCCTGCTACCACAATGGTCCAAGCACTTCCATTTCTCACCTGAAAGATAGCCTGGTCTCCCTGCCTCTGCCCTTGCGCGTGCTCCATATTTATAGCGCAGCGGTGGGACTGATAGAATGTTTCCTCCACAGTGTCCTCTAGTGGTTTCCGTCTCACTCTGGGCCAATGCCCATGTGCTTACCATGGCCAGCACCTCCTTGAACAACTGTGTCCTCCTGTCTTGTCTCTGAGCTCATCTGCCTTCTCCAGGGCCACACACTTCGTCTTCCCCTTAATTCTCCGAGCACCCTGTGGCCTCAGGCTTCTGCACTTGCTATTCCCTCTGTCTGGAATGTTCTTCCTCCAGGGTCTACATGGTTTGCTCCTTTCCTGTTTTCAAGATCTTGCTCAAATGTCACTGTGTTTAAAATTGACATGAATACTGGGCATACCCTTTCCTCTCTCCTGCTTTATTTTTCTTTATAGCACCTATTACCATCTGGTCACTGTGTAAATTTGATGATTTGTTTATCTGTCTTCCATGACTAGTTTTCATCTGCTTTGTTCGATGCTCCATCCCCAGTGCCTAGAATAATGCTTACATAGGAGGTACTCAGTAAGTACTTGTTGAATAAATACATAATGCATGAATAAATGAATGAATGAATCCAGCCCCTGCCTCTTGGGAAAGGCGTGATGCTGTCTGAGTAGTGGCCAGTGAAAAGACAAGGGGACTATATTAGGAAGGGGTGTGGCCCCAGTGGGCTGCTGCATTTCCCCTCGTTGGTATTGGAGTTGAGGGGGTATGCATATGACTGTGAAGGGCACATGGTCCCACCCTGCAGATCACCCTCTTTAAAGATCTCTGCAGGCTTGCTGTCTTGTCCTGTCCACTGAGCTCTGGACCCCACTCCTTGCTGTGACTCTCAGCTTCTTCAGTTCTACTTGCATGTCCTTACCTTGCCCTGACCATACCTTGCCTCATCATCATTATTAATAGTTATCAGGGCCTTCCCATGTACCAAATGCTATGTAAGCCCAATACATACCCTTCTGTCAACAAAACTTCACAACTCTTTAGTGTAAGTACTACTGTTATCCCTGTTTTATAGATGAGGTAACTGAGGCTCAGAAAGGTAAGTAGCTTGCCTGAGGTCCTATAGATAAAGACAGCAATCCACCCAAGGCAATCAGACTTCAGTTCCTAACTCTCCTTCTCAGTGTATTTTTGCCCAGGTATCAGTAAACTGGGATATCATCACCCCCTATTTTCTACTTAGCCTGAGGCCATCTTCTGCATACTCTTCCCACCGGCAACTTGGTGTGACTGGAGCCTTGAGTCTAGGGCAGGATTTCTTGGCCTTGGCACTGTGAGGCTAAATAGTTCTTTGCTGTGTGGGGCTGTCCTGTGGTTAGAAGGTGTTCAGCAGCATTGTTACTTTCTATTTGCTAAGTACCAGCAGCATCACCATCTCCCTAAGTGGTGACAACCAAGAATGTCTCCGATCATTGCCAAATATTTGAGGACAAAATCACCCCAAGTTGAGAGCCACTGTTCCAGGTGGTAAGCAGCGGGATGGGCCAGGAGGCCTGTGCACTATTAGCTGCTGGCAGGGCCATGCCTGTGCATCACAGTAAGCGCTGAGGATCTCTTGGGGGCTCTGAACTAACCCAGTAATGCAAGTCCTTTCTTGGTTCTTTGAGGTTAATGACTGGCATTGCCAAAGAAGTTTACTAGTACCTGTTACTGGGGCTGACTTCTCAGTGGTCTTCTGAATGCAGCATAGCCCAGCAGGCTTGGAGCCAGCTTGCCTGGATTCAAAACCAAATTCTACCACTGAATAGCCATGTAACTTTGGGAAGGTTGTGCCATCTCTGTTTTCCTTTTACTTGTAAAATGAATTCAATCCATGCACCTAGCTCATTGGAGTGGGAGGATTCCCAGAGACAATGCCTGCAGAGGGCCTACTGCTTACTGCAGGGATAGGCACACACTAGTGTGGAATGAAGGGCAGCTCTTGCCATCAAGTCAGGCGTTGGGAGTTACTAAACATTGGTGTTTGCATGTGAAAGTTAGTGTGTGGCTGGAGTTTATGGTAGACTTTGGTGTTCTACCCCAAAAGTCCAGATGCAAAGTCACACAGGGGGCACTGCCAAGCTCCCACTGCACCTGGGCCCAGTTGAGAGTGGGGAGCCCTGCAGTGACTGGGAGGAAGGGTGGTTCTTAGTGAGAACTTTGAACTGCTACAGCTTTCCAATTGCCACCAATGTTGCTTTTTAATTATACTTCACCATTGGTTTAGTTTCTGCATTCCTAATTTAGTTTGTTGTGGATTGCATGCTTAACAACAGTAATTAGGGCCTATGATTTTTCAATGGCTGGGCTTTAAGGCACAAGTGCATTGCAATTCAACTATGAATCATTTATCTCCATTCCTTTAGCCAATCTGACTCTAGTCTTTCCCCCCAATTGCTTGAACTTAACACATTCATATTATCTCTGAGTTCCTTTCCTGCAGGAACGCGGGAACAGATGGGTCAGGTGGCTATGGGTCCTTTCTTCATGCTGAGGTGGGCTAGACTCAAAAAGGCTGAGAGAAACTATTCTAGATCAATCTTCCTGCTCCCTCCTCTTTTATAGATGGAGAAACTGAGGCCCTGAGAGGCGAAGGGTCAGAGGTCATACAAAGCCACTAAAATCTATTTTTCTTCTTACCTGTCTTGGGTTTCTTCTGCTCACAGCATTACCCACATAGGCCAGGGCCTCTTCCTCCACTGAGGACTTTGGGTCCCAACAGAGCTTCAAATACCCCACCCTTGGTTTAGGGACCCCTCTTGGATCTTTCAGTATGGTGCTGGTTTGTAGTAGTAGGGCTATAAGGAGTATGTAAGAGCTGGGGCTCTGGAGGCAGCCTGCTTTCCAGCTGTGTGACTTGGACAAGTTATCACCTCTCCCTGTGCCTCAACTTCCTCAAATATAAAGTAAGAATAATGCTGGGACCAGCCTCCTAGGTTTGGAAGAATCTAATCAGACAATTCATGTGGCATGCTTAGCACAATGCCTGACACATAGGAAATGCTCAGTGGATGAAAATTGTTGCTAATATTTTTTAGATATTAACTGATGTCCTACTCCCACCTGGAGTTTCTTAGGAGAAAGAACAACTTAAAAAGCTTGTGAGTTTATAAAGTAATTTCATTTGCAAGTAGCTCACTTGATCCTCACAACAACCCTGGGCCTCAACGATGTAGAGACTCTAAACTTAAGTCTGTGGCATTATGACCAGAGCCTTCTACTCCTGACACTGCCTTCAGGCCTGACCTTGGCATCTCTGTACCCACATTCACCTTGACTCTTTCAGACACACTCTGCTCTGTAGACAGACAGCTCAAAGCAGCTGTCTGGATGTTTCTGGGCTACTTGGAAATCATTTTCCTTTTGCTCTGCATACGTAGAGGCTATCTTGCAACTAGATGCACGTGACCCTAGCAGAAGCAGCAGAGACTGCCTGCTAAGTCTTTAAAACACATCAAAGGGAGGATGGCACTGAGTGGGAATGCCCCTCTAATAGGCCCCATCTGCCTGCCTGATGGGAAGAGATGAGATGGGGCCTGGTGGGGAGGGAACGGCTGTCTGTTCCAAGCAGACTGTGTGCCGCCCCCATGGACTGGGAGCTGTGTGCCTGCTGCTCGTGGGTGGGGAGAGGCCTGCAGGCTCTCTGCAGCCCTGGGCCCGGCTCAGCAACCGTACACAGAATGAACAAGTCTGGGGCAAGGCCAGGAAATACCTTCCTCTGCAAAAGCTAATAAAAAAGACGTAAAGGAGGGGAGATGAAGCCATTGGCAGCAGAGAGCCAGTCTGAGGGCAGCTTGTGACTGGGTTGCTGCAGAACTGAGGGATTTCCTGAATCTCAGCACAAGCCTGGAATGCGAGTAGTAACACCTACAGTCATAGTGGAAGACAGTGGCCTGCCTCAGAGTGGAGGACTGGGACTTGGCTGTCTCTTGTGCTGAGGGCGGGCTGGGGAGCTGGCTGGCTCGAGCATTCCAGCCTCTGTTGCAGGAGTGGGGAAGAAGGCCTGTGTTTAAGGAGCACCTACTGTGTGCCAGGCCCTGTCTTCCTTATATGTTGCAGTTACACTGGCCTTCTTTTCCTCTCAAACCTAGTTGTTCCTACCAGAGGGCCTATGCACGTATCACACCTGCTCGTCCTGCTTCTCTCATTGTTCTTGGCATAGATGTCTCCTCAATACCCTTTAAGTTTTAGCTTAAAGTTCGTCTCCTTTGAAACGTCTTCTCCAACCTTAGTTAAAGCCGTAATCCCAGCATGCCCCACCATCACACTCTTTCACATCACCCTATTTTATTTTATTCAATGCCCTTCTTCATATCCCAACATTTTCTTTATTTGTTTGCTTGTTATCTGCTTCCCACCACTAGAAAGTAAGCTCCTTGAAGATTTGTTCAGTACTGCCCATGGCTGTATGTCCAGGGTCAGTCCCTGCCACGTAGTAGGTGCTCAACAAATCTCTTCCTACATGGAAGCTTGGTCCTTGTCCCATGGAGTGTTAAATACTTAATTAGTTAATTAATTAACTTGTAAGGATTTTTATTAAAATACAGCTAACATACAAGATTATATTAGTGTCAGGTGTACAGCATAGTTACACATTTATATACCTCAAAAATTGATCACCACGGTAAGTCCAGCAGCCATCTGATACCGTACAATGCTATCACAATACTATTGACTGTATTTCTTATGATGTACATTACATCCCCATGACTTACTTGTTTCATATCTGGCAATTTGAACTTCTTATTCCCTTCACCTTCCCCACCTCCTTTAAAATTTTTCAATTAAAGTTGACATTCGATATTATTTTATATTAATTTCAGGTGTCCAACATAGTGGTTAGACACTTAATGTAATTTAATAAGTGATCCCCTGACTAGTCTAGTACCCACCTGGCACTACGCATAGTTATTACCATATTATTGACTGTATTTCCTATGTTGTACAATACATCTCCATGACTATTTTGTAACTACCAATTTGTACTTCTTAATCCCTTCATCCTTTTCACTCTTCTCCATAATTCCCCTCCCATCTATCACCCCAATAAATCTAGTACCCATGTGACATCACACATAGTATTATTGACTATATTCCTTATGCTATGTGCTACAACCCAATGACTACTTTATAACAGTGAATTTGTACTTCTTAATTCCTGTCCCTTTTATACTCACTGCCAACCTCCCTCCCATCTGGTAATCATTAAAATGTTCTCTATAGCTATGAGTTTGTTTCTGTTTTGTTTGTTTGTTTATTTTGTTCTTAAAATTCCACATATATGCAAAATCACACTGCATCTGTCCTTCTTTCTTTGACATACTCCACTCAGCACAGTACACTCCAGGTTCATTCATGACCCCACAGATGGCAAGAACCCATTTCCTTCCATGGCAGAGCAATGTTCCATTGTACATATGTACCACCACCTTCTTATCCGGTCACCCATCAGTGGATGCCCGGGCTGCCTCCACATTTTGGGTATTGTAAATAATGCTGCAGTGAACATATGGATGCACATATTCCCCCCAGTGTAGTATTTTTGGGTTTCTTCAGAAAACTCCCCAGAAGTGGGATTATGGGGTTCTTGTCTCTTTTTATAGCCTTTGTTTTAAAGTCTATTTTGTCCAGCTTTTTTGTTTGTTTCCATTTTCATGAAATACCTTTTCTTTCTTTACTTTTTGTCTATGTATATCTTTCAATATAAGGTGAGTGTCTTGTAAGCAGCATATATGAGAGCCTTATTTCTTATCCATTCAGCCACCCTATCATTTCATTGGAGCATTTCTACCATTTACATTTATAGTAATTATTGATAGATATGTAGTAATTCCCATTTTATTATTCATATTTTTGATGTTTTTTTTTCATCCTCTAACATTCCTTGCAAATCTGGTTTGGTGCCAATGAACTCCTTTAGGTTTTTTTTATGTGGGAAGCTCTTTACCTGTCCTTCGATTTTAATAGATAGCCTTGCTGAGTAGTCTTAGTTGTAAATCCTTGCTTTTCATCATGTTGAGTATCCCTTCTAGCCTGTAAAGTTTTTGTTGAGAAATAAGCTGACAGTTTTATGGAAGCTTCTTTGTAAGTAACTAATTGTTTTTCTCTTGCTGCTTTTTTAAAGATGTTTTCTTTGTCTTTAACCTTTGGCATTTTAATTATGATGTGTCTTATTGTGGGCCTCTTTGGGTTCATCTTGTTTGTTTGTGTTCCTGGGCTTGTATGTCTGTCTCCTTTGCCAGGTTAGGGAAGTTTTCAGTCATTATTTCTTCAAATATATTTTCAGTTCCTTGCTCTCTTTCTTATCCTTCTGGTACCCTAATGATGTGAATGTTAGTATGCTTGATGTTGACCCAGAGGTCACTTAAACTACCCTCATTTTTAAAATTATTTTTTCTTTTTGCTGTTCTGTTTGGGTGTTTTATACTATTTTATCTTCTAAATCGCTGAGTCAGTCCTCTGTACTAATCCTCTAATCTACTCTTGATCCCCTGTATTCTTCTTTTTTTAATTTTTAATTCAAATTTTATTTGTTTATATTTAGGTACTTGTTTTTGTGCTATAAAGGAATTTTAGCATTTATTTTTTTATTGTTAAATTTATTGGGATGATATTGGTCAACCAAGTTTACATAGATTCCAGGTGTACACTTCTACTGTACATCATCTATATGTTGCATTATGTGTTCAATGTTCAGAGTCAGTTCTCTTTCCATCACCATATATTTGACTCTCCTTTCTCTCCCACCCTTTTCCCTTTACCTTCAGGTAACTACTAAACTATTGACTGTGTCCATGAGTTTTTGTTTCTTTGTTGTTTTCAGTTTTATATTTGACACATGAGTGAAGTCATATGGTTCTTGTGTTTTTGTGCCTGCCTAATTTCACTTAGCATGATGATCTCAAGGTCCATTCCTGTTGTTGCAAATGGCAGTATTTCATCTCTCCTTATAGCTGAGTAATAATTTCATTGCGTGTATGTACCACAGTTTCTTTATCTAGCCATTTATAAAAGGGCACTTGGTTGTTTCTAAGACTTGGGCACCGTGAACAGTGCTGCAATGAACATTGTGGTATATAAGTCTTTGCAGACTAAGGTTTTCAAATTTTTGGCATAGATACTCAGAAGGAGGATTGCTGGGTCATAGGATAACTCCATTCCCAATTTTCTGAAGAACCTTCACATTGTCCTCCACAGTGGTTTTACTGGTTTGCATTCCTACCAGGAGTGTGTGAGCATTCCTTTTTCTCCACAGCCTTTCCAGCACTTGTTGCTCCTCATCTTGTTGATAATAGACATTCTCACAGGTGTGAGGTGGTATCTCATTGTGGTTTTGATTTGCATTTCTCTAATAGCTAATGAAGTTGAGCATTTCTTCATATGTCTTTTGGCTATTTGTATGTTTTCATGGGTGAAGTGTCTGTTCAGGTCCTCTGCCGACTTTTTAATTTTATTGTTTGTTTTTTTGTTTACTGTTGAGTCACGCAAGTTTTTTATATATTTTAGATATTAGCCCCTTATCAGAGGCACTGTTTGCAAACATTTTCTTCCACTTAGTTGGTTGTCTCTTTGCTTTGTTGATGGTTTCTTTTGCTGTGTGGAAGATTTTTAGTTTGATATTAACTTATTTTTGCTATTACTTCCCTCGCCTTTGAGGTCAGGTTCATAAAGTCCTCCCTGAACCTGAGGTCTATAAGTTTAGTACTAATGTTTTCTTTTATACAGTTTATTGTTTCAGGTCTTATGTGGGGTGGTCTTTAATCCATTTTGTGTTAATTTTGGTATATGGTGACAGTTCGCAGTTCAGATTCAATCTTTTGCATATGGTTTTTCAAGTTTTCCAGCACCATTTACTGAAGAGGCTTTCTTTTCCCCACTGTACATTTTTTGCTTCTTTGTAAAATATTATTTGTCTATGTATTTCTGGATTTTTGATTCTGTTCCACTGGTCTGTGTGTCTGTTTTTCTGTCAATACCAAGATGTTTTGATTATTGATGCTTTGTAGTATAGATTGATGCTTTTGTAGTACAGGTAGCATAATATCTTTAGCCTTATTCTTTTTATGTAGGATTGCTTTGACTATTCAGGGTCTTTTATGGTTCCATACAAATCTGATAATTTTAAAAAATCTATTTCTTGAAAGAATGTCTATGGGATTTTGATGGGAATTGTGTTAAAATCTGTATTGCTTTGGGAAATATGGCCATTTTAACAATGTTAAGTCTTCCAATCCATGAACATGGAATATATTTTCATTACTTTGTGTCATCTTCAATTTCTTTTAATAGTGTCTTCAAATTTTCAGTGTGTAAGTCTGTCACATTCTTTGTTAAGTTAATGCACAAGTATTTTATTTTTTTGTTGTGATCACAAAATGTATTGATTTTCTTATTTCTTTTTTGAAGTTTCATTGTTGGTATATAGAAATGCAATTGATTTTTGTACATTGACTTTATATCTTGCAACTTTACTGTATTTGTTTATCGTTTCTAATAGTTTTCTGCTGGAGTCTTCAGAATTTTCTATATAAAGGACCATGTTATCTACAAATAGTGACAGTTTGACTTATTCCTTCCCAATTTGGATACCTTTTATTCTTTTCTCTTGCCTGATTGCTCTGGCTAGAATTTTCAGTACTATATTGAATATCAGTGGTGACAGGGGGCATCCCTGTCTTGTTCCTGATTTTAGGAGAATGGGCTTCATCTTTTCCCCATTCAGTATGATATTAGCCGAGGGTTTGTAATAGATGCCCTTTATTATGTCAAGGTAGTTTCCTTCTATACCCATTTTATTCAGTGTTTTGATCATTAAATGGATATTGTATCTTGTCAAATGCTTTTTCTGCATCAATTGGTAACTGGTTTTTATCTTTTATCTTGTTTATGTGATATATTACATTGATTGATTTACATATGTTGAACCATCCTTATGCTCCTGGGATGAATCCCACTTTATCATGTGTATAATCTTTTTGATGCATTGCTGTATTCTATTTACTAATAGGTTGCTTATAATTTTTGCATCTGTGCTAATCAGAGATATTGGTCCGTTGTGTGTGTGTGTGTGTGTGTGTGTGTGTGTGTGTGTGTGTTACCCTTACCATGTTTTAGGTTTTAGTATTAGAATAATGTTGGCCTCATAGAATGGGTTGGAAATTATTGCCTTGTAAATTTTTTGGAAGAGTCTGAGGAGGGAAATATTGCCTCATCTTCAATTTTTTTGGAAGAGTCTGAGGAGGCTAGACATTAATTTTTCTTTGAATGCTTGATAAAGCTTGTTGGAGAAACTGTTCTGGGGCTTTTGCCTTTGGGGAGGTTTTGGATGATTGTTTTAATTTCTTTCCTATTGATTAATCTATTTAGACTATCTAGTTCTTCTTGGTTCAGTCTAGGTACACTATGTTTCTAGAAACTTGTCCATTTCTTCAAGGTTGTTAAATTTGGTGGCGTATAGTCCTTCATAATATTTTCTCATAATCCTTTGTATTTCTGTGTTATCAGTGGTAATTTCTCCCCTTTTGTTAAGGGAGTGTTTAGTTCCCCTACTATAATTGTGTTTTTGTCAGTTTCTCCTTTTAGTTCTGTTAGTAGTTGCTTTGTAAATTTTGTTGCTTCCTGATTGGGGGTGTATATATTAATGTGTGTCGTCTTCTTGTTGTATTGTCCCTTTTATCATTATCGTATGTCCATTTTTGTCTTGTTACATTTTTTATCCTGAAGTCTGTTTTGTCAGATATCAGTATAGCAACTCCTGCTTTTCTCTGGATGCTATTTTCTTGGAGTATTGTTTTCCATCCTTTCACTCTGAGTCTGTGTTTGTCCTTGTGGAGACAGCATATAGATGGATTTTGTTTTTCAATTAAGTGTGCCACTCTGTGCCTTTTTATTGGTGCGTTCAGTCCATTTACATTTAGGGTGAAGATTGATATATGAGGATTTCCTATGGGGTCATTGCTTCCTTTCTTTTTATTTTTTGTTGTCTCAACTTTTCTTTATTTAT
>PVJL010001443.1:159239-221360 GCA_004026885.1 Lyroderma lyra
TTTTTTTTTTTTTTTTTTTTTTTTTTTTTTTTTTTTTTTTTTTTTTTTTTTTTTTTTTTTTTTTTTTTTTTTTTTTTTTTTTTTTTTTTTTTTTTTTTTTTTTTTTTTTTTTTTTTTTTTTTTTTTTTTTTTTTTTTTTTTTTTTTTTTTTTTTTTTTTTTTTTTTTTTTTTTTTTTTTTTTTTTTTTTTTTTTTGTTTCAGATAGAATAGCCAGCCTCCTTCAGTAGTTCTTGAAATGCTGGCTTTGTGCTGGAGAATTCCCTCAGCTTCTGTATGTCTGAGAACATCTTTATTCCTCCTTCATATCTAAAGGATAACTTTGCTGAATTAATTATTATTGGCTGGTAGTTTGTCTCTTACTATTTTGAATATTTGATTCGCCCTGCCCCCGGGTTGTAGAGTTTCTGCTAAGAACTCTGATGATAGCCTGATGGGCTTTCCTTTAAAGGATATAGTCCCCTCCTCTCCCCTACCCCCAACTGCCTTCAGAATTCTCTCTTTGTCTTTGATTCTTGAGATGTTCAGTATAACGTGCCTTGGAGAAGATCTGCCAGCATCCAGGTAGCTAGGGGTCCTGTTTTCTTCTTGAATTTGGGGTTACAGATCTTTACAACAGTTTGGAAATTTCTCATATACTATTTGTTTGAGTAAGCTCCCTGCAGAATTCTGTTCTGCCCCTTCTGTTATTCCTATTATTCTAATGTTCTTTCTAATGAAACCAGATAGTTCATATAGAGTTCTTTCATTGCTTTTGACTCAAATCTCTCTCTTTTTCCTTCTGTGATGTTTCTATGTTCCAGTCTTCGATATTACTAATTCTTTCCTCCATCTGGTTGGTCCTGTTTCCTACGGTAGTTACTTCATTTCTCAGTTCTTTTATTGCATTGTTTATCTCTAGAATTTCATGCTTTTTATATAGTTTCAATTTCTTTGTTAATATAGTCCTTTTGTTCACAGCTTTTCTTTCTGAGATCATTTATCTTTGTCTGGTTATTATGCCAATGTTTTTCAAGCTCTTTGACTGTCTTAAGAATTGCAGTCTTGAATTCTGTGTCACTTAGATCATACATTTCCAAATCTATAAAGTCCTTTTCTGGAGATTTATCATTTTCTTTCTAAGTGGCTTTGAATCCTAAGGTACTCGTTGTATTTGATCTGTTTTTTTCCTGGGCATGAGGACTTCTTCCCTGGTTGATCTGAAGAGGCCTTTCTTTCACTTTCCAGTTGGTGTTGCTGTAGTGTCTTACAACATTTTTTTCTTGGTTATTCAGTCTTCTACCTCTGGCAGCTTTCCTGCAAGGTAGGTTTCTCTACTTTGACCCAGTTGCCTTGGTCTTAATGTGCTTCCCCTTTGGGAAAATATGGTATGCAATGATGTGTTATGCCTCTGAGATCAGTGTCGGGAAAAGCTGCTGTGCCCATGTTTTGCAGTTTCCCTGAGCTCTCCTGCCAGTTTTTGTGGGGGATGGTGCAGATCTGTTTGCTCACAGGGTAATGGCAGTTTGTCTTTTTCAGCTGGTTGAAAAGCTGAGCATTAGGTGCAGTTGGGTGTGTGTGTGAGTTTTTGAAGAGAGTTAGGAGAAACAGCCAGGCTCTGTGTTTAGTATTTCTGACTGGGTGTGGGGGTGGTGTGGGTTGTAGCTGCTTTGTGTCCTGGGTTTGGTCCCCTGGCTGCTGGCTTCCTGTAACACAAGCCAGTTTGTCAGGGGTGCCCTGGGCAGGTGGGACACATGCTGCTAGCTCTGTCTTTCTCTTTTCTCCTGAGCCCACATTTCATCCAGGATCATGTTTAATTCTAATCAGTATTTCCATGGCAGCTGGCTCTCAAATTCAAACTTGCCTAAAGTCAATTTGTGGTGGAGCCAGCACTGTTGCACTTGTGCTGTGTTGCAGCTGGGGCCCTATTCTCACCCAGGGCAGTTTAGAGCCTTTGTTCAGCCTCTAATTCACCCAGGGTATAGTGCTCAAGTTGGGGCCCCAACACACTGCTGCAGGGTTCAGGGTTTAACTCGCCCATGGTCTCACAGGGTTTCAGCTGCCCATGCCTCCACTCTTTTTTTTTTTTTTTAATTCATTTTTATTGTTAGACTTATTGGGGTGACATCTGTTAGCAAGGATTACATAGGTTTCGGGCATACAATTCTACAGTGCATTGTCAACTTGATGTATAATAAGTTCACCACCTAATGTGACTTCTCTTTCCATCACCTTATATTTAGCTTCCCCCCCTCCTCTGCCTCCACTCTTATAATTTCTCAACCTCCAACCCACCCATGTCCTCAGGCCCCCACCTCACTCCTTCTGTCAGTCCCAGGTTGTGTTCCACAGCCCTGTCTCCACTCAGCTTCCTTCCCTCATCTCTTAATTGCCTCCCTTTCTCTGACCTTCAGGTGTTTTCTTGCAATGTGCGGATCTCTCAGCTGAGGCTGTGTTACTCAGGGTTTCCTCTTTTGGATCCTAGTTGTTCAATTGTATTTTCCAGGAGAGGTTTCAAGGATCTCCTCTATCATTGCCATCTTAGGTTTCTCCTGTATTCTTCATTTCAGTTATTGTATTCTTCATTTCTAACACGTTCTTTTTTATGTTTTTTTAATCTCCATTTTTATGTTTCTTATCTCTTTGTTGAAGTTATCCCTGAGATCATTGAGCATTCTTATAACCAGTGTTTTGAACTCTGCATCTAGTAAATTGCTTGTCTCCATTTTGTTTAGTTCTTTTTCTGGAGCTTTGTTCTGTTCTTTCATTTAGGCATTTTTCTTTGTCTCCCCATTTTGGCTGCTTCCCTGTGTTTGTTTCTATGTGTTAGGTAGGGGTGCTATGCCTCCTAGTCTTAGTAGAGTTGCCTTATGTAGTAGGTGTCTGTGGGGCTCAGTGGCACAATCTCCCTAGTACCTGAGCCAGGAGCTGCAGGTATGTCCCTTGTGTGGGTTGTGTGTACTCTCCTGTTGTAGTTGAGCCCCAGTTGCTGTTTGCATGTCAATGGGAGGGATTGATCCTCAGGAAGATTGGCTGAGAGGACTGGCCATGACTGCAGTGGAGGAACTATTGTACAGGGGTTGACTCTATGGAGCAGTATTGCTTTAGCATGGCTCTCTGGAGCCTTCCCAGTCTTCCCCTTGGATATGCCATCCTCAGAGGTGGCCTGGTGATGCTCTATCTTAGTCTGAAGCTGGCTATGGGTGTGTCAGCTCCTGGGCCTCCTGGGAGGGGATCTACTGCAGCCCAAGTTCAGCCACAGCCAGTGCCCTGCCTGGGGCCACCTGGCATAAGGCACAAAGCAATTTGCAGATGGCTGCAACCCACACTGGGCTTGGAGGTGCCTTGAGAGGTCAATCCACAAATTGAGGCTTGCTGCTGCTATTGCCAGGCTTAGAACACACTGAAGCCAGATGCTGCTTGTTTGGGTTTTGTGAACCTTTGAGAGATATTAGGAAAGTCTATACATGAATCAAGACAGGCCATTTGTATGGAAAATCCACTGGAAGTGCATTGAATGTGTCTGAAATTTAGGTGGGGTTGGATCTCAGGGAACCACTAAGCCAGGGTGAATGAACAGTGTTAACCAGGTTGATGGAGACTCAGATATGACAGCTCCCTGTATCTGCACACTGGGAGCAGGCAGGGCTCAACAAAGAAACAATGAATTCTGCCATCACTTCTGTCTGGAAGAAAGCTGCCTCTTCAGTCCTCACCCTGAACCCAGACAACTCAGTTCCTTCCTGTGTGTCTGTGGTGCCCTTTGAACTGCTGCCCTAGTGCTGGAGCTCAAATGAGTAAGTCTGTCAGTGAGTAAGTTCATGTGTGGGCCCTTTAAGAGGAGAGCCTGGGCCTGCAGCTGCTGTCTGTCTCACTCAACCACAATCTCTACTGGTTTTCACAGCCAGAAGTTATGGAATCTTCTTTTCCTGGCACTGGAACCCTGGGTTTGGGAGCCTGGTGTAGGGATGGGCCTCCTTACTTTTCTCGGGGTGGGGGAACCTCTGTAGCTGATTTTTAAAGGCCACATGCAGTTGTGGGACCAGCCCTTTCCATGTCTCTGTCCCTCCTATCAGTCTTGAGATGACTTCTTCTGTATGTCCTTAGAGGTAGAAGTTTGTTTCTGCTAGATTTTAGGTATTTCTCAAAGATGGTTGTTCTGTAGTTTAGTTGTAATTTTGATGTGGTCATGAGAAGAGGCAAACACAGCATTTACCTACTCTGCTATCTTGACCAGAAATCTCTCCTATGGAGTTTTATGTGAACCTCCCAAATACCTCAGGAGGTGGTATAAACCACTCCATTGTGCACATGAAGAAACAGAGAATCAGGGGACATGAAGGACTTGCCCAACTCATAAGTGAAAGAGCGAGGCTCTGAAGTAAGACTTTGATTTCAAAGCCATGCCTTTAGATACACTATACTGCTTCCCTAGGGACCTCAGGTCAGCATAATTTAATGACACTAGCTCTTAGTATCACCAAGATCTCTCAGTTCCCATCAAGCAAAATTCTGGTCCTAATCTGGCTTTTTAAGGAGATCATGCTGAGAAAAGGAGTTGCCAACCATTTGGCATGAATATTTCATGTTGCCCGGCAGTCCTCTCTCTCAGGGAAAGCTAGTTATTGGGAATTTTTATTTAATATCCAGTCTTTGTGAGAACTTGGTTAATATGAGCTCCCATCTGGCCCTTGCCCCACAGAGGCTGTCCACTCCTGGGGGTATGGATACAATCAGCTTCTGATCATGCTTAGCTGTGAAACAAAGCCTATAGCCATCCCATGGAGGCTGGGGTGTCTGTCATGTGAGATTTAGGGTGAATGAAGCATGCTCAGATGACATTTGCTTTAGCACTTTGGGCAAAATAACATTGCAACAAAAATCTCCTTGTATGGAACATCTTCTCAACCACACAGGGTAGTTCATTTCTTTCAAGCAGTATCAGACAGAACAAAATTTCTACGAAAGCAAAGGATATGGTCATTGTCTGGAAGTGGGCTGTTGTAATGGCTTGCCTGGCCTCGTGCCTCTAACAGCCCTCTCCTGTCTACAACTGAAGCCATTGGCCCTGCTCCATCTGTAGCTGAGTCCTCCTCCAGGCTCCATAACAAGGCTGCCACCCTCAGGCCCAGCCCTGACTTGATGTCCCCCTTCTAATTGTTGTGTAATCTGTCTTATACACCTGAACTGCTTGTTATTGAACCCCAGTCCTAATGACAGAAAATTCATTTCCCACACCACTACTTTTGTGGATGTCTAAGACAAGTAAAGTGGGGATGGGAGCAGTGGCTTTCTCCTTCCCTACCTTCCAAGTAGGAGATCCCTGATGGGCAACTTATGGGGGTTATTCTGAGAGTCATGGAGACATCAAAGTAGAAACCTACTCTTTCATCTTTTCCAGAAATTTTGTAAGCATCCAATTTCTTTTTATGCTTAAAATAATCATGATTGTTCTTCTTGCCTGCACTGAGCCATGACCCACACAGTCCACTGTGTACCTGCTCTTGGGCTAAGTTCTCAGGATAAAGAGGCAAATAAAACAGTGCTGCCCCCAGTGATAGGAGTCTCTTGGGGCAGGAATTGGGGGTGGATGTGAACATGAAGGAGACCTCTGAAGAGACCTTTGGTGGAGGGAAACCCAGAGGCTGCAAATTACAAAGGGGGTATCTAGGTATCAGAGAGGGCTCCCCTGAGCAACCTCCAAGGACAAGGATTATTTTTCCAGGCAGACAAATAGAGGAATGGCCTTCTTGGTGGAGAGAGACCATGTTAAAAGTTCCTTTAGGAACCTGTGTCCTGGCTCTTAACTTCCCTCCTAGAGGTGACCGTATTTCCTTCAGACTGACTTCTCAGACCCACCTCTTTGTCAGCTTACTGTGAGCTACCTACTGTGACTTGAAGGGCCTGTTCCACCCCTCTCCCTGTACTCTGAGACCCTCCATGTCACCTCTGGTGACCTTCTTGAGGCTGACTACTTGCCAGATGTCATCTACCTACTGCTTCCCCCAGGCATACAGTGCCAAGTGATTTCCATCTCATTCACTCATTTATTCACCTGTTCATGCACTCATCCAACATGTATTCATTGAACACCTACTAGGCCCTGGGTAATGTTGTGGGCATAAGAAGTACAGTACTGAACCAAATAGATGTGAGTATGTGGAACTCACTCTCTAGTGGGCAATCAATGAAGAAACAAATAAAATACATAATATATCAGATGATAAAGAATGCTATGGGGAAAATGTGCTAAGGTAGGGAAGGGGACCCAGGAATGCCAGGGCTGGTTACTCTCTTAAGTACGTGGCCAGGTCAGCCTCAGTCACAGCTTAGTAAAGATCAAAGGGGTAAAGGAACCAGCCATGCAAATGTCTTGGGGAAAATCAGAGGCAGAGGGAACAGCAAGGCAAAAACCTCAGGTGGAGGATGCTTGCATGTTCAACTATGGCTGACCTTACTTTATAGGTCAGGAAACTAGGGTCTAGCCCAAGGTCACATAAGTAGGATCCATAGGCAGCTGTGACCTTCCACAAAGCCCACACTGCCACTTTTTGCTGCCTCTAGTCCTCTCTGATACTGGGTTCCTGATTCTTGGCAGGGTTTTGTCCTGGCCAGTGTGTTGGACCAGGGCTGTCAGAGCTCCATAGGTGTGTCTGGCCACCAGTCCTGTCCTTTTTCCTCCTGGCCTACCCTGTACTCTATGCTGTCAGCTGGCACAGAGCTTGCCTCACTTTTGGCAAGATGGTAGTTTGATATTTAGGCAACTCATGAATCTTTCTGGGGTTCTGATGAGTTGCCACCTTCCTAGGGTCTCGCTGGAATCACACTTCCCTGGGATTTGGACATTGATGTCCCCTGAGATCTTTCCCATAGGAGTTCCTAAAGGTGACAGAACTGGTCCCATTCCTCCAGGAGTGGCACTGGAATGGGAGGGGTAGGGAAATGACCAGGCTTTTTGGAAAGATCTGTGCCCAAACCATGAACACACATACACAATTACCTACTTAGACACACCCTTCCTGACTGTTGGCAGGAGTTTGCTCAAGCTATGTCTTGTAATGAGCCCTTTGGAATAATGACCCACTTGTCCAGAATCTTTTGGAGTCAGGAACTGCCCTGGAAACTATGAGTGACCTTCCCAGGCAGGGACTTCAGTGACCCCTCCTTTTTCCATATCTAAATTTCCCTCGCCTCCCTGTCATCATTAGGAGGTGGTCATTTGACTGTCCTTTCCCCCTGTACTTTCCTACCCTCCAGTGTAGAAGTCAAATCCCCACTTTCCCCTCACTGTGCTCGCTTTACCCATTAATCTTGGTTGGATGAGCCCCCTTCTCTTCACAGTTACCATGTGCATTGTAATTCTTTCCACTCTCTCTGTCATCTCTAATACACTTAAAGCCATTTGAGACTTAAGAACAGCAGAGACTAAGTGAGGCCCTGGCACAGAACATTGCAGCTGGTTCCGAGGCCCCACAGGCCCTGGGCTCCTACCTGAGTTCCTCGACAGGCACTCCTTGGGCCAGAAGGCCTATGCCTGTTCACTGGTGACTCGGTCATTTTTGGCTTCATAACCTGCTCTCCCCTTTGTCAGCTCTGGCACCTTGGGAAGGGGAGAAGGTGCTAAAGTCTTGCTGTGCTGAGATTCACAGAATACTAGGCAGGGTGTTCACACTCGGTCCACTCCAGTTGTCTCAAAACTTACAACAGAGAGCAAAGGCCCGAGACGGGCAGTCACAGAATGGCCCAGTCTTGGGTCAGGCTGTCTTCTAAGGGGTGTGTGTGTGTGTGTGTGTGTGTGTGTGTGTGTGTACATGCATGTGTGTGTTTATTTGTGAATGCATAGGCTGCGGGGGCCCTTTGTTGTTGTCTGAAAGGCTGGCTGGGAGGGAGCTTGGTGTGGGTGGAAGGTCTGGTTAATTTTAAGCTGGGGACTTACGCATTTGCAGAGCACCCTCTAACTTGCTGACACTGGCCCCCTGAGGGCTGAGGTGTGCATGCAGCCTGGCCTCAGTTCCATCGGGACTGAATTCCAGCTGTGAGTCCTTGGACAAGACAGTCAATAATAATTGCCATAATTTATAGGTCACTTGTGTCAAGCACTGGTCTAAGCACTTTTTCTGAGTTTACTCAGTTGCTTTGATCTTTAATTTCCGCATCTGGAAAATAGGAATGATAATCCTTTTCTCACCAGGTTGTTATGAGGATTATATACGTTAATAATTATAAAGTTACTCCTATATTGCTTGACCCATGATAGTTGCTTATAAACTGTTACTTCTTTTTCTCTTTTCTGTTCTCTCAAGTAATTCGCAGTCTAGGGGGAGAAATAATCTAACAATGTAGATAATGGACATAGAGTTGAGAGTCAAGTTCCAAAGGGCAATTGCGACCAAGTGCTATGGGGGTCAAGAAGGGCAAGGAGTTTCCTTTAGCTGGGAAAATGGAGAAAGGTATAGGCTCACTTTTTTTTCTGGCATCCCTGAACCTTATCCCCCCTTCCCAACTGCAGATGTCCCTAAAGTCGAGGCATGCTTCATGCCTCAGTTACCCTGAGCGAAGGCAGGACCTGCTCCCCTAGGGCTTCAAATAAAGCTCACCCTCCTAGCCTCATCCTTGCAGTAGCTGGAATGAGATGAGATGCAGGGAAATACGAGGACTGAGACAGCAGGCAGAGCCCAGAGCCTGAGCAAACAGACCCTGCTCTCTGGGATTAGCAAAGCAGTAGTGTTGCTTCAAGGTGACTCTGCAGAATGCATCTCAACAACTCATCAGAGAATGTCAAGTTCAGCTCAAGCTTTAGAATGACAGTGATTTGTTTGTTTCCTCTGAAGAGCTCAAAAGACAGGCAGAATTTTGACTCTTCCTATGAAAAGAGAATTATTTGGTAACAGAATAGACACACAGAATCAGTATCTTATGCCCATTTCCTAGGCAAGTTGTTATGACTAAATGAGGTGAAGCATGTAAGGTTTCTCATGCAGAGTTTGGCACACAGTAGGTGCACACTACTTGATCAGGTGAAACAACCCCCTTGTTTTCAAGATGAGGTGTCAGGCCAGCACATGACATTAAACATCTCAAGGCACCTTTGTCATCTGCACCTCCTCCTTCACAGGACCCTGGTGCCAACAAACCAGTATGTCCTCCTGTATGTCCTCCATTTCTCTTAGTGGCACCACTCCCCCAAGTGATACAGCCATAACTGAAGCCTTACAGGCAGCTGGGGCTCCTCTTTTGACCTCTATTCAGGCACTTGACAAGTTTCAGGGGTTCTACTTCCACAGTGGGCCCCAGTTCTCCTTCTAGCTCCTTGACACTGCTACCCTCACCATAGTTGAATTCCTTATAATTTCTCACCTGGACCATGGTTGCTGCCTCAAAAGTTCTCCAATCCCCCACATCCAGTTATTATGTTTCTTTTCTCCAAACAATTCTACCCATGATTCCAGATGGAGTTTCCAAAGGCAGCACTGCTCTTTCCACTTCATTAAAAAACCTTTAGCAGCTCCTAACTGCCTATTGCATTAGGTACAAATTCCTCACTCTAGCATTCAAGGCTTTACCCCATGGTGCATTGGGCTGATCTCCTCAGCCTTCTTTTGACATCTCTCCTGGATAAATACTATACTCAGCAAAACTAGGCTATCTGCCATTTCCCAGACATGGAATTTCTGCCCTATTTGCCCACCTCCAAGCCCTTTGCCTGATATGCTTTCCTCAATTGCTGTGTGTCTGGGTCCAACTCATCGTTCAGGGCCTTCAAATGCCATTTCTTATAGGAAGAACTCCCTCTCATCTCCAACCAGAGGCTATCATTTTTCCTGTTTGAATTCCCAGAACATGATAGCTTGGAGCTGTCCTGTCTCCCTCTGGTAGACCTTGCATTATGGATATTTGTGGATAGGTGTTATCGCCTGCCTCACCCAATCATGAATGGCAGGAATGGGACCTGGCTGCTTCTGAATCCCCTACAGTGCCAAGCAGGGCTATGTACACCAGAGGCCTAAGAAAGCGAAAACTGGTCTGTATTATGGCCAGGAAGTGAGATTTCCCATTGAATGGGTTTTCTCCTCCCTCCCTGGGTCAAGCTTGTGCTGCCTGCTGCTCAAGGTCAGTGACTTCAGGAAATATGGAGGCCCTAGGACTGCTTGCTCTGTGCTGATTGGCCCTTGTAGATACTATGAAATTGCCAAGCTCAGAGGTCCCTGAGACATCATCCTTTCTAATGACCTCATGTTACAAAAGAAAAAACTGAGGCCCAGATGAGGAAAGTGACTTGTACAAGGTCACACAGAAGCTCTGTCCAGAATCTTTGAGGCAGTAGGCATTATTAGCCAAATGACTGATTCACCTATTTATTCATCTGTTCAACTTCTTTCACTGAGCACTGGGCATTGCAGAGGTTATTCTAGGATTCAGAGATAAGAAAGAGACAACTCCTGCCTTCAAGGAGCTTAAAGCCTGGCTGGTGTGGAATGGAAGGAACAGATATGTTAACAGGCTATTTTCAAGGAGAGAGAAGAGTGGTGGGAGAGCAGAGGAGGGCATCTCACCTAATGCTGGCCAAGGGTAAAGATGGCGTCTTCCATTATTGCTGGTTCCACCCACACCCCAATTCCTGCTCCAGCTCTGAGGGAGGGTCCAGCCTCTGCTGTTCTCTTCCTTCCAAATCCTTTCCCACAGTCCATGCTGCTGAGATAGTGTTTGATGGAAGTGATGAAGTGGACAAAGATGCTTTACATCACCCCAAGTTCCGCTGTAAAGATTCATTTAGACAAGGCATGCATATCATTTAGCTTAGTGACTTACAGACAGTGAGCCCTCACGAAAAGTTAGCTCTTCATTATTATAGATAAGAAATGAAGCTTGGGGAGGTTATGTAATGTACCCAGAATGACACAGCCAGTAAATGGGGGAGGTAGACTTTGAACCCAAGTCTGTTTACCTTGAAATCTCTTCTCTCTCCAAAACGCTGCTCAGAGACAAATTGAAGACCCCCTCATGTCTCTGTGGCCTTTGAGCTAATGGAGATGACCTCATGAAACCCTTGAGTTAGGAAGTCCCAGCTGTCTCCCAGTCCTTCTCTCTCATATTCACAGCAGAGGGGGTTCTGGAGGATAGGTGTGTTCTGGGTGCCTCTCATCCCTTTTCTTGCCCTCTAGCCCTCACTGGTACCTCCAATAACTCCAATTCTCATCTGGATTCCACTGTAATAACATCTTCAGAAATAAGTTTTGCAGCCTTGCATGGGCCTCTTGGTGACCTTGTGTACCAGAAAGTGCACAGGCCTTTCCAAGATGAGTCAGTCAACTTTAGAGTCAATTTTGTCCTGTGCTATGGAGGCAACAGGGGAGAGAGAGCTTTCTGGAAGCTAACAATGTGGAACCAACAAAGAGGACCCTAGCAGTGCTGGAAACACGCAGTCATTAAGTGGGGATGTGGGAGCCCATTCAAGAGAACCAAGTGAAGCCAAGCCATCCTTTCGCTAAATTGTTCCTTGAGTTTTATGCACCTGAAAATACCTGGCAGGGAGAGCTAAATCTATCAGGAGAGACTCATGATCCAAATGGCAGGACCCTGATTCAGGAGGACTCAGTACACTGAAGTCTAGATATATGAAGCCCATCGGTGGTTACTCATGTTACACAAAGATTCACCTCTAAATTCTCTTCAAGTAGAAAATGGCTTCCCATTGTCATTTGTAAAACAGACCATTAACTATTTGACTAGAAGATGGGGAGTGTGAGGTCAGACAAAATTAAAGGCACAAGTAGGAAAAGAAATCTACCAATTGAATGTCCTGTAGGACAGCTCTAAAAAAAAGTCAGGAGTGGGAAGGACCGTAATCCTTTATGGCCTCGTTTTTACTGTGTTGTCATTGCCCTGTCGTGCAGGCTTCACTGAAGGCATTTGTCTTTGTGCAGCTCTCTCACATATACACCAAATGGCTGTGTGTTTCCCATATCCTTCACTTCCCAATAATTGCCTCCCCCCACCATAAACACCTCAAGAAAGAGCTAGAAACCCAGCAGGACAGAGCATGAGAACTTCTTGTACTCAGGGCTTCAAAGATCTCAAAAGTCATAAAAGGGCTAAAGATCAGCTTGCTCAAACCCTCATCAGACACCTTTCTAACAATATTCATATCAAATGTTTACTTCAGTTTTTCTAGAAACAGGAGCTCTCTACTTCTTCAGGGAAGCCGTTCTACTTGGTAGCCCCAAGCAATTGGAAGTTGGTCATGTTGAACCTGACATAAGGAGCTACATCTACTTGACCTAGGTCTACCTTCTACTCCACAGGCCTTCAGTTGTATGACACTGTGGGCCTCAACTGAGGTGAACAGTTGTCAAGGCTCCTCAAGGTCCACCATGCTCAGGAAGGCATTAAACCCTTAATGAACTGGTAATTTGAGGTCTCATCACCTCTGTAAGCTTGAGGGGCAACAAGGTAGTACCAGAAATGGAAGACTCAAGTGCTCGGTCTAATTTCTGCCACTGGCCCTGTCTAACAGCCAGTAAATAGTAATACTTTTTTTCTACCTGGGAAATCTCATCAAAGCCCATGATTCTAGATGACCAGCAAATTTCTGTCTCTAGACCATAATTCTTCCCAGAACTCTAGGTATGTAAATCCCATTGCAATTTAAACTTGT
Source organism: Lyroderma lyra (assembly GCA_004026885.1). NCBI lineage: Eukaryota > Metazoa > Chordata > Mammalia > Chiroptera > Megadermatidae > Lyroderma > Lyroderma lyra. The sequence goes on from PVJL010001443.1 coordinate 171,872, forward strand.
GTTTTAGTACTTTAGAGCCTCTTCAAACTCAACATACCCAAGCTTGGTCATCTTTTGGGGACCTCATCTCATTGAATGGTGCTGTCATACTCACCAAGAGTCACTTTTCAAACTTCTCTGTCTATACTCTTCCCCACTCCCCAATCCATTACCAAGTCCAATTGATTTTACCTCCTAATTATATCTCAGTTGCATATAATAGTGAATTCCCCCATCACTATCATCACCTGTCCTTCTACACTTGAACTTCCACTAGGTCTTCCTGTCTCCACTTTAGCTTCCTATAATGCACTTGCCAAATTAAAGAGTGATTACTTCAGACCACAAATTCAATCATACCTCCCTGCTTAGAGTTGCTCAGGGTTTCCCATAGTCCTTAGGATAGAAACATAACCTCTGAACACAGGGTCCAAACCTTGCAACATGGCCTCAGTCTGTTCCTAGCTCACTCCAGTCCCATCTTGCTCCACCCCATCTCCTCACAAGGCCTTTGCAGACATGGTTCCCTCTGCTTGGAAAGCCGTTCCCTGCCCCCATAGCCTAGTTAAATCCCTATCCTTCACATTTCAGCTTACTAGCCAATTCCCCTACTCATACACTCTCACAGCACTGTGACTCTCTCCCTCATTGCATTGGTTAAGGTGAAAATGCTTATTTTCACGTGTGTAATTCTTTGATTAACATCTATCACTCCTGCTAAGTTTTAAACTGCATGAGGGGAGAGAATGCTGGGTCTGTTTCTGTTCACTTGTCCATCTTTCTCCCAGGTAGTACAATACCTGCTACATAGAACTTTCCTAATAACTGCTAGTCACGTGAATGAACAATATATCCCAAATGACCATGTCTTAATGCTTAGCCAATGATGTTAAAGCCTGTGGTTTATATGCAGGCTACCAGGGCAGTACATGACTGGGGCAGTATTTTCCATGTGTGGGGTAGCCTGGAGAGCCCGTGAAATCCCCAGGCCCCACCCCCGCCAAAGGCAGCAGATGGCTAAAGCCCAGCCCAGGTAGCCAATGGGCAGCTCACCAAGTGCAGTTGGAAAGATAGATCAGTGTTGGTGTAAGCTGGCTGTCTGAGGCATGGTGTGCAGGCCCCAGCCCTGGTGGGACAGTCACACTTGGGGACAGTCACAGTGCAGTCCCTCTGTATAACAACTTTGTCCCTGGTATGTGTGTCTGTCATACAGCACCTGGAGGTAATACCTTTCCTTCAGAGTTCATGTGACTTTCTTGGCTGTGAGCTCTTAGAGGCTGGAGAGCTCAATAATGCCTTTTGTTGCAGTGGTCTGCGAAGTGTGGTCCCCAGACCAGCAGTCTCAGCATCCCCTGAGAACTTGTAAAAATGAAAATTCTCAGGCCCCACCTTGGTCCTCCTGAATGAGAAACTCCAGAGGTGGAGCCCAACAACCTGAGTTTCACAAGCCCTCCAGGCTGTCACTTCATTCCTCGTAAAGGTTTGAGATACACGGATATATCAAAAAGAACATCAGCACTGGAAGGTACAGGCCGATTCAGAATCCGGGCTGGGGGCCACGAGCAGTTCCTTGGTCACTTTGAATAGTTTTTCCCCATCTGTGAAATGGGGACATCACTCCCTTCCCCAGGGGATACTGGGAGAGTTCTCATGCCACGTGTCTGGCACACTGTAGATGCTCCATCAATGTCATTTCCCTTCCCTATTTCCCCCCTCCCCTCACCCTGCTTTATAAACGAGGAGGCTGACTCAGGAGTCAGGTCCCATGGAGAGCATGAGGGAGAGCCAAGTGGGGTTGCAGTCTGCCTCCTCACATGGGACTACCCCATTTCTGAGAGGACTGAAGTCAGAGAGACGGGCCTGCAGCAGGTGGTAGCAACCTGAATGGCGGAGCAGCACAGCCTGCCTGATCTGAGGGCAGGCGACCAGGAAATGAAACAACTGCCACAGATCCGAACTGCCTCTGGTGCCAGCTCACAAGGCCGCTCTGTCTGAGCAGCTACAGGGGCTGAATGCGCCAGAGGAACGCGCAAACTTAGGGACCTCCGTGAAGGCAGCTGGGCCAGAGTGGGAGGAGGTGATGCATTTTCCTGGCCCCCTTCCTGCCTCCTGGAGAGTGGACAGAGGAAGGGCCATTAGTGACTGAAAGTTTATAAGGAAAACAAAATGCTTTCAAGCTGTGAGAGTAACCTGCCCTAGAAGACATCAGCCCCAAGGTTAGGAGCATTGGCTCCAAACCAGATAGATGCAGGCTCTGAGCCATTTATTAGTTGTGAAGACTTGGGCAAATGTCTTACTTTTCTTGAGTGTCAGTTTTCTCCTCTGTGAAATGGAAGAGTTGGGTAGGGGGATAACACCGTCCTATTCACAACCATTGTGAGAATTGAGAAAATTTGCATGAAGCAGCAAGCACCTTGCCTAGCACAACATAAGGACAGACGCCATCCATGCTACCTCCTCCCCACACTTGTGGCCTCTGCTGGCTAATTCCTGTGTCCCACATAATCAGATGACAACAAGCTTTAATAAGCTGTCTGCTCCATTATCCTGGTTGAGTGAAGGCTTCACAAGTCTCTCCCTGGAGTCAAGTGTCTGCTCTACGGGCTGCAGGAAACCAAGTATTTGGCTTCTGGTGGTCCAGAAAGATTTGAAGGAAAAGTGGGTGAAAGAATATAGGCAGACCTCTCTGGATCCACTCATTTATGAAAACTCACCAAGTTCTGAAAATCAAATCCATGTATCAATTCATTCATTTATCAAAAACTCACCAACATTTATTCTGTAAGAGGTACTGCATTCATGCTGGAGGTACCATGATTAATAAGATATGGTTCCTGCTCTTGGGGAGCTTGTATCTTAGGGGATGCAAAGGCCTCAATGTCTTTGGTGCCACTGTGTAGTCACTTGGGCGGTCTGCAGACCTTCCCCTCCTCCCGGGAACACCACAGGGTAAGATTGTACTCCCCTGCAGTATGACTTCCGGCCATATATGCCTTGCTCTGCTCAGTGAAAGGGAGCAGCATGTGTGACTGCAGGGAGGGCCTTTAAGAGCCAGAACACCTTATTCCCTCCCACTGCCCTGGGAATGATGGAAACTCATATGGAGATGGAGGCCGGGTCCCTGAGTGACCTGCTGTTGATCCACACTGGACACGGAACATGAGCCAGAAACGAATTCACGTAGTGCTAAGCCACTGCAATGTGGGGGTTGTTTCTTACACAGTGTACCTCAGGCTGTTCTAACTGACACAACCGCCCAGTCCATACGAACCCTGATGTCTTTGCCATTATGGATGAATCCTCCCCTCTGCCTGCCTCAACTCCTGCCAAAAATGAAGCTTTCTTTACCAGAATTAAAAACCCTAATCAATAGAATAAAATCACTTTCACTTCTAATGAATATAATATGGCTTGCATAAAGCTAAGTACTCTGCTAATTAAAAAATAGCCAACGTAGAATATCAACATTTCTTCTTCTACTGCTAACGTGGCCAATTAAATGGATACTGATTAGGCATTTTTCTTTTGCAAAATCTCACTCACTGAAAATGATACTTTGCACAGTAGTTTTGCATTAAGCTACATAAATATATATGTAAAACATGACCAGAATCGAAAACATATGTCCAAAGACTTGCACATGAATGTTCATAGCAGCACTATTTATAATAGCTGAAAAGTTGACATAACCCAAATTTTGCAGTTTTCAATCCATGATCTGATCTGGCCTGAAATGCACTTTTCCCCTCATCTCCTTGGGGGACATTTCTAGGCACTTCTTCCAAGTAGTTGTACCTGTAGGTACTCCATGTTCCCCAATTTCCAAAGACAGTCCTGCATTAGTACAACTTTATTTTTAATGGCACAACTTTCTGCTTTACTGTTATTTAATTATTTTGCTTTTGTAGGACTACAGACATAAAAGAATTCACAAAATTGTCCCCCTCTCAGACTAGAAGGCATGACACTGCAGTTGAAATGGCTTCACGTGGCTTCCACATTTAGAACCACAAAGCTCTCTCATTCGAGAAGTGGCACCTTTGAGTGTGTAAAGGCATTCTCATTGATTCACCAAGACCAGTTGGTGCTGCCTCCCAAGTGTCTGTGGCACCCTCTCACCTCCCGGCTCCTCCACCACTGCCAGCTCCACTCAGGGCCCTTCCTCTCTCCCCTGGGTGGCTCCATCATGCTCTGAACCTGTCGTGGTGCTCTCAGTCCTGCTGTTCCAATGTACTCTCCACCTTGCAGCCAAGGGTGACTTTCCTACAATATAAATCTGAATATTTTATGCCTCTGTTCCAAATCCCTTTCCACTGTTTCAGGGAAAAGCCCAATTTTGGCACCCTTCTGAGACCCATCCCTGCTCACCTCTCCAGCTGCCCCACTTCCTCTTTTACCGTGTACCGAGCAAGCGGTGACCTGTAGAGAGAGGCCATGTTCTCATCTCCTGGCCTTTGCATAGACGGTTTCTCCTCCCTGGAATGTCCTTTATCTGCTCTTCTCTGAAAAACTCTCATCCTTCAGGCCCCTGCTCCTCCTCTGTGAGGTCTCCATTTTTAACTTTTCACGACTCGGCAGATGGCATCCTTGGGCTGTCCTATGGTGCTGTGGGGCTTTCCACATTGCGTTGAAACTGATCGTTTGTCCTCCCTGTTAGATTGTGAGCTCTTTGAGGGCAGGGGGTATGTCTCATTTCCCATTATACCTCCAGAGTCTAACACATAGTAGGTTTTCAGTAAGGACTTGTAGAATATGGGTGAAAGAACCCATTATGTCTTTTGGTCTTGATGCAATTCAGTGATGTAGGCTGAGCAAGAATTATACCTGCTTTCACAGGTGAGGAAACTGAGGCTCCAAGACAGAGTCTGACTGCTATCTTTTCATGACTTAATGCTGTTCCCCCAGAGGCCCTGGTCTGAATGTCCCACCCTTAGAGCATTTCAGAATGGTCACCACAGGAAGGGCCGGCATGAACCCCAGCCAGGCCCACTCCAGAGGCACAGTGGACAGAAAGAAAAAATGGATTTGCTGCAAGACCTACATCTATGCATCTGATCTGGTCAGTTCTGAACCTGAAAGCCTTTGCTCCATGTCTAAGGATATGGGTGGTTGGGGACAGCTTTCATCCATAAGTGGAATGGGATTTCTGGTCATAGTCACCTTGTTTTGCCCATTGTGATCCCTGCAGTGTAATGATGTCACTCATACTGGGTGGAGGGAGAGTCCCCAGCCAAGCAGAGGGATCCCCTGTGCCCCAATGACCTTCAACCTGCCTAAAAAATTGAGTTAATTGAAAGTCAAAGAGAGATTTTGTGGTGTCTGCTTTATAGTACATGGATCTCCAGAAATTCTGGAGCCCTCATATGAAAAGCAGGGCCCCCATGTTACTGGGCAAAGATAGCAGTTGCCATAAACACAGGAAACATGCAAGAAAGAGAATTGTGATGTTGAGGAACAAGACTTGGTCTTGGACAAAGGAAGTAGAAAAGCAGTCCTAGGGAGAAGTGGTCACCATCAGATAAAGGGGGCACCAGACACAAGTGAGGAAACAAATCAAGGGAGTAGACTGCTGTAAACTGAAAGTTTATGTTCTGCAAAATTCATTTGTTGGAACCCAATGCCCAATGGGATAGTATTAGGAGGTGGGGACTTTTGGAGGTGCTTGGGTCATAAGGGTGGAGCCCTAATGAATGAGAGTAGTGATTTTATAAAGTGGACCCCGAAGAGATCCTTTGCCCCTTTCACCATGGGAGGGCAGAGCAAGCAGGTGCCATCTATGAACTAGGATGTAGGCCTCACCACTGAATCTGCCAGAGCCTTGATCTTGGACCTCCCAGACTACAGAACTGTGAAAAACAAATGTTTATTGTTTATAAGCCATGGACCATGGTATATTGTTATAGCAGTCCAAACAGACAAAGACATGGACGGAGCCAGGAGGGGAGAGGGTGCACTGGAGGTGGGGACCCAGGCTTCACTCAGGAAGAGGAGACAGGGGTATAGGACTGCACTCTGCTCAGTGGCTGAGACACAGTTTTCTCCCATCAGCTGACACACTGGTACGAGAGATGCACAAGTGAGTTCCCTGCTCCTGTGCTCATTTCTGAAATGCCCAAACCCCTCAGTCTTAGGGGCTGCCACTGGAGGCATCAATGTCTGGGAATCTGGTAATGGTGCACACTCAGGCCAGGGTCTAGTGTCGTTCTTTCACTCACTCACTCAATGAGTACATCTTCAGTACCCACTGTACAACAGGCAGGCATTGTGCTTGTCAGGACCCTGGCCTCAGAGGGCCCAGGCTGGTCCTGGGCAGACCAGTCTAGTTCCTGACCATATTCCAGCCACAGCCTCTGTGAGAACCTGATCAAAGCTGGGACTTTCTTTCCTATAAAAGATGAATGTAGGCATGGGTGCATGTGCACGCATGTGCACACACACACACACACACACACACATGCACACACACACACACGCACGCACACACATTCTGTGTATAATTTAGGAGCTTTCTGGGTTCCCCTGGACCACAGGTTGAAAGCCCCTAGTTTAGATGCGGAGACAGACATGTAAACAACCATGTGATATAAAATATGGTGGGACAAGTTAAGTCCCACCCCTTAGGTTAAATGGAGTTAGAAAAGACTGGGTTTGTTATTTGCACAACAAATATTTATTGAGCACATATTATATGTCAGGTACTGTGCTAAGTATCAGGGACAGAATGGTGAATAAGACCATATAATCCCTATCCTTTGGATCTTACAGTCCAGTTGACAGGAAAAATGGCATTTGAATTGAGTCTTAGTGTCAGGGACAAAGATGGCAGGGTGCTGGGGGTAGTCCTGACAGAGGACACAGCTCAAGTTGGGAGACATGGGCTGAGTTACAGAACAGCAGACAGACATAATCTCCCTCTTTGCTCCTTGACACCACCTGGATGAGATCAGTTTCCAGAGCTCATTCTGGAAGAAGATAGCCCTGCAGCGCAGGCCCCACAGAGGGAGAGGAGGCTCTGTGTGTGTGGGTGTTTGTGTGTGCACGTACACAAACATGAATGAGCAGACCAGCTCATTGGCAGTGTGGACCCCACTTCCCTTCCGACCTCCCTGCAGCAGTGCCCAGAGCCATCACCAGGGGTTGTCACACCCACGGTACTACCGAGGTTTCTTCCCAGCCCAGAACCTAGCACGAGAGAGAGACTTCTCTTATTTCTTTCCTGACACTGGCCAGAATTGTAGGTGCGTTAGAAATGGAAGCTCATGAATGGCCTGGATACTATTCGGTCCCTGGGGTCCAATGCAATTCGCACAGCTTCACCGCCTTTGTGCATAGCTGTAAGTGGGGAGGGGGAGGGACGGAGGCACGCAGCTGTCAGTTCAGCTACCTCTCCTTTGGGCTCAACGCTGGTTTTCCGCCTCCAAGACTTCGCTCCATTTTAATGGAAGGACATAAGTTTCTGCCTTCTCCTTAGTTTCCTGGCACATTTAATACCCCCTATGATATTTTTGGCAGATTCATTGCTGGCAGTAAGAGGATGTTTTGTAACTACAACAAAACAACCATTAAGTAGAAAAAAACCCTCAGATCCTTTTCTGGGTAGAAAAGGAATATAGACATATTTGGCTTTGTCAAACCATTGTCATTCAGTAGGCATATGGGTTCCTAAAAAGTTGGACAGAAATCACAATGTTGTTTAAAAGATCCCCCCAATGCATCCCACTCTACCTGCCAAGCTCTTATTTTTCCTTCAGAACCTGCTTAAATAATCTCTCAGTTATAAAGCCTTTTCTGGACCCACCTCCAGCGGAAGGGAAAAGATTCTTGTTGCATCTCTACCATGTGCCAGGGGCTGGGCTACATTATATACTATTTCAAACCATCCTCTCAGCAACCCCATAGGTAGCAGTGACACTTTACAGGGTGAAGAAGCTGAGGCTGCAAAGTTAAGAGGCTTGTATGAGGTTCTGAGCTCATAGGTCATGAGGCCAGTTTGGTTGATGCTAAAGGTAATTGCAAATAGCTACAGACTTAGTTCCTCTGCTCAAATGGCCCTTTCATCATGGCTCACACCATTTTTATTTGTTTGCTGACTGGCTCTTCCTTTCCATTCGGTGGAGCTCCTTGATGCCAGGAGCATCATGGCCTTCCTAGAGCCAAGTGTGCCTCTAATACATGCAGGGAGTATTTGTGGAAAGAAAGTAGGAATTGGTGACAGATTGCTTCAGAGATGTTTTATCTGCAACCACTTTCAATCTATCTATAATTCCTTCTTAGATATTTTTGTTTGCCTCCTGTGCCTCTCTAACAAACAGTAAGACTACTTCCACTTTAAGAACCCTAGTGTCGCCTCAAATTCTCCAAGGAATAAAAACAGTTGGAAAAGAGTGGCTAGGAAACTATGGAAAGATTTATGGTAGAATCTTGACTTTAAATTCTAATTCACTGGAAACAGGACTTGGTAAAAAATGTATTTACTTTCAACTTTCAGAAAAGTAGCTTGAGATCACTGAGCTGCTGCTCAAGATACGAACGCCTTGCACATTTGCTTCTTCTGTTGTTTCTCCATCACCACCACAACTACTCAGGCTTGGCCCTCCATCTTGGTAAGTACTCTCCACGTGGTGGCTTTTTGCAGTCACCACCATGGGGAGAGGGAGCAAGAGGTTTAGGCCTAAAAGGGATTGTTGGTCTTCAGAAGGCTCTTCCATCCAGCCCGCCCAACCCCACTAATAGATCTACTCACAATAATAACAATGATAAAAATGAACACCAGTATTTATTGAGAACTTGTTATATGCTAGCCAGGTGTTATGCACTTTCTATGAATTAACTCACCCAATCTTTTCTGCAAAGTTCATTTTACAGATAAGAAAAGGAAGGTACAGAGTTAAGATTTTTGCTCTTAACAGAGCTACAAAGTGGCAGAACCAGTATTTGAATCCAAGCAGGCTGACTCCAAAATGTATAAGTTTAATGTACTAGTTTGTAGTAACATCCCACCACAGGCTCTGGGAGCATCTCAGGATCATCCCAGCCTTATCCAAACCACCTCTTGACCACCCAACTGTTTTGCTCCTTGCTCCTGTCCTCCTTATTTCAGCACCTGAACCTGGCCCTAGCCACTGGCTAAGAGATGTTTTCTGCTGTCTTAGGTGCTCTCCTCAGGATGTGGTCGTACTTCTCAGGCACTACACATTGTCTGGATTACAGACCCCACCCCTGGCCCCACCTCTCTATCAGGAAAGGGTGATCCAGGTCTACCTGCCAAACAAGCAAGATTCTCTGGCATGCAGCTAGCTTTCCTAATGAGGTACACTTTTCTTGCAAGATGTACTCAGTGAGAGGAGGTATTTTGTTAGCAATACTATTAGCAGCCAGAGCTCAGCATATCCCCCCACCTCCTCTGGGCCTCACAGGTAGGGGTGGGAGTGTCGTGTGAGTTACAGTGACCTGCTGACACTTCAGGGAAGCACAATGGAGGTGAGGCACACTGCCTTGCATTCCTGGTTCCCTCCCCCTCACTGCATCCCTCTGTTCCCAGCATGCTTGGAAGCCAGAAGCCAGCACTCACCCTCAGCAACACTGTCACTCCCTCCTAGGACCCAGTACTGCAGAGACAGGGGTAGAAGGAGTACTGTACTTCCATTTGAAGCCCTCCCCCACTCTACCCTCCACTGCCACCCCAGCCCCTGTCTGGCCCAAAATCACAGTAAGTCCGTAGTAGTAATTTTGGGCTTGATGATTTACAGGGACAATTTGTATCAGAAAACATGACTACGAGACCCATTCAGCTATTTGGGGACCTTTTGGTGTTGAGAAACCATGCTTCTTAAAACTACTTACTATTGACCAGAATCCTAACTCTAGGGGATATTTTGGCACATTTCCCACTTCCTGAGCCCATGTGTGCGTGCACATGTGTGTGTGTGTGTGTGTGTGTGTGTGTGTGTGTGTGTAGTTCTGTGAGGTGGCTAGCTCATTCACAGATTTGATGCATGTGTCACTGGGGAGGAGGAGGCCCTGTCTGTCCAGCCTGTTTGACTAAATGCTCAGTTCTTCCTTGTCTCTGTGGGCAAACTGAAAGATCACCAGTGTGTTCTTTGTTTCACATGTGAACATTTACTTTAGCAATTCAGAGACTCTTTGGGGAGTTCTGGTTGGCTGAGGAAAGAGAAAAGCCCCTTGTTGAAAAGCATATGGCCAATTCATAGGATATTAGGAGCTGGAAGAGACTTAATTGAGATGACCATCAGCCAGGTGCCATCTGTTGTCAAAATGCCAGGCAGCTTGGCAGTACCTGGAGCCGTAATACGGGAGTTCTGGTCCCTGGTTCTTCACTTAGCAGGTGTGAGCATTTAGATAGGTCACATAGCCTCTCAGCACTAAAATTTTATTGCCTATAAAATAAGGACGATACTGATAGATAACATTCATAGAGCTACTTATAATAAAGCTATACTATAGGTAAGATCATTAAGTCCTTTCAACTACCTTATTGTATTAGTTTCCTAGAATTAGCATAACAAATTATCACAAACTTGGTGGCATCAAACAACAGAAGTTTATTCTGTCACAGTTCAAGAGGGTAGAAATCTGAAATCAAGGTGCCAGTAGGGCCAGCCCACTCTGAGGGATCTAGTGAGAGCCCACTTTTACCTCTTTCCACTCTGGTGGCCCCTGGTGCTCCTTGGTTTGTGGTGGCATCACTCTGATCTCTGCCCTAATGGCCTTCCCACCTGTGTCTCAAATCTCCCCTTCCTTTCCCTTGAGGATACCAGCCATTGGATTCAGGATCCACCTGAAATCCAGGATAATCTTGTACTGAGGTCCTGAAACCAATCACATCTGCAAAGACTCCATTTCCAAATAAGGTCACATTCACAGGTACCAGGGGTTAGGATGTGGACATATGTTTTGGGGAGATACTTAGGACATAGATCATTCTATTATCCCCACTTTGCAGGTGAGGAGACCAATCAGCATCACATAGTAAGTGGCAGATCTGAAATGCAAACCCACATGGTCTGATTCCAGGGCTCATTTTAAAAAATCATTACATTAGACAATTATATATTGAGCCAAGTATAGTTGTAGGTGCTAAGGACACAACATTGGGAGTGGGGCACCAACCCCAAACCTGTTCTAGGAACAGCAAGGAAGCCAAGGTGACTGAGGCCAAGTGATTCTGTAGCAGGAGCTGACATTAGAAGGTGAACAAATTGTGTAGCACCTTCTAGTGACTTTGATGTTCAATCTAGATGAGATGGGAAACTCATAGGAAGTTTTGAGCAAAGAAGTGACAGGATCTGTTTTGTGTTTACAAGGATCCCAGAGCGACCTCTGCTTTGAGAAAGGAATATTTTGGGTCCAGGACAGCTACAATTATGTAGGCAAGAGAAGGTGGTAGCCTGGAGCACAGAGGCAGTGAAAGAGCAGGGGTCAGGGTCTGTGCACTTTTGATGAAACAGCTAACAGAATTTGCTCGCAGGTTGGATGTGGGCTTGCAAGAAAGAGGGAGCCAAGATTTTTGACCTGAGTGTGTGGGAAGCTGCAGTTGCCACGACCCTCCTGTGTGCCTCTCAGAGTTCTTGTAAGAACCAAGTGAGCTAAGTGGAAAAGCATCATGCGACTTGGAAGCACTGCCCTGCGTCCTTGGTGGTGGTGGTGGTGATTATTACTGTCCTGTGATCTGAGCCCTTTTCCAGCTCTAAGTTCCCAGCAAGTGCCAGCCCGGCTGAACCTCTTGTCAAGAAAATCAGTGTCTCAGTAATGAGAGAACATAATTGGCTGAAAGCAATTTTAATCTGTCCTTTTTCAGCACCTTACTTTCTTCCCCGCCTGTGCTCAGTACACTTTGAAATGCAAGAAGCCTCTCTCTATCATAATGGACAAGGCGATAGCAACGTAGACAGCAACAAAGGAAACAGTGCTAATTTCACAATTATCTCCCTGAGATCTTTGTCATTTTTCCCCCTGAGCCATTGTTTGTAAATGGATGAGTTGTAGCCTCTCTGCTCTTCACACTGTGAAGTATGCAATGACAGGCTATTGTTCTAGAAGCAGCAAGTGCATCCTCTTCCAACTTGCCCAGGTTTCCAGCAACATTCTTATCAATGTGACAGTTTCCTGTTGATTTTTCCTAAAGGAGAGTAATATTTTATATTTGATTCATGAGTGTACTGATAAATTTTCATTGCTTCTTGGGTTCCTTCATTCAAATATTTCACAACTTTTATTAACAATAAGGTAGCTATTATTTTCATCATCCCTATTTTACAGATCAAGAAACTGATGTTCAGAGAGGTGCAACTAACATGCTCAAGGCCACATAGCTGCTAAGAAGCAAAGTTCAGATTTGAAGTCCATTTGCCTCCTCACTCAAACTGTAACTACCCCACTGGTAGTGGGTTTCCAAGGTGTAGTTAATCATTGAACAACACGGGTTTGAACTACGTGGGCCCACTTATATGTGGCTTTTTTTCAATAAATACAATAAATAAGTATTTTCTCTTCCTTATGATTTTCTTAACATTTTCTTTTCTTTAGCTTACTTTATTGTAATAATGCAGCATATAATACATATGACATACAAATATGTGTTGTTTATGTTCTTGGTAAAAATTCAGGTCAACAGAAGGCTATTAGTAGTTAAGTTTTTGGGGAGTCAAAAGTTATACATGGATTTTTGACTGCATGGTGGTGGGGGGTTGCCATCTGTAACCCCCATGTTATTCAGGGTGAACTGTAGCTGATTTTATGAAAATCTTTATTTTTCCCCTCGATAACACAGTTTTTTATTAACCTTAGAAAAATGTTGGAATCATAGAATGATTTAATGAAAAACACTTTTATTACTTTCAAATGTTATATAAATGATCAACTAAGATATAACAGAGTGCAAATAATGACTATGAAGGAAGTTAATGAAAAAAATTACAATTCATAATAAGCCTGCAGAATGCAAGCGTGTGTCATAAACATAAAAGACATTTAGCATTATAATAATTAATTGCTGGACTCTGAAGTTGCTGATGCATGAAAGGGTGCTGAATTTGAGAGCCCTTAATTTTAGAAAAAGGGTACTGACTTTAATAGATTTTCCTTACCTACTGAGACTCCCAGGGTTTTCAGTAGAGGTAATTTCAAACTATCTACTCAAAAAACCCCAGACACCATAACTGCTTTTGTATAAAAATCTGAATGAGTAGGGCTCAAATTAAAAAGCATTGATGGGATTCATGATAACCTTCTATTAGCAATCCTCCTTCAAGTCCAGGTCAGAGCAGCGACTGAACAACAGAACATCCTCACAACCCTCCTGGTCTGTTTTCCTATGGCTTCTATCACATTTCAAGATTTGCCTTCTATCTGCATATGCTCAGTCATACTTCACAAGATCATAATTGATTTGAAGTTGAAGGGAGCCCATGGCTTTGGAGTTGAGACCTACCTTGGAGTCCTAGCTTTCTCACCTCCTAGCTGTGCAAATTTGGGCACATCCTTAAACTCTCTGAGCTTCAGTTTCTTCATCAGAAAAAGAAGCTAATAAGGATAATGTCTATGTCACAGGCTACTTTTAGGATTTGAGCATTGTGTGTGAAATGTCTATAATGGCAACTGGCACCTTAGGTAGTGCTGAGTTAAAGGAGCCCATTACTATGGTTGAGCCATATGGCCCAACACCTTTATTTTAGAGAAGCGTAATCAATGTATCAGGAGGTTAAAGTGACTTGTCCAAATTCACCAGGATATCAAGTGACCCAGATGGTATAAAGCAGAATCAAGGTCCTGCTTCCAAGATCAACACCTCATCAACCATTATGTTAACACCGAAAAACATTTCCTCCTAAGTATCTATCGTAAAAACTGTCCATCTGGAACATATCAGTCTGGAAAGAAATTGCCTGTGAGAGAATGTGCTGGAAATGGGGAAAGTCACTAATGCCATAAATTTCCTAAAAATGCTGCTGCCTGAGACTGTGGGGGCCTCAGTCTTATGCCTTTAAAATAGAATTTTCTCCATGACATGTGGTCAGCCCCCAAGTATATCAAATTTCTTGTCCTCTGTGTCCTTCACAATATACATCCCAATATGACTACCCAGTCTGCTTCTGATCATCGTGATTTTTAACCTTGTACCCTGTTATTTGCTCTGACCCCCTTTAGTTTAAATCCTCAAACTTCTGCTGAGGTCCTCTCCTCACCCCATCCTTTGCTATCCTTTTTAAACACTTCCCTGCATTCCATCAGCCTCTGGCCTCTCTGTGGTAAGTACCCAGCATCATCACCAGACCTACTAATTCTACCTAAGTATTGGCCAGTGTGACCTGTGGCCTTGCTGGTGTTGCTCCAATTTAATAGTAAGTTCAGAGTAATAAAATGTAGTCCTATTTCAGAGGGTTTGTAGCTTCTAGAACTTTTTACCCCTAGGAGGTAGCATAGATTTATATGGAATTTAGCACCCACTTAATATAAGCAAATGTGGTAAATTCATTAAGCCTAGACCTTTATTATATATATCAGGAACAATCAACTCCCACCACTTCTCAGGATTAATAAGAGAGAGAAATTTGCCCCAAGATTTATTGAATTTTAGTCCTCTGGCACCTTCACTGGAATCTCTTATTAAAATGAAACAAAACAGCAATAATGAAAGTTTAAATGGAAATCCAACTAAACAAGCCTTGTCTGTAATGCCACCCACCGACGTTTGTAAAAATTGTCTCTATTATTTTGAAACATCCCCTTCCTAGAGTAGTATGTTGTTTTCCATTTCTAAATGGGCTTTGTTTGTTCCATTATCTCCTTCATGACATAGCTTTTCAGGGTTCAAAGGAATAATATGTTCTCCATGAAACTGGCAACCCATTCTCTTAGATGACTGTATCATTTAGAGAGTCTGGGGTTGCACATAACAGAAAAACCAACTCAGCTTGGCTCAAACAGTAAATTCTTTAGTTTACATAGAGCTAGAACGTTTTTTTCAGACATTGGACTACAGTCAAAACAGGATAGCGCTCCCTGAGAGAAGGGCAACAAACAAGGTAAACCTCACTATTGCCCCATGTGACTGTCAAGAGAATTTCTGGACTGCAGTTGAGAGAGGAAGAACCTTAACAGAGCCTGTCCATCTTCCTGAATTGAAGTGACAGAGTTGAAAATTCAGGAAGGATAAACAGCTAGAATTCATAGTGTCAAAACCTAAGAGATAAGGCTGTATAGAGAAAGAGCTCCAGTGGTCTGCAGAAAGTCTCCCTAGAGTCTTCAGTGAGTACTGATGAGTGCATGTGTATGAGAGAACTACCGAGGCTGAGAGAAAGAACCACCACAGGAGGAACAACCCCCAGAGAGCAAACAGGTCCATGAATACTCTATTTCTATCAGCCAGGGGGTGATAACTTTGCAATGCACAAGGCACTGAGCAGAGTATCAGAAGGGTATTGCTTCAGTAGTGGAGAAATTACCATAGTCTAGGACTGTCCTAGACCCACCTAATAAAGCTGAAAAGCAAGCCTCTGAAGCAGGGCTTGGCAAACATTTTCCGTAAAGTGCCAGTAATGAATATTTTAGGTTCTGAAGGCCATATGGTTTCTGTTTCCATTACTTAAGTCTCCTGTTGTCACGAAAAAGTAGCCACAGACCATACATTAATAAATGGATGGGACTGGTTACTGTGGTCCATTAAAACTGTATGTAGAAAAACAGAAAGGGGGCTGGATTTTGTATGCAGAGTGCAGTTTGCTGATTCCTGTTCTAAAACATCAAAATTGTTTCCAAGTAATTTAACTGCATCCCAGGAGGCCTCAGACATTTAAAAGAATTGAAAAATGACAACACTCAGCACCATAAAATTCACAATGCCTGATAGTCAATAAAAAATTATCAGGCATTCAAAGAAACAAACCCAGTTATGACTATAGTAATGAGAAAAAAAGTCAATCAATAAAAAATGTCCAAAACTGAAAGAAATGATCAGATTAGTAAATAAGGACATTAAAAACAGCTGTTATAAACATATACCATTTGTTCAAGAAGATAGAAGAAAGTGAGCATGATAAAGAGAGACATGGAAGATGCCAAGAAGAACCAAAGCAAAATTTTAGAGATGAAAAATGTGGTATTTTTGATGAAAAATACAGTGGATGGAATTCACAGTAGATTAGATACTCCACAAGAAAAGATTAATGAACCAGAAGACATAGCAATAGAAACTACCCAGAAGGAAACATAGAGAAAATACAAAATAAAAATAATGGCATATCAGTGAGTTGTGAGATGGTATCCAATGATACAATATTAGGGTCTTACAGAAGAAGGGAAAAAGGGGAAAATATTTGAAGAAATAAAGGCCAGAATTTTAAAAATGTGATGGAAATTACAAACCTATAGCTGCAAAGAAATCAATGAACTACAAACATAAGAAACACACAGAAAATTACATCAAAGCAATAATTAAATTGCTAAAAAGCAGTAATAAGTAGGAAATTTCGAATAAAGTCAGAGAAAAAGACACGTTGTATATAGAGGAACAAAGATTAAAATGAAATCAGGCTTCTCAGAATCAATAGAAAACAAAAGATAGTGGAGTTACAGCTTAAAGGACTGAAAGAAAGTAAATATTAACCTAGATTCTATATCCAGTAAAAATATAGGGTCTGGCAGAAGTAACATCCCCTTGTATGAGCTGGTAATCTATACCAAATCTTTTATTACAAAATCATAAGCATGTAATTCTGTAACATAACAATATTTTAACTACTTAAAACAGAGTGTTACTTCTGCCAGACCCTGTATATTTAAAAAAAAAAAAAGGTAAACCAAAGATTTTTTTCAAACAAATTTCATCACTAGGAGGCAACTACCACATGAAATGGTAAAGTAAGTCCTTTAGGCATAAAATAAAATAATACTAGGTGGATATTTGAATTTACATAAGAAATATGTGAGTTAATATAAATATTTTTCCTAAAAATGGCACTAAGAAGGATTGGGAGAAACGTAAGTATACTTTTGTATGTTTCTTATATTACATATGAAATGGTATAATATAATATTTGCTTAAACATGGACTTCAATAAATTAAAGGTTTATACTATAAACTTGAGAGCTGTGGTTTTAGGGTTGCCCATTCTTGGAATACTTGTCACATGTGTGGAGGGATGCGATTGGCATCTATTGGGTAGAAGTCAGGGATGCTGTTAAATATCCTACAATGCACAGGATGACATCCTAGGACAAATAATTGTCTAGTCCAAAATGCCAATAGTATCAGAGTTGAGAAACCATGCTCTAGAACCACCAGTGAAAACAGAAAACAAAGAAACAGAACAAGATGCCAAGGAATATTACTAGGGACAAAAAGATTCATTTCATAATGACAAAGTGGTCAATTCACTTAAAGGACATAATAACAACAACAACAACAATAATAACAATAAATATTTATACATCTAATGGCACACCTTCAAAATAAAGAAAGCAAAAAGTGGTAGATTGGAAAGGAGTGATAGACAGAGACACATGTAGAGTTGGGGATGACAACACCCCTCTTTCAATTCTAAGTACAATATATAGAAAGAAAATTAGTAAGGATGTAAAAGACTTGCATAATAATGGTGAAAGAGTGAATGATTTACCTCCAAGATCAAGGACAAGGAAAGAATATTTGCTCTTACCACTTCTGTTCAGGTTTTATGGAGATCTTAGCTAGTCAATAAGACAAACACACAAACCACTAAATAAATTGAAAAGGAAGAAGTAAAATAGACTTTATTCATAGATCCAGGCAGAAGATGGTGAAGAATTTACAAAAATTAACAATTTTTAGACTTTTCCATATTGTTGCACATTAGAACTTATTAGTTCTAATAAGTGTCTAGTTGATATTTGCAACAATATGGAGAAGTCTAAATATTGTTATGCTCAGTTAAAGAAGTCAGATTTAAGGGTTAGGGAGGGGAGAAAGGGGAGGGGGTGGGAGAGGAGGGGGGAAGCTAAATATAAGGTGATGGAAAGAGAAGTCACATTAGGTGGTGAACTTATTATACAACAAGCTGACAATGCACTGTAGAATTGTAAGCCTGAAACCTATGTAATCCTTGCTAACAGATGTCACCCCAATAAGTCTAACAATAAAAATGAATTAAAAAAAAGAACATACTGTATGATTTCTATAAAGTTCTAGAAAAGGCAAACTAATGTATAGTGACAGAAACCAGATCAATTGTTCCCTAGGGTTGCCAATGTAAGGACCAATGAATTACAAAGGAACATGAGGAAATTTTGGGAGGTGACAGAAACATTTACAGTTGTCTCTCCATATCCATGGGTTCTGCATCCATGCATTCAACCAACCTCAGATAAAAAATATTTGAAAAAATAATCTGATTTTGTTGCTGACATTTGTACCAAACATGTACAAACTCATTTTTCTTGTCATTATTCCCTAAACAATATAACAACTACTTACATAGTATTTGCATTGTATTAGGCATTGTAAGTAGAGATAATTTAAAGTATATGGGAGGATGTGTGTAGGTTATATGCAAATACTATGCTATTTATATAAGGGACTTAAGCATCTGCAGATTTTGGCATTGATGGGGGTCCTGCAACCAATACCCCCAAAACCTACCATACTGACTGATAATTGTATTTTCTTGATTGCATTGTTGAGTTGACAGCTGTATGTATAGTTGTTCTTTGACTTACAATGGAGATATGTTTTGATAAACCCACTGTAAGTTGAAAATATCCTAAGTCGTACATGAATTTAATAACTTAACCTATGGAACATCATAGCTTAGCTAGTCTACCTTAAACATACTCAGAAACACTTACATTAGCCTACAGTTGGGCAAAGTCATCTAACATGATGAATAATATACAGTAGAGTATCAATTGTTTACCCTTGTGATGGCATGGATGACTAAGAGGTCTTTTGTTCTTTTGCCATGAGTTTCACTATAGCTATTTTTGGATTGAATCAGGGAAAAAGAAACAACTCTGCCCACACATATTTTTATTTTCCTGAATTGCCCTTTGTTCAAGAAAGATTGCTCACCACAATGGTCTACAAGGCAGGAGTTTGCTAAGCAACTGAGTTCACCCTGAATTTCTGTTAAATATTAACCTACTTGATAGAACTAAGTCATCTGAAAGTCTGTTAATGGCATCCATTTACATGTTAATGTTCTAATTACAATGATGTCGCATCTGTTTATTTAAAGAGGGGAAACCTTACTTAACTCTACTCAGAACCCTTTGTTAACACCTGACAAGTGTCAGGAAGTAATAAAACTTTCCCTAGGATGAATCTGGAGATTGGTGACTTAGTTTTCATTAGAACTCTTTCTCCATAGCCTCAACACCCTCAATGGTTGACTGTCAAAAGAATTGTGCCCATAGGTGCTGGGCTAAAGGATGTGGACATGCATCTGTGCTTGCATTGGGCTGGTCAGGTGAGGAGACCCTATAAAGCTCTGCTCACACACCCTGGAGCCTTAACTGTTTTCCTGCATGGCTTCTTACAGTCCCTGCAGCCAGACTCTTTGTTGGACTCCGAGGGCTGTCCTCTGCCTGCTGGAATATGAGCCTACCACATGGAAAGCAGGAAGTACTTGGGAATTTACAGCCCCTGGGAAACAACTCTTACTGACAGGTGCAAGATATATAAATATTTCAGGTTCCTTGTGCCCTCAAGGGCACCACTCTGAGATGTGATCTAGACTATTATAACAAGACCTGGGGACTTAATTCAGAGTCTGTATAGGGGTTGAGATTCTGCGATTCCCACACGTGCCCTGGTAATTGCTGATGCTGCTGGTCCAGGACCACACTTGGAGTCCTGCAGGTCTACACTGTTCCCAGAACACCGGGTGGGATTGAGTAAAGTTTGTATTTTGGGGGCTTTGGTTGTCTTACTTGGCTTGGCCATATTCCAGGTTTCAATTCACTACTGATTTTTCCTGTTAATACTTCCTAATAAATCACTGTATAGAATCATATGTGAACAAAACCAACTCTATCTCTGTGTCTTGGATTTGTTTCATGCTGTAAAATTGAACTTTGACCAACTTTATTGTCCTTAACAAGCATATCAAAGTCTGCTAGTTGATGATTATCTGTGTTCCTTAAGATGTAGCCACAAGTATTTTTTGTTAGCAACAGCTGGAATGGCATGACAACCAAGATAAATACCAAAATGGTAACAGTATCAACTATAAGCAATCATCTCTCACAAGTCCACCAGGAGGTATGGCCCCTGGTGCTACTGCATTCTTTGTCCCTTTGTCTTGTCAATCATTAGTACCCAAGTTATACTATTAAAGAAGTACTGTAACAGGGGTCTAGTAGTAGAGAATAATCTGCACAGAATTGCTGGGTCATCTCTTTTGCCCTGACACAATCTTCCCATAAGTAAATTATCCTATAATAAACTCTGTTATATTCTATGGAGTTGGTCTGCTTTGTTGTTGGTCTTAAAATATCTCCTCATTATGGTGGTCATTAGCTCTTTGCCTCACTGTTGGACAATCACATGAATCCTTGTCTCAGGGACTGCTTCTGGGGAGCCCACCTTAAGATAACAAATAATAAATGCCTCAGCAGATAGAAGGTGCAGCCAAGACCCATTGTGACTGCACATCATCCTCTAATTCAAGGCACACCACAAACTTCTCAAGACTCCTGACCTTTGCTCATACTGTTCCACAGAGCTGAAATTATTACTTCTATTTCTGTGCACACACCTCATTTTTCAAGACTCATTTCTAACGTCATCCCTATCACAAAGCTACTCCCAATCTCCACAGTCAGAATCCGCCCCTCCCCACCTTGTATTGCTTATGCTTTGAGTTTCCTTATCCAAATACATTGATACTTGTCCTTATCACTGCAATAGAATTGCTGTGGTGATCAGACAAGAGGTTAGGTGTGCAATTCCTCACTAAGTCGAAGAGTTTCACATGAAGCCCAGCGGTTAGGATGATGATTGTTACATAGGAAAAAAATATGGCACCCATGAACCTCCATGTGTAGGGTTTTTCTAAAATAGTTTTTTTTCTTGTATCTATGAAATCTTGCATTGAAGCACTGGAAAGTAGGGAACGTATTTATTATGTACAGACCTAAGCCTTCAAGCTTTCAGGTTGGGGTACAAACCTGTTATTTGGGGCTCCTGCTGCTCACTAATAATACTGCTGTCCAACCCTATTAACACTGAAAAGCGAGCACCAAGGGCAAAGGCGCCAAGTGCGGCGGGTGGGATATATGATGAAATTGTGCTCCTGGGGTGCCTCGGTGGGGCCCTCAGGGCGGCCAGCTTTCCCCTTACCAGCATGCCAAACTGCGAAGCCCATCACAGGCTGAGTGGAAAACTTTTGGGAAAGACAGAAAGTTAATGTTTGTCACTTCTCGGGGAATGATGACAGCACCCAGGCAGAAATAGCTGGGGCTCAGCAGGATGTGTGAAGACTGGACTGAGGAAGAGAGGTAGGAGGTAGGAAGACGAATGTGGGAACAAGCTAAGTCAGGCTCCGGGCTTGGAAATTATTATTCATCTGGCTTGCCTGAATTGTAACATATTATTTATTAAAATGGAAAGAAAGTTTAAAAACTGAGGTGTCAGCCGCAATCCCAGCCTTCTTGAGCACAGGCATAAAGCAGCCTCTGTGCAGCCTGAAACCCCACAACGCCACGTGGGGAAGACAAAGTGAAAGGGCTATTAGTATCATACAGGTGCAGGTGCAAGTGTGGCTCCATTACTCAGCGTCTGCATGCCCTTGGAACAGTTCCAGCATTCTTTCTAGACCTTAGTGTTCTTACCGTAAAATGAGATAATCATATAGGAGAGATTCATCGTCCAGGTTAGGACAGAGTATGCATGGAAAAGCATCTTGCCAATAACTTCATCACATTATGACTCTTACTATGAACGATGATCATGATAGTGGATGGGGTGATATCATACAGTGTCTAAGGTTTTTTCATTCCATATAGTAAATGGCTACTGGGCATCAACCTTTTAAAGAAATGAACCCTGTCCTCAGGAGATGTGCAGGCTATCAGAGTAGACAGACTTATTACCCAATAATTAAAAGATATTATTCAGGGTCAGAGAACACACATGAACTTCTTCATTATACAGAAGGGAAAATTGAGGATCAGAAAGTCAAATGACTTGCTCAAGGTCATGCAGCTAGGAAAGAGAGTCATTGTTCTAGCTCAATTGTCTGACACTACACCACACCTCAAGGATGGCTGCTTTCACCTCCTCACCCTCCTGGGACATGGGTGAGGGGACTCTGAGGTGAATGATTTTGAGGGGATGAGGGACAGGAGCAAGATTATTGATATAAATCCCATCAAAATCTTATTGGACCTAGTACTTCATACAAATTACAGTTTGTGAGATGAAGCCATGAGTTGGACAGGAAGGGGCTGCCCTGGTCTCACTTTGGGCTTTGGGGGATATCTTGGCTGCGGCTCTCAACTGTCCAATTGCAGGATCCTAAGGAGAGAAGGCATGGCTCAGGTTGTCACCTACCTACACACCTTCTCTGCCCTACTGCTGTCCTTGGGTGGGGATGTCAGTTCTCTCTGAGGATGAATGAAGAGACTCCTGGAACTGTGGCCAAGCCTTGCAGGTGTAGGGCCTGACATCTCAGCAGGCCTACCTGCTGGCTGAGTAGGGGCAGTCACTGAATTCCTCTAAACCTTAGTTTCCTCCTTTGTAAAAATATGGCAGGTACACATGCCCTGCCTTAGCTCACGAGTTGCCAGATACCCTGCTAGGCACTTTACATATACCAAGGATTAAGGAAGCGACGGGCACAGAGTGGCGGCTCCATGACAGCTATGACCAGGTTTAACAGTTCATTCCATCTTTACCATAATTCTTTTGTCATCCCAATTTTATAAATGGGGAAACCAGTGTTTGCAGAAGTCAAATAATGGAACACACAGTTATTAAGAGGTAGACTTTAGATACAAATTCTGACTTCAAAACTGTGCTCTTTTCACCATACTATGCTGTCTGTGGATTCAAAGTACATGAGAGAATGGTGACTATTAACACTCATGGAAGAATGTTAATTTAACTTGCAGCAAGAGATGCTCTAACCTTTTCCATCCACTGAGAAGGGTCAAAGTATCTAGGGCTCCCAGTGGGGTGTCCCTGAAGCTATCTGCTGGAGCTCCCCAAATGCCCAGGTGGGAGTATGCACACCCTGATGAGTATAAACAGAACAGCAAATGGCTTCTTCTGGCAGAAGCAATGCGCCATTGTCAGAAGCCATAAGTGTCAAGTGCGAGAGCCTCAATGCCCTGGGTCATGGTACCATTCATTCCGCTTAGGTCAGATTTGGAAACGCCGTCATGCTTGGTGACATTGCCTGATGTCATGAACAACTCAAGTGACAAGAGTGTTTCTTTGGGCTTGAGATAGTGAGGAACTGTGCAAGAGGCTAAAACTCAATTCTAGCAGGTGGGCAATGGTGGGATATAAATATTTTAAGACAACAAATATGATTCAGAAGGCTAATTGGAGCACACTGATGCCACCCAGGGCTCCTGATGGTATGGCACACAGGTGGGAGTAGGGATCTCCATCTCAGCATAGAGTACATATGTAAACCGCATAGAGGGCGCTGTCCCCTGCAGGGACACAAGTCCTCTCTAGAAAGCTGGCAGATGAGGTAGGGAGAGGCAAGGCAGAGAAGGAGATGGCTTGACTTTTTGTCTTGAGTCTGCCTACCTCCTTAACAAAGTCACATAACCTTTCTGAGCCTCAGTTTACTTATCTGTAAAATGGGTAGAGAGTGAAAGTGAGAGTGGCCAGGGATTAGGCGAGATGCTCTTCAAAATACCCAGCTCCCTGCTCTAACATGGTGGGATTCTGGAATCTACATCTATCGCTTGGACTTCATGTTTGGCTGTTGAGAGATAATACAGCTTAGGGGCTCAGTACCTGGACTCTGCGGACAGACAGGCTGGGTTCAAGCAACAGCTCTGCCACAGGGCCTGCTCTGGGCCCCACAATTTGAGGGGGCTTCTCTGTCCCTTTTCCATCTGTGTCCTCCCCTACAGGGGCCAAGAGGATGTGTCCACCTGGAACCCATCTTTCCCCTACACCAAATCTGGATCCCTGGAACCATGGAGCCCTCTGCCTGAATGACTCCAAGCCAGCTCCCAGGACCAGGAGGCCTCACTTTGGGTCCATCCTCCCTAGGGCAAACATGGTGTGGGTGTACACACCCTTTCCTCCCAAATGGTGGCAATGTCTGGATCTTGGATGTATAAGCTGGGGTGTCCCCATTCACATGTGAAAGGTAACTCACAGTTTAAGACAGATCTGGGGGATAGGGAGAGAATGGGAGTGAGCTGTGAGCCAAGGACCACTCTCTCTAGGTCATGGGTTCTGGTCTGAAACTCCAAAGAGTGTGAGAATTCTGCATCCAAATTGGGCTTTCCAGTTATTAGAGAGTCAATAGGACGGCAGAACATTTTTTTTATTGAACATTTTTTTGCATGGATTCCTAACTTTCCAATACTTAGACATGGGCCTCTACTGGTTCTCTTGCCCTGAGCCCCGCAAATGTTAACAGGGAGCTTAGACCCTGGGAACATTGCTTAACCTCTTGGTACTGGGTCTCCTCATCTGGAAACTAGAAATAATATTAGAACTAACCTCATAGAGTTGTTGTATGGGCCAATGAGCTGACACATGGAAACTAGTACTATGCCCAATGCACAGTAAGTTTTCAGTAAAATGTTAGCTGTTGTTATTTTTCTGACATCAGGCCTAGGCTTCTACTCTCCCCACACCATGTCCTACAGACATCTTTGTCCCCTACTGTAATGGCTTCACTTTGTCACTCCTGTCCTGTCATCTGGCATATGGTAGCCTGATCACAACACTGCCTGCATATCATTAACTCTTGTAGTCACATTCAGCTTTGTAGCCCTAGTAGCATGAGGAAACTCTTCTATCCTCTCCTGGAAGCTCTCCACCATGGGGGACAGAGGACTTATCATCTACATGGCTACAGCCAGCAAACAAGACATGCACACCAAGCTGTCTGGGCAAAACTTAAATGGCAAGTAAAGGACTCTTTAAATATCACCATTCTAGCTAGGGAAAGATGCATGGGGACCTAAAATGCATAACCACTCTCCTAAAGAGCAAATAAATAAGTTTGAATTCAGGTCTCAGGCCTTGGCCATGTCATTAACCATCTTGCTTGGCGACTTAGCTCATGATAACAAGCCAGTGGGAAGGATCGTGCTTTCCATTTAACTTTGCTATCATTAAAAGGCATTCCATAATTGCTCTGATATGCTTATTTTATTTTCCTAGTATCATGCCAGTTAAAAGTAGGATAAATGATAAGTCTGTTAACGAATACCTCGGTTAATTTTATGGCAGAGAGAGCAGAGGAAGGAGAGGGTGGGACCATCCCCACGCTGTGGGCTCATAACCATTTTGAGCATCAAATATTTATTAAGGACCAATAATAAAAGCCCCCATGATGGTGTAAATGGCTCATTCTAAATGCTTCCTGCTGATAAAACAAGCACTGATTTGAAAGACAATATTTAAATTCTATCCCTAGTGCATCAAGGAAAGGACAGCTGCGGATGAGGTGTGAGACCCACTTAGGCAACTTGTTTAATCATTAGATGTCCTGTAAACTGTGTGCTCATTGCAGGTGGGAAATGTGTACTAGGAAACCCTTCATCAGGGGAAGCATCCACAGACCTGGGTTCAAATCCTGCCTCTCCACATTTGCACTAAGTGACTTTGGACTTGATACATTAGCTCTCTGAGACTTCGCGGTCTACTCTAGAAAACAGAGACATTCACACCTCTTTCGTGTGGGGTTTAGCAGTTACATGGATGATGTACATAGTGATGTAGCAGCATGGATGCATTTGAAGTTCCCCCGCCCCCTTTACTTGAGCCTGGACATGACCCTGATCTGGGAAAGCACACCTCTAGCTTCATGAATGAAGTAGCAATCTCAGACATCCATGATTCCACCCCCTTGAAAAGACCTGCTTCATATAAGTACCTTGACCACCATCACCAACCTAAATACACGTCAGATGTCCCAGGTTCTGATTGTTAATAATGTGACCTTGACTATGACATTCTTATAAGTATAGTCTTTCAGTGGCCCTTCCTTCTTTACCTCGGGACAAAGTCCATACTCCCTAGCATTGCATCTGAGACTTGTCTACTTCCTCCTCACCTCCCCTAGCCTCACCACCTCCCTCGCTCTTCCATGGGTACTTCCTGTTCCAGCCCCAAGCTCTGTGTTGACTTGGCCCATGCCATTTCCTCCTACTGGAGTACCTTCCCATCATCTCTGCCTGAAGAACTCCTTTCACCCTTAGGGGGAGATCAAGGATCCTCCTCTGTAGAAGGCCTTCCCTGACATCCCCACCCCCTCAGGGTCAGCCTTCCCTGAAATCCCTGAGCTTCTCTTCACAAGAATGATTGCATTCCTTTGACCTTGCTGCCCTTGCCCTTCCTCCTCCTCTTCTTCTCAGACCTGAAGGTAAGTCTCATTTCCGCATGTCAAGCAGTCATCACAGTGCCTGACATAGAAGCAACAATTCATAAGAGTTTTTTGACTCAGCTCTCAGTCCCCAGGGAGATTTGTCTTGTCTCAGATTAAACACTATCTATTGCTGAGGACTCACGAATAAGTGATGCCTACTCCGTTCCCTTAACCTTCACACTCATACAGCCTCTGCCCACTTACATATCTCTTGGATGTCCCAGCTTGCCCAGAATCGAGGCCCTGATGATCCTTCCCAAAGCAGCCCCTCCTTCTCAGTAAATGGAATTCCATCTTTCCACTGCTCAGACCAGAATCTCTGGTGTTGTCCCTGACTCCTTTTACCTCCCTTATACCACATATCTGGTCTGGCTGTGATTCTGGTGCTCTATCTTCAAAAGGGATTCAGAATCTGACTCCTTCTCACCCCCATACCCCCCGCGCTGGTCTCAGCCATTATTGTTCTCACTTAGATGATTACCACAGCCACACAGGGCTATGGCCCTCCTTCTTCCTCACTCTTGCCTCCTTCAGTTTATTCCCAGCACAGCACTCAGAATGATCCTGTGAAATTACATCACTCTTCTCAAAACCCTTCAAAGGCTCCCCATCACATTCAGAGTAAATGCCAAAGTCCTTACCATAATTATAAGGCCATACGCCATCTGGCCCCTGCAACCTGCCAAGCTCGTTTCTGTTGTTCTTTGGATACCCTAAGCTCCCAGGTCAGGGTCTTTGCTCTGGTTGTTCTCTCTGCCTGGAGTCCTCCTCCCCAATCCACATGGCTAGCTTCCTACCAACTCCAGGGCTTTCTCAAATATCCCTTCTCAGGGAGGCCTGCTCTGGCCACCTGACCAAAAATTTCACCTCCCAGCACATAGCTTTTGCCTGAATTGTCTTTTCTTCTTACCAGTTATTATGCCCTCATACTATGTACTTTCCTTATTTATCTTGTTTGTTTTGTTTACTCCCAGCAGTGAGGGCAAGGGTTTTGGTCTGTTTTGTTAATTAATTTGTTCTCTATGTCTCCAGCAGTGCCTGGCCCATAGTAGGTGTCCATTGAATGTTAGCTGGTTGAATGAATGAATGAATGGCAATCTTCTTCAGGGCAGAAGCTCGCCCAGCAGCCCTCCAGTGTGGCAGAGCCAGCAGGAGTGGTTCCCCAGTGAGGGGTGAGTGGTTTAGTCCACATCTACAATAAGGAAGTGCTGCCTGACTCCTCAAAGGACAGTCGTGGATTCTTCCTGCACAGTGAGCTCTGGAGGGAGATAAAAGGCTGTTTGGGGTCATGGGGCTGCTAGAAGCAGGGATAGTTTTTCTTTAGGGAGTATTCTGAATTGGATTTGAGAACAGGAAGAACTTAAGTATGATAGGGAAGGTACTATATGCAGGGTCAGGCATCCCAATCACCCTGAGAGACTGTTTTCCCTCTCTGGGTGGCCTAGCTGTGGCCAGCAGGTCAGTGCTCCCCTGGGATACCACTCAAAGGTGCAGCAGGGCTCCCGCTGGACCTGGTAGTCAGACTAGGCACAAAATGTTGACTGAACTATGCACACAGTGTCCCATCCATCCATTAACTTATATATTAGAGAAAATTAGATGTGCATTTCTACAGAAAGAAAATGTGACTGCAGGATATGATTGAGGTTTCCTTCTGCTCTTCCTAAATAATGCAGTTATTTAAATGACTTCTTGTTTTACTTAATCCTTGCATTTGGGGCTTGCTCCCTGAGGCCTCCCCAGGAGGATTTGCACTTTAAAAGTCAGAGAGAATAAAAGCCAAGCATAGCCTTTCAATTCCACTAGAAGGGTGGCACATGGTACCGGCTCTGATGAACTCAGAACCATCAGATACTAAACTGAGAACGCATTGGCTTCTTTTAGCCAGAGAACCAGGAAAGGCAGCTGTTAGGGGGAGCAAAGGCCAGAGGGCTTAGAGGAGCACGTGTTGACAGCTGCAGCAGCTTTGCATGGATGCCACAGGATAGAGGTGGCAGCCTGGCTGGGATGGAGGGAGAGGATATCCTCAGGCAGAGCTCAAGGGAAAGGAGAGAACCTTTGGACGGGGAGTGTCTGGTCCAGTGGTGTGGCGGCCAATCTCCCTGGCTGGGACATTTGTCTCAGCTCCTTTCTGAGGTCTTCTCTGATCAATCGTGCAGCCACAACCCCCTCCCCGCCCCTTACCTGGAACCCCTCAGCATGCATATCACATGGTTGTGTGAACATCGACGCTCCCTGTGTCTGCTTTTTCCTCTACACTGGAAGCAGCACGAGGGCAGGGAGCACATCCAGTGGATTTTTGGGGCTCCAAAGCTGAGCCCAGTGTCTGGCACTTAGTGACAGAAGTTTGTGTGTGTGTCTCTGTGTGATCTACATGCCTTTTCCAATCATATTTTTGGGTTGTTTTGGGTAACAATCCCTCTGATTTAGCCAGACCCCAGTGTCTAGCCAGAGGATTGACTGGAGCCACATGAGAAGAAACTAGACCCCTTTAAATGATGTGGGGAAACTATTTCCTTCTCTCCCCATGTGCCCACTCAGTCAGAGAGGAGAGAACTTCTGCCCTCTTGGACATGCTGAGGTTGAGCCCTTTTTGATTCCACCCAATTGGAAACAAGTGTTTCATGTGATCAGGGTGGGGTCTGGCCTTCATTGGCCTCTTTACCATGGGGGGTAGTAATGAACTTCAGGAGTGGGTGAGGGGCTCTTCTTTTGTTTTCTTTTCTGGGGCTTGTCCTATACCCCAGAACAGACCTAGGGACTCACTCCTCTGCTCCCTGCTCACGTGGGCTGAGTAACCTAGGGCGGGATCCAGGTTGGAGGTGGTTTGCCATTCTCTTTGGGTGTGTTGAGCATGCTAGTGTCTGGCTGAACGGGGTTTTTATGGTCTGCTCAACTGCTCCAATCTGGTTCCAAGGTCTAGATTAGGGGTGAGGGTCATAAGAACCTATTTCATCCTCAGGTAAGTCATATTCTCCAGTGTAGCTGATGCCAAAGAGTCTTGCATTTTGGGAAGCATTAAGCACATACCTGACCTTGAATCAAGTTGGTACTTGGTTGGCACATGATTGTGATCTTGGTGTCTGTTTTCTATTGGTTAGACCTGGAGGAGAGGCAGGACTTAGGCCCTCTTACTGCTGAGAACTTTGACAGGCAGACTGCATCCAGTCCTGTTCTCCTCAGTCTGATTATTGCCTGGTCTTTCAGAAGAACTACAGAAGAACTTGGTCTGTCATTTCCTTGGTCAGTACCTACCCATCCCTCCCTTGTCTAGCTCTGGTCACTATGTTCTTATTACCTGCAGGCTCAGCCCTTGTCAAACCATGAAGTCACAGCAAGGCAAGCCTGGTGCAGCACGAGGAGCCTTCATCTGGGCAGGAAGACCGGCTGCTTTCATGCCTGGGGATCGCCAGAAAGACAGCCTGCTGTGAGCATTTGTTGTGTCTACTGCCTGACACCTAGGAAGACTAGTTCCCTCTTGTGGAATCATCTCCCCCACCCACCCACATACTTCAAATGAAGTAGACTTTACCTGGACTCCAAGGATGGTACTAGGGCTGAGGCCAAGCCACCTGGGGAATTCTATCCCCTAGCACAGCTGGATCAGAGATGAGCATGTGATCCAAGTCAGGATAATTATAGCCAATGAAACTAAATTCTACTGCAAGTGTGTGTGTGTGTGTGTGTGTGTGTCCACAAGCATGCTATTGGGAAAGTGGCCTTTCATTTCTATTGGATAGGAAGCTAGAAAAGATATAGAACTAAGAGCGCCACTGTGAAGAGACAGGCTGGCCAAGAATGAAGCCAACACAAAGGAAGCAGAGTGAGAATAAAGAGAAACAAATTGTGTCCAGGTGACAGACAGCATTGGCTCCCTGGACTGAGCCAGGCCTGAAGGTTAAACCACCAACCTGGACCCAGTAAGCTCTCTAGTTTCCTTAAGCACATTAGACTGGGGTTTTCTCACTTGCAAACAAAAGTGTCCTCACTGATTCAGAGCCTTCTGTCTCCACTGATCACCCTTCAGTAGACTCTATCTTCTAACCCTTGCTCTGTGAAGTCTGTAGTTTTTTTTCTCTCCACGCTTGGTTCGCAGATATCAACTAAGTCCCCTGCTAGAAATGGAGCCTGGCTCCACTGACCAGATGCTCATCCAGGACTGAGTCCTTATGACCCATGCCTCTCAGTCTTCCCTCAGTTTCTGGTCCCAAGTGACCCTTGCATCACCTGATACTGAGAAGAGCACAACCTAAGTTTCTGCCTTGTGTCCCTCAGAAATGGTGCCATCCTGAATCAGCAACTCCAAAATGTGTTCTGGAGATTAAATGGTCTTTTTGAAGATTAAAACAAAAGTTTTGCAGTTTAAAAAGTTGATAAAGCCCTGTATTTTATATTCCTTTGTAGGATACTCTCAAACACATTTGTATATTCAAGGTTCTGACAGGTATTGCAATAAACAGAAGTGTTTGACATATCGTAATTTAGTATTTTGAACATATGTGACTACTAAACATATTTTTGGCTGTAGGTATAAGAGCTATAACAACCTGAACATATTTTGGAAGGCTTGTCTAGAATTTGTAGGAGTCCCTTGGAACTGGCAATTTGTACAACCAGCCTCTTCCTGGAGGGGCTGGCCCTTCAGTCTTGCTTGGGTCCTGATACCTCTATCTTGGCCAGGTGATGCTGACATCATTTGTTGCCATCATTTCTCTCAGGGTACTCCAGGCCGGGGTCCCACAGGCTGTGCTATTTCTCGGCAGATCATTCCCACGATGATGGTGGCAGGAGACAATTAGATTGGGCTGACAACATTCATTCCTTTCTAGGCCATGAGGACTCTGGACATGTTGTTCTGAGACCACAGTTCAGATTTGGCAACATGAGTATCCCGCAGTTACTTGTAAACAGGGAGCTCAACACTAAACTATGATTGATTTTTCAAATTAAATGCTTTCAGGGTCAGGGTAGTAGATGAGTTTCCAGGAATCAGAGTCTGTCTCAAAACCCACCAGAGTCATAAAAATGCAGGATGGCCAAAGGAGGCCTCCTGGAGACTCAAACCTGGGTGACAGAAAAAGAGCTAAATTTTAACTGTTTTTTTTTTTTTCTCTCAAAACAGCAGTATCATACTTCCCAGGAAACAGAAACGCTTGTTTGCTATTGCCTCATACATTCTCACGACATGTGAGGAGGTCGAAGGAGCCAGTGGCCCAGGCATGATTAGCTCAGGGAGGAAGGAGGCGAGAGGGGAGACCAGCACTTGTTGAGTACCTACTGTGTGCCAGGCCCCACGCTAACTGCTCTGTATCCATGATCCTTTTTAATTTTCATAAATTCCAATGAGGCGAATAATATTTCTGTTTTGCTGGGGAGGAAACTGAGGTCCAGAGGGCGAACCGTTAGCCTGTTGGAGGCACCGGGGTTTGAATCCAGGCTTGGCATCCACCCAGAGCGATCCAGGATGGGCTTTCCCACTGCTGTGTTACAGTGCAGGACCATCTTGGACTCGGTTGGTCTGTTCCTTGGCTCCTTGGGGGCGTGGGGAGGTGTTTTCCCTTTTCTTCCCTTTGACAACATCTCTGCTACGTGTCCCAATCAAGGCAGGATATCTCCTTAATCGGGGGAGGTAAGCATCTGAGGGGCTGCAAATAAACTGGATCTCGGGTGAAATTCCAGACATGTCCAAATTGGAGAAGCTACTTTCAAATGGACCCCGGATAAATTATTAGAGCTCAGTATGCCTAGAGTCAGCGGGCTGGTTGGCTCCTAGGAAACTATCTATCTATCTATCTATCTATCTATCTATCTATCTTATATATAATTAGTGTTTCCCCAAACAGTCATTCCAATGGATGGTAGTGAATAGCTCATTGGATTAGAATCAAGCCATCAGGGATCCCAGTTCTGGCTCTGCCCCTCCCTAGCAGCAAGACTCCTCCTCCCTCTGTGAACCTCAGTTTCCTCATCTGTAAACTGGGTTTAATAATTCCTTTTCTGCCCACTCGACAGTGACAACAGATATGGCATTTGATTCCACTCAACTAGCATTTATTGAGCACTGACTGCATACCAGGCACTCTGCTTGGTCTGAGGAGAGAGGGTCATAAAAGTGTATCACATGAGATCCCCATCCTCTAGGGATTCATTTAGAGCAAAGAGGATGGACAGAGGTGGTGAGCTGGTTTACATTTCAACAGTATTCTAGTGCATTCTCAGTCATTACTCCATTTAAAACATGATGGGTTTCTGAAGTAGGCAAAGCAAATATTCTTATTCACATTTCACAGATGGAGGAAACAAAGGTTGCAGAAAGTAAAGTGACTTGCTGAGTGGTGACAATAACATTTAAATTCTGTGCCCACAATTCATTTGCATAGGGTTTTCACTAATTCTTCAAAACATCCTCATGAGATAGAAGTTATTAGTATTAGACCTTCTGTTACAGACGAGGAAAGAGGCAGGGCTGGAGTCCAGAGTGCTAGCTCCTGGGGACGGGGACCCAGACCACCCTCATCGATGTACCCTCAGCACCCAGCACGGTGTCTGGCACTGAGAGCAAACTCCCACACACTCAGCAGCAGAAAATTAATAACCCAATTAAAAAATGGGATAAGGGTTTGAATAAACATTTCTCCAAAGACATACAAATGGCCAGTATGCATAAGAAAAAATGCTCAATATTATTACTCATCAGGGACCTAAAAATCAAAACCACAATGAGATATCACCTCAGGCCTGTCAGAATGTCTACTCTCAAAAACACAAAAGACAACAAGTATTGATGAGGCTATGGAGAAATTGGAACCTTGCATTCTGTTGGCTGGAATGTAAAATGGTGCAGCTGCTATAGAAAAATACAGAGATTCCTCAAAACATTAAAACCAGAAGCACCTTAGGATCCAGCAATTTCACTTCTGGGTACTTAATTGAAAGAATTGAAATCAGGGTCCTAAACAGATATTAACACTTCCATGTTCACTGCAGCATTATTCACAATAGCCAAGATGTGAAACCAACCTAAGTGTCCCTCAACAGATGAATAGTAAAGAAAATGTGCTTTAAATATACAATGGAATAACACTATTCAGCCTTTGAAAAGAAGGAAATTCTGCAATGTGAAACAACATGGATGACCCTTGTGCTAAGTGAAATATCACTCAACAGAAAGACAAAGAAGTTCTCTACAATAGTCAAATTTATAGAATTGAACAGTAGAATGGTGATCTCCAGGCACTGTGGGGAGGGAGACCTGGGGAGTTACCAATCAAAGAGCACAAAGTGTTTGTTAAGAAAGATGAGTAAGTTCTAGAGATCTGTGCAACATCATACATATAGTCAGTAGTACTATATTCTACAACTAAAAAATTGTCAAGAGCATCTCATGTTAAGGGTTTTTATCACAATAAAATAAAATAAAAATAAATAAAGTAAAATGTTTCAAAAAACTGGCCTGTAACATGTGCTTATGGTGCCTTTGCTTGTATTCCCTTGGACTTCACAATTTTCAACTATCAGCACCTTTGTCTTTCTGCCCGAGAGCTTTCTCTGACAGTGAGAGTCCTCTCTGACCATGCATAGTGCAGGCCAGAAGTGCCAGCCAAGTTAATGCTCCCCAGGAGCTGACCTCAAGGTATTGTCAGGCACTGGTACATAGATACTCGCTGTGCCTCACCCTTCAGGTGAGATAACTGTGAGGTGCATTTTCTACCCTAGCTCCCCAAGGTCTCTCCGGAAGTAAGGGCCAATTGCCCATGGTGCTAACTTGCTAAATAATGCACTTGTTTTGGTTAATTTCCTTCCTTGTTTCTTTTCCTACTTCGCTATTGCTATTTCCTGGATCATTTCCCAAATAAATGACATGTCCTTTAGTTAGGGTCTGCTTTCAGGGGAACCAGATTAAGATTGGGTTCAATAACGGCCTATGGAGTGAGTGAGTGAGTGAGAATGAGTGAGTGACTGGACAAACGAGAGGATGCGTCCCACCCCTGACCCCTGACTGGGGAGGTCGGGGGATGGGGGTCAGGGTCAGTTAGAGTGGGCCTTGGTATATTCACTTCATGAGGACTGAGGTGAGAGCTTTTAAAAGGGCTGCATCTTGGCACTGGAGTTGGTGTGCGGAAGCAGAGAAAACATGCTAGAAATCTTGTGCTGGAGTGGTTGCTAAGTTAAGGTCAGGCACGTGATTCCAAGCTGGGTAATTGAACTGTGAAGAGCACAGGAGCCCCTTGCTTAGGTCTTAGTCCCCTCCATTGGTTGCCCAGTTCTCTTGGAGCAAAATCCAAACTCCTTACTCAGGCCTTGCTACACTCTCCAACCCATCCCAGATTCCTCTGCCCTCACATCTTCTGTTCCCTGGACACAAGGGGCTCTCCCTGCCTGGGGGCAGCTCCATTCATGCTGGCACTTTGCCTGGTGTGTTTATTCCCCTAGA
The DNA here is from genome assembly GCA_004026885.1 of Lyroderma lyra. NCBI lineage: Eukaryota > Metazoa > Chordata > Mammalia > Chiroptera > Megadermatidae > Lyroderma > Lyroderma lyra. Next base: position 206,849 of record PVJL010001443.1, read on the forward strand.
CCTTTGCCTGCCTGCCTGACATTTTTTTTTTTTTTTTTTTTTTTTTTGGTGTGTGTTTCAGCTTAAAAGTGACCTCCTTAGAGGGGCCTTTTCTGACCAACCAACTCAGTCACTCCTGTCACATCACTTCACTCTATCTTCATCAGAAAGTCTGTATCTGTGGGATATTTGTTATTTTTACTTACTATCATTAATTTTTCTCTCTACATAAAATTCAGGCTTGATGAGAGACCTTGTTTGTTTTGTTCACTGATGCAGCCCCAGCACTTGCAGGGCCTGGTGCACAATAAGTGCTCAATAAATACTTGTTCATGAATGAACAAAAGAATGAATGATAAACTAATGAGGAGATGGTAGCGGGAGAGGTCTGGCAAAATATTGGAGTGTGAAGGCCAGTGCTTTGGCTCCCTTTTAATGCCCTGTTGAATATTTATTTGGACCATCTGGCTGTCTTTGCAGGATTATATGAGCTGGAGAAGGTAATGTAAATGGCTCAGCATCACTCAGGCAGGGTAGGAGAGTCGGAACCCGAACCTGAGGTCCTGGCCACAGTGCTCATGCTTTTGACCACCACTGTCCTGTAGGCATCCTATAAGGGTCATGCAACACGCCTGAAACAAGACCTTCTGACTATGTGGCCCAATCCTGTTATATCACATAGATAGAGGGTATTATTCTTATTGCTTTGATATTTCAAATTTAATTTAGCAATTGTCCCACTTTTATCTTTTGCTGGTTTATGAGAAAATATGTAGGTCAGCCATATACATAATTTGCTTTTAAAAATATGTCACATAAAAACAAATGTCCTTTCCTCTACCCTCAAAGCCTCTAGACCATGGTTTTTCAACCTCAGCACAACTGTCATTTTGAGTTGGATCATTCTTTGTGGTGGGGCCTGTCCTGTGCGTTTTAGAATGTTTTGCGGTATCCCTGCCCTATATCTGCTAGATACCAGGAGCTCCCTCAAGTTATGACCGACAATCAAAAATGTCTCCAGAAACTTCCAATTGTCCCTTGGAGGGACAAAAATGCCCCCATTAAAGAGCCACTTCCCTGAACTATAGGAGGGTAGGTACTATGCCTATTTTCCTTATGATTGTGTTGCCAGTGTCTGGCCCAAGTGAAGTGTCCCATAAATATTTGTTGGCAGAAAGGATGAATAAATGCATGCTTAGGTGAATAAATGTGGGACTCCCGCCGGTGCCCTTGAACTGAGCTTGCTCAGTCACCTGAGCTCAGCGCTCCCCACCCCTCTGTCCTCCTGACATCATATTGTCCACCAGCCCCACTGACCAGTGAGAGCTAGTCTCCAGGAGAGTTACCCCATCTGGCTATCCATAAACTCTCTCCAAATAGGCAGCAGCTCCCAACTGGGTCTGTCTCAGCCTTGTACACAGAATCCAGTCACTTCCAACCTTAACCCTCAAGTGAAACAGGGAAAGGAGGCAGAACATGGGAGTGTATGCAACAGAAGCCCCATCAATCAGGGCTCATTCTCACCTTTTGGGATCCCACCCAAGTGGTTGCATCAGAGGAAGTTCCTGAGCTGCCACTTCCCCCTGCTCCCCTGTATTTCTCCATCTCACAGACACCAGTGCAGCAGACATTCATCAGGGAGTATTCCCCTGTATAATGAGGCAAGTTCACTCATTTCCCAAATAAGAAAATGGGAGGCTCCTATTAGACTTCATGCTCCTCCAGTTCACTCAGCCTTGGCTAATGGAAATACAAGTGGCATCCGAGGCTGAGCCTGCTCCCGCATGTGGTCTGGTAAACATCTTCATATCTCTCGATTTCTTCTAAATTGTGTGCATCGCTTGTGACATTTACGAGTTATCTGTGATGCTTGCGAGACTGAGCTACCATGAAAACTTTCCATCTGCACTCTTATTTCCACATCCCCTCCCAAGCCCAGATTGAGCTAGAATCTCTTACTGTTAAAAACTCACCCCATAAGGGTGAGATTTTAGTCCAGCTGCAGACCTTGTAGGGCACAATCCCCTCACCCATCTCCACTTGCATTGCATATGTTCAGAGATTTCATCTCATTTCAACAAGTCCTGTCTGACAGAACCTTCTAAGTACCAGGAATATGAGGGTAGATGACGGGGAGTGGGACTTGGCCTCCCATTTATTGAGCACCTACTGTGTGCTCTGTACATAACATCACAGTAACTCCTCAAAAGAAAATGGGGTATAGGTTGGTAGCCTTATGTCACAGTTAAGCAACTTGCGTGCTTTGAGTCACAGAGCTGCTTAGGGGGATACGACTAGGGACACTTGTCTTTCCAAAGCCAAGATGACAGGGAAAGACAGTCTTAGCTGTACACTACAAGGGAGTGAATGAAATGCCAAATAAATATATAAGCAGTGTTCTGTGGAGAAGCAGAGAAAGAGAGGATTATGCACTGGAAGAACTTAATGGGCCCAGGCCTGAAAAACAAACACTGTTTGTTTGAAGAGGGGAAGGTTCCAGGGCTGAAGGACAGTGTGTGCAATAGCATAGAAGCACGTGCCCTTTGGTGGTGCAAGGCCTGCATCAAGGGTGGTGCGAGGAGAGGGGTGTAGGTGATGCCACTACAGCCATGTGCTGGAACCGGCCCACATGAGCTCAGGACAGCCTACTGCTCATCCTGTCCAGCTCGGTGTTCACAAGGTCAGGCTGGTAGTTCGAAACCAGCTGTGGTGAGAACATTATTTCCATGGAAAATGACAATCAGGACTTTTTACTGATTGGGGCCCAGAATTCCTCTTGCTAAACATTCATTAGCACACACTGAGGATGGGGGGACATTACCTCCAAGGTGATTACTGGGCCCCAAGTCACATAAAACAACAGCAGGTTGGTAATGCTGTTGATGAAGATGAGGGCTCCAGGAAGGTGACGCTAGTGGCCGGAAATTCAGGTCTGTAGTTTAGAACCCCAGAGGTGACTGCTTTTTCCTTCCCTTTACTCCTTCCCTGCAAAGTGAAAATGCCCCATCTAAGGGGAAGTGAACATCTCCTTAAATGAAAGAAACAACAACACATCCCCAAAAAGGAAAACAAAGATGTGACCTGCAGGAGTTTCTTGCAAGGGAGCAGGCAGAGCACAGAGCTCTTCCATCCATTACAGGCATTACATTATTCCAAACCCACTTACTCTGAATTCTTTTCCTGTAGATCAGCGTTTTGCCTCCTCCATTACTAGCTAATCCAAATGGACCTGGTGAAAACTTAATTTTGAAGATAATGGAGGTCCAATCTGCTTGTACGATCAGCTGGCTCTTGCATCCGTACAGCACTTGCTGACTCCTTAAAATCAGCAAGAATGCACCAGCCCAGCAGACCCTCCTGAGAGTGAAGAAGGAGAGTTCCAGAATCCCCTAGCACCCTGGCTGTCTATAATAAACACCTACCGTGCACCAGCTACAATGCTGGGTATTCGATTTGAACTGTGCCTGATCCTCATGGCAGCTCCAAAAGGGAGATAAGTGATTTCCACTTTAGAGAAAGGAAACCAAAATCCCAGCAGGCTGGAAAAAAGTGCCCAAGGTCTCACAGTTAGCAAGCACCAGAGCTAGGATGTGAGCCCAGGTTTGTCTCTGAGGTTGATACTCTTTTAACTACATCTTGTTACTGCCTATGGGCAACTGAATAATGGCCCCCACAGATTCCATATCCTAATTCCTGGAACCTGTGACTATTACCTTATCTGGCAAAACAAACTTGGCAGGTATGATTACGTTAAGGTTCTGGCTCATGTAGGTGGGCCCAATGTAATCACAAGCGCCCTTAGGAAGGAAAAGCAGAGGAAGAGCTGACTACAGAAGAAATGAAGGTGACGTGATAACGGAAGCAGAGATTGGAACAATGTGACCACAGCCAAGGAATGCCAGCAGCCACCAGGAGCTGGAAGAAGCCCAGAATGAATTTTCCCCTGGAGCCCCTAGAAGGAACCAGCCCTGCTGACACCTTGATTTTAGCCCTGTAAGGCTCATTTTGAACTTCTGGCCTCCAGAACTGTAAGACAATACATTTCTGTTGTTCTATGCCACTGTTTGTGGTCATTTATTACAGCAACATGAGGACATGCACACACTTCCCGAAGCAGGAGGAGGAGAATCAAGAGACGTCAGTGCAGGAACGGAATGGGATGAGGCTGAACTTCCAGGTGTCCTCCCCTTCCCATCATCCCACCTCTTAGCCACACTGCCCTCAATCTGACACAATGCAATCTGTAAGTAAGACAAGCATTCCGTGACCCCCCTCAGGGATGGGAAGGAGCAGCTGGCTGACAGAGGACAGTACACTGGGTTCGGTTACTCGGGTTCTGTCTTGGCTCTGCCAGCCATTTGCTGTATGACCTTGGGTGAAGCACTATTTCTCCTAACTTCTGATGTCACGGCTTCTCAGATCCAGCTCAAAGAGTGATATCTATGTGCTGAGCAAAGTTCAAACTCAGACTGGGTAAAATGTTGAGCTCACCAAAGAGGCATCCAAAACATACTTCATGCAGATTATTCTTAGTCATCTTTTATGCAAACAGGTTCTTGAGGCTCCCTGGGGAGGCCTCTCAATGCTGTAGGCTGGGGAACCAACTGTCAGGGAGAAACCCCAATGCTCTGGCTGCCACAGTAAGACAGTGGACACAGATTGGTCCTATGAACTGAAGGTAAAAAAAAAATCACTGTAAAGACCAGAAGCAATTCTTGAAAGTCTGTAAATGTGAAGGCTCGGAATGAGCTTACAGGGATGGGAGGAGGTGGCAGGATGAGAAGGCAATGAGGCTGGTAGAGGAAGTCCACGTGCTGAGTTGCCAGCAATGGGGAATTCTAATGGGGCTATTCTTTTAGCCACTGGAGCCTGGGCCTGGAGCAGTGGTGAGATTACTCCGGGCTTGGGAGTAAAGCTCAGTGGGCTATAGCGTGGCTAAACTGAACACCATGACCTGAGATTCCGAAGGCCTATGCCCTAGTTCAAGTCTGGTCATCATCCTTTTTTGAATATCTTAAACTTTCAACTTCAGCTTCCTGATCTGTTAGGTGGGTGAGTGTCCTAGTTGTCAATCTCTTTGAGCCTTAGTTTATTCAACTGGGAAACGGGATTCCTCATCAGAGGGTGGATGGAGGGTTTGGTGAGATAGGCTACCTCAGTGGTACAGGCCCTGGGATGCTGATCCCCTCCTTGACCCTGCAGACTTTCTCATAGGTTAAAAGGATAACAGGACATAGCATGATAGGAGATTTGAGTGTGCTCCTGCCATTCTTTATGAGGGGTTTGGACCCGTGTGGCATGGTGATTGCTGGCTGGGAAGAATGTGCACTTCCCCATCCCTGACCAGCTGCTATGTTACTATGTGCAGAGCAAAGTCCCCATGCATCCGTCACCCTCTGTGTCATGGTATGCACAAGGAGTGGAGCTTAAATGGCCAAGGCCCTGCTCTCCATGCTCCAGAGCATCCTGACTCCTGTCTGAGGGCCTCTGCCAGGGGCCCTGGGATCCCAGCAACACATTTAGAATGTCAGCATGATTCAAGGTCAGGTTGCTACATCTTATTGAGTCTACAACCTCTTACCTGCACCCCTGATTGACTCTCTCCTGTGGTGTAGCCCTTGCTCAGGCAGAAAATACAACACTGAGCTGCTGCACAAGAGCTGCCTTCCCAGAGATTGCATCCTGCTGGGCTGGCTTCTCAGGGGTGGGGCAGCCTGCTCGCCTTCTGTCCTCTGGGGCTGGCAGAAGCTGTGTGAGAAGGCCGTGTGTGTGTGTGTGTGTGTGTGTGTGTGTGTGTGTGTGTGTCAGGGTTTTCAGCACACACTCACAACCTGCCCCTTCCTCCCTAGGTAGGTCCTATAAACTGAAGATCAAAAAAAAAATGCTGCTGGTTATGGTGCCAGAAGAACACACCCATCACCCTCAAGTCACCTGGGGGTCCTGTTAAAATGCAGATTCTGATGGTTGGGGCAGGGCCCAGGATTCTGCATTTTTAGCAAGTTCCCCAGGGGGTGCTGGTGCTGCTGGTCTCCAAGTAGCAGGGGTTTAAAAGATCACCTTGAGGCATTGACAAGGAAACTCAGTGCTCAAAAAGAAGGAAACGAGGGAGTTCCCTGGTGGTGTAGTGGCTTAAGGCTCTGGTGCTGTCAGCGCTGTGGCCTGGGTTCGATTCCCAGCCAGGGAACTACCCATATAAAAAAATAAAATAAAATAAAATAAAAAAAAGAAGAAGAAAAAGGGACCTAAATTGCATGCCTGCTGCATGCCAGGGGCTGGCCGGGTGGGTGAAAGTTACTTCCTCTTTAATCTTCACCTCAAGTTTGCAAGGTGGGATTAGAATCATAATTTCAAGGAAAAAGAAGCTGGGGGAGCTGCAGACACTCACCCAGAGTCCCACAGCAGAGTCCCACAGCTGGTGCCCGGGGGCAGGGACCGAGTTCATGTGTCCAGCTCAGGCCCTCTGTGTCCACCACAGTGTTTCCTATACATGAAGATGACGCCTTGCTGCAACTCACAGATGAGGAAATGCATCTTATAAGCAAACACATGGGGCACGCTTGGTCTCCTTCTTTATCCAAATGACACAAAGCCAAATGGTGTGAAATGCGTTCTAGCCAGTCAAAATAGAACAGATGTTTTAAAATAGTAATTACCTATGGGGCAAGGTGTGGTAAAGTGGGGATTCTCATACACTTCTGGGAAGTGTATAAAGTGGGGCAATTGATTGGGAAACAGGTGGCAACATTTATCAAGACCCTAGAAGTGTTCCCAGCCTTTGATTCAGTAATTCTGCTTCAGGGAATCAGCTCTAACAACGTCTGGACGTATGCACGTCCCAGCATATTCAGGATAAGGAAACAGCAGAGACCATGGAAACACCGAACAGGAGAGGAATGAGACTACTATGGAATATCCACACTGTTCTATGTAGTCACCGAATAGTGTGGATATGATACCATGAAAATGTCAATGTCATAGCGGGAGAAAGTGACTTGAAAAATGATACATAGCAAATAATCTACTGTTGCTTTAAAAATAAACTTACATAGAGAAAAAAGACTGGGAGATTTAAGTCAATGGATTCGTGGTAAGGTTTAGGTTGTGAAACTATGTAATAACATATTTTCCAAAATGTTTTTAATGTACATGTGACTTCTATACCAATTTTGAAAAATGTCCTTTCAAATGAATATGGGTCTGTTGCACTTAGTCCAACGACTTAAATGTCAAATGTACACTAAAGTTTTATAAATTATTCCTTAGTTCCTCATTGACTCACATGATGTTCAGAGACAAGTGAACTTCACTTCTGATTGATCACTGATTGGCGTGACTTCAGTTTCTCTGTCCCCAGCTCCTGGGGTTAAATATTTTGTAATGTCTAAGCAAACACCCAAAAGTCATCAGGAGGGTCATACATTAAAGAGAACTTATGAGTGATCGTTCGTCTTTCAGCAGACCGGGCTCTATGGATGCTGAGGTGCAGGACAGTCTGTAAGTGGCCTCCAGCCTGGGAGAGGAGAGAAGCAGATAAGGTATCATGGTCAGGGGAGAACAGACGTTCAGGGCCGATTTGCATGGGGCATGGTGGAAAGGATGTTTGAAAGGGCCCCAAGAGATGTCAGGTAAGAAAGAGACAGAAAGGCGCTCCAACCAGACAAAGACTTAAAGGGGAGGTATCTAGTTCAAGGACCACCCCAAAGTGTGGCCTGGCTCGGGGAGAGAAAAGATGAATTGGGAGCATCTGGGATTGTCAACGGCTGTAGATGCTGTGCTGTGGGGTTTGAGTTTTAGTGAAAAGGTGATGGGAACCCCACGAGGGTTTTAAAGAGGGGAGGATCATGACCAGATTGGAAATCAATGAAAATCACTCTGGCTCCAGAGTGGAGGTGAGACGGTGGGTGTGGGTAAGGGTAAAGCCCACTAGTTCAGGGATGTTTCAATATTTATGAAAGCAACAGAGAGGGTGTGGGGGTGGGGCTGGAGGGAGCTAGACAGCTGGGAGGGAGATTTAGGTGGTAAATCAATAGCTGCAGGCTTTGCCTTAATTGGTTTGGAGGGTTAGGGGGAGGGAGGAACTCCCAGGTTTCTGGCTCAGGCAACTGGGTCAACTGTCAAAACATTTGTAATTGGTAATGTGTACTTTTACAGGTTCAAACTTCCGGGTAAATTAGAAAGTGATTTGATTGAGCAAAATATTTAGGTATAACCTTCTGGGAATAGACACGAGGACTGTCAGCAAAGTATCCAGCCGTATTATATGAAAAACAGAGGCATTTATGGCTGAATTTTTTCCAGAGAGCCATCGTACAGCTCTTAAAAATGTAGGTACAAGCACAGACCAAAGGCCGCATCGTATCCACAAGCCACTGTGAGGAGGTAGAGGCCAGCCCTCTGGTGCGTCTGGATGGCCTTCAGCCAGCACTCAGACGCTCCACACAGGTCAGCTAGCAGAGAGCTCCTGTCCTTAGACAGCAAACAGTGTGTCTGCACACAGGTGTTGCCTTTTGACTGATGGCTACCCAAAATTAAGGCAAGGTATGAAGAGCGGAAATTAAGAACAGTGGCTTTTGGGAAGCTCTCAGGTGTGTAAGTCTGGGCTTATTTCTGTAGGTCACCTACCCCCACAAAGCAGAAAGGAATCATGAATTTGATTTGCTCTTAGATAGTTGTGAAATGTGTACATGCATGCGAGCACGTATTTTACAGGTGAGGGTCAGTGTGCTCTAGCAGTCCATTTTGCAACATGATGCTTGTTATGGCCAAGCCAATTCAAGGTGAGTCTTCAGCTCCTGGTGCTTGCCCTTTTCCACATGTCACAGTGAACACGGTTAAATACTTCCTGTCTGTGCCACTCGCCCAGAGCATTTTGGAACTTACAGCTTGATGTCTTGGAAAGAGCCCAGACTCTAACTCCAGACAGAGCTGGGTCTGATCCAGGTTCTCTCCCTTTTAAGGGAGGGAGCTCCTATTTGACCCTTAGATTTCCCTTCTGTAAAACAGGATGACAGCATCGCCTTGTAGGCTTGTTGTGAGAAGTAAATCAGGTAACAGAGGTAGTCAGGACTCCATGCCTGTTATAGGGCTGTGAGGGACACTCTCTGGCCCGAGGCTGTGCTAAGTAGCAGCTTCCCTTCTGGATCTTGGCAGAGGGGACTTGAGACAGGTCTGTGGATTCATGCAGCCACCTGGAGTAGCCCAGCACTGTAATAGTCCTGTATAACATGGTAAGTTTTGCAGCAAATCCCCCATGATGGTGAAGACAGAGTCTTTTTTGCTAGACAGTGCAACTCATGCTTTTAATGTTTCTGTTTAAAAATAAATTAGCTGTGCTGTTGACTCTGGCACAGAACCACGTCTGTGCTCACTGCACCTGAGGGGCTGCCTCTGCGTGCAGTTTGCACACATCCCTCGCTGGGCGTCCGGGGGCCTGGCTGGGACCCAGAGTGCAAAGGCGGCTTCCTGATGCTACAGGCTGGGCACAGGTCTGGTGTGCAGCGAGCTGGGCTCACACCCCTGCTTCCCTACTGCTTGCTCATGACCTTGGGAAAGTCACCTACCACTGTACCCACTTGTGAGCTTGTGTTCTATTTGTCTGTGCCTTCTCAGGGTCCAGCTCAACACCCAGCACCATGGGGGACCAGAGGCCTTTGGGTGAATGAACAAAAGAATAAATGTTTCCACTTCACCTTCCCTAAAAGTGGGTAATAATTCCTACCTTGAAGAATTTTAGTAGAGATACTGAATTGAAAATACCAAGCACTGTGCCTGGTGCATAGTAGATGCTTAGCATGTGGGGGCTTACATTATTATTCTTATCATTATTACTACTTGACCATTGCCTCTGGATGTACTATTTCCTCTACCATCTCTGGTAGTGTGCTTACACATAATAGGTGTTCAGTTAATGATGGCGGATTTTTCAATCATATTTTCCTGTTTGCTTCCTGTGTGCTCAGGGTATCTCTCTTCCCTCCTTCCTCCCTCCCCCCTTGCCCTCCCTTCCTCACCCCTCAAGTGATATAGTGATAAATGAGGGCTACTGCACTGATGACTCAGGGTCTGCTAAGAATATTTTCCACCCCCGCCCAAGTAAGGAAGAGCCAAACTGGGGCCAAGGAATTATTTTCAGTATTTTCTCCAGCTATTCTAATCTTTAACATTTTGCAGTGGGTGGTTAGAGCTGGTGATTTTCCTTTCTTTTGTGCAAGCGAGACCAGAATCAACAGCACAGGGTGAATCACTTCAGACTCTTAGCTATTCAATTACTTAAAAACTCAAGGGCCCGATGAAGCTTAGAATGTCACCTTCTTCAGAACAGCCATGAGCAGATGGGAAATGCTCCATATTCTAAGTAGTTGATGCCTTCCTGGCACAGGAAATCTGCTACTAGCCAGCTACTACCACCCAGAGAGGAGAGGCAGAAGGCAAATCAGCCTTTGCAAGGCACCCCGGAGATGCCCAGCATTTTGCACACACTCTTTCCTATCTTCACTTAATCTTTACAAGGACCTTAGGGGGTAATACATTAATGCCTATGAGGTAATAAATAGCAACCCCATAGATAATTCTTGCATACACAGGTGTCAGGCCCCCTCTAAGCATGTTACATTTATTACCTCCATGAATCCTTGCAACAATTTGAAGACATAGCTGTGCTGTTCCATTTCATAGATGGGAGAACTGAGGCTCAGAGCAGTGAAGAGGGAAAAAAGAATTGAAGCTGAGCCTCTCTGTTTGTAAAGCCCATAGATGGAAAGTCCTGTGTTTCCCAAATTGTGTCCTAAGGAACACTGGGGCCTCTTGAGACACTATAATAATAAATAGTTATCAGAGGGGAGAAAAGGGGTTTTTTGGTTCAAATGGTTTGGGAAGTTTTGCTTACACAACTCCTCTGTAAGAGTCAGCACATGCTACTTATTAAAGGTGCTGAGAAATCTTGTGTTAAAGAAATGTGTTGATTCTGTTTAGCCTAACCATTTTTCTAACTTGCTTGATCACACAGCCATTCATTCATTTGTTCATTCATTCATTCATTCATTCCCAGAACGCTCATCACCATCTCATGGACCCCTGTGCTCTGTGAAGCAGAGCTATGGCTGTGCCACACTGTTCGCTGCCAGAGGACCCACAGAACCATGCCACTTTGCCCCAGTGTTCCCAATGGGGTCAGTTCTGGGGAGTGGAAGGGGTAGGGGAATGCCCAATCAAGAACAATCAGAATTTTAAAAATTACTGCCATTTTCTTGAATACCTGATGAAAAACATACCTCCTAGGGTCTCATCTGACACTTTTAGTTGAAGAGGTACTAAGAGGTCTTCTAGTCTAACAGTTTTCACTGTCCTCTGGCCTCCCCCGGTGACCTTCCAGCCTCTGGTTCCATGCCCTGGGGATAGGGTGCTTGCTACCTCCCAGAACGACCTGTTCTACAGAGCAAGCAGCTGTTAGGAAGTCTTCCTATGGACATGAGATGTGCTCCCCAGCAGCTCTTACACCTCTTACCTCCGTGAGCTCTAAAAAGTGTGAAGGCCACTCTCACTGCCCCTAGGGTCTTCTGTTCTTCGGGCTAAACAGCTTCACTTCCCCACCACGTAGTTTGCAGCCCCTCGGGAGAAGTAGATATTAATAAATTGAGAAAGACATGGACCTTGGGGCTCTGGCAGTCCAAATCTTGGCTCTACTGACTAGTTGCTATGTGACCTTGGCAATTTATTTATCATATTTTGCCATGTACAATGCACAAATTTTTGTTCAAATTTGTGATGAAAAAATAAGGATGTACATTATACATAGGTAGTACTGAATATGTATCTATATAAATGTTTTTAATTCTTTTGCTTATGCTTATGAGTTAAAAGTATAACTCTGGAAATCAATAACAATATCCATATGTAAAATCATACTCTGGAATACTATAATTGTTTTTCTTTTATTAAAAACTTTTATACATAAAATTTCTTGTACCTTGTATCTGTTCTTGTGTTTTTGTCATTATTGGTTACATAAACTTTCTTATACCATAATGTTAAAAAAATAAGTGCTAAAATGCCTTGATAATACAAAAAAATAAACATAAACAAATAAAAATTTGAATTAAAAAATTAAAATGAAAGATTCTTTCCCTGAAAGTTTGGGCCAAAAATGTGGGTGCTCATTATACATGGGAGCACATTATACACGGCAAGATATGGTAATCTTTCCGAATTTCAGTTCCTCTATCTATTAAATAATTTTTTTTTTTTTTACTGCATAGAACTTTGAGAGGATTCGATGAGATATGTATGCAAAATACCCAGCACAACTCCTGGCACTGGGTCAGTGATTACCACATATGATTGATTTTGCCTTCTCACTTCCTCCTCCTTTCTAGTCCCTCTGCTCTGCCTGTGTGGTCTCATAACATAACAAGCTCAAGCTTGTTATGTTATCCTCTTGGTGATGTAAGCATTGTAGGTGTAGTTACAGCCCTAGAGAGACAGCGGTAGCAGTTCTTCTCTCATTCTAGAAACTAGTTCTAGTCCTGGTTCTGCCGTGAACCCAAATGAGATCTTGGCCAAGTTACTTGCCTTCTCTGGGTCTTGGTTTCCACATCTGAAGTCCTATTCTGGTATTCCGGGGTGTTCAGAAGTGTTCAAATACTCTTTTGTATTATGTAAGTCAGCAAAAGACCATTTTAGAATAAACAGCAAGAAACATTTTTACCCAAAACAAGAGAAGTAGAACCTACGAGGACCAGAAAACAGTATGACCATTCTTTTTCTTTCCTTTTAAAAGATGATCATTTGAACTTATTTGCAATTGATCTTGAAATAAGGAAAAATATGGATGATTAGACTATGGGTAAAGATTTTAGACTTCTAGGTTCTGCTCCTACTTGGCATTGAAAAAAACCTAATGTTATTTAGGATGCTTATTTTAAAGAGAGTGAAAAAATTAATTCACTTCCTTTAGATTTGACTTTGTAAAATAGCCATAATGTGCATTATGAAGAGTCTGCTAAGTTGTTTTTTTGTTTGGATCAAACAGAATATATTTATTTGAGATTTGAATTGCAGACACTGTACAGGAGGATTATAAGATATTTTTTCTGCTAGTTCACCTTAAAGATAATTATTTAGAATTTAGAGTTCATTTTGTCATGAAAGCAAAGTTATAACATTATGGTATAAGGCTAGCCCCGTAGATGCTTATTTAACCCACTCACATCTATACTTTCCTTTGGCAGTGATTTAGTTCTTACTGTCTTCTGCAGTCTGCCCAACACTTGGAGACTCTATTATGGATTGGGTGAGTTTTGGTGGGGGCTATCCTGGGCTATTTAGTAAGATAAGTGGATTCTTGGTAGCACACCAAAGAGAAAATAAGGTGACAGGAGGGGCATGTGGTTAAAAAGAAACATGGTGACAAAGGGGGTTCCTGTGCCTCTAGATACAACTTCATGGCTTATCATACACCCTGGCAGGACTTGAACAAAAAACAAAAAAACTGATGAGTGAATGAATAAAATGTAATATATCCATACAGTGGACTATCATTTGCTAATAAAAAGAAATGAAGTACTGACACAGACTACAAGATGGATTAGGTTAAGAAGCCAGTCACAAAAGAGACCACATATTATATGATTCTATTTATATGAAATGCCCAGGAGAGACAAATCTATGGAAACAGAGACTAGATTAGTGGTTGCTTAGGGCTGAGGGGAATAGGGAGTGACAGGTAATGGGTACAGGTTTGGTTTTTTTGTTTGTTTGTTTGGTTGGTTGGTTATGGTGATGGTTGCATATATCTATAAATATACTAAAAAGCATTGACTTACTCACTTTCAACAGGTGAATTTCATGGCATGTGAATTATATGTCAAAAAAGCTGTTCTTTAAAAATAGAATTAAGAAAAGCAATTGGGGGAATATTTCTCTATCCTGTACTTTGAAGAGAGCTTTCTCCACTCCCCTGGCTTGGGCTGCATGTTGTTTATATAAATATACAGGAATGATTGTAACATGGGGCTTTGCAATTTAGGCAATACTCCTTAAGAGAGAGCATATTTTGCAAAATATCATGCAATACAACTACTGTCTGGAAGCATTCATTCCTACAAAAAATGTTTCTAGATCACCAATTCTGCACCAAGTAGTGAAGTTTGCATCAGAGAGCCACATTCATAGGAGGGGGAGGCAGATTCTCACCAGGGAACCAGATTCTCACCATGGAGCCAGGTTCTCACCAGGGATCACGGTTATCACCAGGGATCAAGGTTATCACCAGGAATCAAGTTTCTCACCAAGGATCAAGGTTCTCACCAGGGATCAAGGTTCTCACCAAGGAGCTAGCTTCTCACCAGGGATCAAGGTTCTCACCAGGGATCAAGGTTCTCACCAGGGATCAAGGTACTCACCAGGGAACCAGATTCTCACCATGGAGCCAGGTTCTCACCAGGGATCACGGTTATCACCAGGGATCAAGGTTATCACCAGGAATCAAGTTTCTCACCAAGGATCAAGGTTCTCACCAGGGATCAAGGTTCTCACC
>PVJL010001443.1:221460-264702 GCA_004026885.1 Lyroderma lyra
AGGTTCTCACCAGGGATCAAGGTTCTCACCAGGGATCAAGGTTCTCATCATAGAGCCAGGTTCTCACCAGGGATCAAGGTTCTCACCAGGGATCAAGGTTCTCATCATAGAGCCAGGTTCTCACCAGGGATCAAGGTTCTCATCATAGAGCCAGGTTCTCACCAGGGATCAAAGTTCTTACCAGGGAACTAGATTCTCACCAAGGACTCAGGTTCACCAGGGACCCTTGTTCAGAAAAATGCTTTGATGTACTAAAAGCCCTAATTATCCCAATTTTACATTCCAACCTGCATCTCACAGAAAGAGATACATCCAACTACCCCTCCCCCTTTTCAAACGTTTGCCCTTTAACAGCAGAATTTTTTTTTTAAGGAGAAAGAAAATAAACATCTAAACATTTGATGTATTCAACTAAATTAGTGTGCTTTATCCAAAGATTTCTAGCGTGGCTTCAAAGACAGACATTGCCTGGTGCACTTAAACATTTCTTCACAGAATATTTGGTATCAGACAGGAGCACCCTAAGACAAAGAATCCTAGAACTGAAAGCCATCAGAGCTCTCTCAGAGACAGGGAGACAAGAGCTCCTGAAAACAAGGTGAGTGAGGTGCGGTGCCCCAAATCTGTAGGCCTCCGCTGTGCCAGTGCCAGACGGTGTGCTAAGCCCTGGGTGGGGCTGGGGTCACAGATGACCTTTTGCCTTGGAAGGTCAGAGTTTGCTGGGGAGAAGCTCAGCCAGGGGGCAAAGAAAATTCTGGTCATAGATACCTGATTTTTGCACATGGCATCCTAGGGGACAAGGGTCTGGGTATTCCTGCAGGCACCTCTATTTGTTTTCAAGGATTTTTCTAACAGACTGACTTCTGAAAAGAGCTCCTGTTGTGGATTAGATAAGACTTGGACACATTGTCTCCATATGGAAAGCGACGTCAAATGCAAGCCAAGGATACAGGGTGAGGTGCTGTGCATTTAAGCTTGGCAACATCCAATCAGAAAACCACCAGGGCTGTGTTGGAACTGGAGTCCCCCCTCCGTCTATGTTAATTACTATGCTCTTGCTTTCTGGGCCCTGAATTATTCATGAATCCAGATATAAAATATGATGATGGTTGGTAACTCCAGCTGTGGCACCTGAATGTGCAGATGCCATATCTGTTTCTGGGAAATGTAGACCGGGCTAAGGAGTTTACGGGTCTCAGGGCTTTGGGGGAGCCGGAGGCGGCAGGGATAGACACACCTGTTTTATTTAACCCCCAGGACAGTGCTGGAAGCTGGGGCTACATAAGAGACCTGCAGTCATTGGCTAGTAGTGGGGACTTCAGGTCACACTGTCCCACACCCCAGACACTGATTTGGGGGTCAGGTGGGCCAAGCTATGAGCATCAGGTTTTGTTGGAAGAGAGCCATCACAGCCTACTCTGGGGAGGAGAGGTGGTTTTGCAGGGAACCTGCCCCTTAGCCGGAGTCTGTCAAGGAACTGATTGCCTTTTGTGGTCCTCTCCATCTATTGTGACCTCTGCTGCTCTTTGGGAGACCTGGCATAGGAAAGGCACCCCCTGAGTGTAAATAGATCGGCCTTATTTTGGGGAGGGCAACTTGGCACTCTCTATCAAAATGAAAAGTCCCTGACACCTTTGACTTGGCAACCATGGGGGAATACTTTCACGTACAAAATACACACAAATACAAATATATACAAAATGAAGCACATACTGTGGTAATGTTTGTTATAGCAAGGAACCAAAAACAACCCAAGTGTGCATCAACAGGAGATAAATGTACAGAAAGGCCATGGTTAGAAGTCAGGATATTGATCCTAGTTCTGCCACTCAGTGTCTGTGTGATTTGAGCCAAATTGTAATCTTTCTGTGTCTTAGCTTTGTCATCTATAAACTGTGCATAATAAATAATAATACATATAGGGTTATTGCAAGGATTGCAAGTCTGAATACACGTAAAGTGTTTAGAACAGTACCTAGCATATAGTCAGGGTTTAATAAATTGTAGTAATTAACAGTATTTCCTAAATATGAAATCATTAATAAGACTCCCTCTCTTCTCTGCCACCTGCCGCCAGCACCCTGAGACTCAGTTCTTTCCCTCTGGCCAGGTGGCCATCTAGCCATTTCTGGTCCCAAGGGAGAGCTGACCTCATGGAGCTAAGGGATTGGGACTGTCTATGATTCTAGAACTCAGAAAGTGAAAAGAGTTACCAGTATGAAATAGGTCTGAGCAGTCAGCTGGGCTGCTGTGGGTGCTAGACTATTCGGCCAGCATGCTGTGGCTCTTAGGCTGAGGTCACACTGGCCACAGAGTTCGGTCTCAGCCAGCAGCAGCCAGGAGAGGGGAGGAGGTGTAGGGCTTTGTGCCTCCTGGCACTGAAAGGAAGCAGGGAAGGGAATTTCCCCACTAGCATCCTCCCTAACATCATCACATCAAACTTTTCCCTTCCTCCTTCATTTTTTTTTCATTCATTTATCAAGAATTTATAGTGATCCCAGGCAGCATCATAAGGATTCTGGGCACACAGAGGCAAAGAAGACTTGTATTTTTGGAGGCGATATGGTCCAATGGGAGAGACAGACAAGGAAATAAATTATAGGGCAAATGTGAACTCCATGTGACAAGGACTTTATTTGTCTTATCTTTGATTCCCAGCTTCTGGAAAGTGCTTAATGTGTCATAAGCTCATACTAACACTTATGGGGTAGATGTGTACAACAACATAGTCTGTACGAAGTACAGCAGTCGTACACATCAGCTCTGTTGTGGAGGCGAGAAATTCTTAGGAAGTGACATATGGACATGGCTTTGGAGGATGAATGGGAGTTTGCTAGGTTGACACGGTTTAAGACGTCTACGACACAGCTGGAGGCCAAAGGAAGACAGTGTGGCACGTGTTCTCACATCAGCAAAGGCAGCAGAAAGCAGGGCAAAGGGGTCACAAACGGCCTCTCCCGCTTCACCCCCGTCACGTTGGTCATTTGCTTCATAACCCTTCTCACAATTATACATAAGCTGCTGATTTGTGTGTGTGTTACCTCCAGTTTCTCTGGCTCCTATAAGAGTGTCTGGCTCACAGTGCTCAATGAATGTTTATTGAGTAAGTCAATAAATGAGGGAAAAGAAGGAGTGGGCCCTCCGCACCCACAGCCCGGGACTCCCGCCCTGTCTGGGCAGGTCTGGGGCAGCGCTGTCCAACAGGCTATAAAGCAAGCCTCACGTAATTGCAAATTTTCTAGTAGTCATGTTTCAAAAACTAAAAGGAGACAGAAGAAATTAATTAATTAATTCAATTGATTGATGAATATTATTTCATTTTAACCCATTATCTCCAACATAGCATAACTTCAACATGTAATAAATATAAAACTTGTTGAGATAACACTTTTTTTCCCACAGTTTGGACCAGCCACAAATCAAGTGCTCCACAGCCACTTGGACAGCGAGGCCTGAGGCCTGCACTCCACTACCCACCAGAGACTGTCAGTGGGGCAGGCCTGGGCTCTGTGCTCAGCTTGTCACCCTGGCTGGAGAGACTCTGGGGAGATGCCTGACCAAATGGGAATAACATCTTTTAAAATCACATAACTCACACATTTGCCTCTTCTCACTGTTCGTACCCTGGCACACACCCAACTGTCTCCTGTATGTGGAGACAGAATTCCGGGGCTCTTCCCTTCAGTGCTGCCCCTACCTTCCCCCAGCTCTTGTCCCTCCCTTTCTCTTCCATACCTTCCCCTCCCACTTAGAGGAGAGTAGAATATTTTTCACAATGCATTTGCATTGATCAAGTGTGACAGAGAGACCCAATTCTCTTGGCCACTTTAAACATCCAGGCAAAGGGGAGTAAAGATCTGGAGAGTGATTGAAATCAGGGATGCCTGGACACTCTTGGGCCCCTTCAACTGACTTTTTCAAAGCTCCCCTGTGCTGCAGGCCCTGTGCTCCAGGAGCATCAAAGCACTCCTGCAACTGAAGGGAAGGACCATGGCTGCGTATGTGGGACAGCTGGAGGAGCATGTCCGGAGAGTGCTGGCTGCGTTCTTAGCTAGCATAAGCACATGGCAGCCCTCTCTGATAGGTCCTATTATCGATCCTATTTTACAGCTAAAGAAATGTGATTATAATAGATAATTTGCCCAAGGATTCACAGCTAGTGAGAGGCTAACCCAGGATTGGAGGAGGGCCACCTTGCTCAGGATCTGTACCCTATACTGCTGTGTTCTAGGACAGGGGCAGAGAGGAAGCTCTGGGAACTGGGCACAGGTGCAGGTTGCTTCCCACTGGTGGGTGAGAGGTGGGGGTGGGAGCAGGGGCCAGCAGGCAGGTGGGGACTTTGAACAGGGACTTGAAGGAGTAATGGGACTTGAATCTAGAGAGATGACAGGCAGTATTTCCCACATGGGGTCCTTGCTTTTGTCCCTCTGAGGCACTTTTAGAACCAGGAGGGCTGCTCTCATTACCTGGTTATTATTTAAAAGGCCAAGAGAGTGAGTGCTTAATGGATACGGGCTTTCCTGTTAGAGTGATGGAAATGTTCTGGAACTAGAGAGTGGTGATGTTGCATGACATTGGGAGTGTGCTCAGTGCCACTGGACTGAACACTTAGAAATGTTAAAATGGTAAATCTTATGCTACATGATTGTTACCACAATTAAAAATAAACAAGGGCCAGGGAAGATGCAACTTTCTTGAGAAAGAAGATGAGAAGCTGTGCGCTACCAGCTAATGAGCCAGAGTCAATAAATGTTTAAATTTGTCTCCTGCACTTGCTAAACTCTATATCCAATATCCTTTGCAAATCCCCTAGCTTCTCTGAGATGGGAAGTTCTCAGGCAAGAGGGGAAAATGCCTGTGTTGGACCTTGAAAGGCAGGTGTGTGTTCCCACGCAGGTGGGAGATATGGCAGGAAGGGAATTCCAGGAGGGGGAACAGAGTAAGCAAAGACAGGAGGCATGGCTCATTCTAAGAAAGGAAATAACGACTGGGGTGTGGGACATGCAGGAGATGGTGTGCTGGCCTAGTGGGTGACCTTGGAACAAGCTGTTTTCCTGATTTTGGAACTGTCTCCATCTGTACAATGAGGGGATCAGATTGGGTGATTCTTGGGGGACTTTCCAGCTCTCCGCTCTGGCTGCTCCTAGAGGCAGTGAGTTTGCCATCACCCATGTATTCAAGCAGGGAGTAGGCACCACTGAGTGGAATTCGAGCCTTTGACAGGCATTTGGACAGATGACCTTGAAGGTTCTTTCCATCCTTAAGCTGCCCAGATCCTGGTACGCAGATGAGGTCTGTGGAGCTGAGCCAGGCAGCTGAGGATGGTCATGCAGGACATCTGTTCCCTTCCCTGGGTCCCAGGTGGGGCACATGCTGGCTCGTGACATAGGCTAGCCATTAAATGACTCATTTTCTGGGGTGAGGAACAGGAGGACCCTTCACTCCTTCACTCTTGCCTGATAAATTGTCAGAAGGCCCCTCAGGACCAATAGCTGGCAGCACTCCCCTTGAAAATGACAGCAGATAACTGCAGGCTCCAGCTTCAGTGCTGTTGACCCAGTGAGTATCAGAGCCTCTGCGCTCTGGGCTCACAGCCCACTCTGGTTAGACTGTCTCTCTTTGGAGGAAGCTGAAGCCCATAACAGGTTACACATTGTCTAGGTGAAAGGGAATGTGACATGGAACCCTGCTCACTGGTCCAGAGGCCACTGCCAAGGGCAACAAGTGCTGCCCCTTTCACCCTGCTGTGGCCAGGGGTGAGGGCCCGGAACAGGGCTGTGACTCAGTGGGTGGGTGGGATTCTAGCTCAGCTCTGTCACTTCCTCAGCTGGATGATCTAGGAGGAGCCACCTCTTCTCCATAAACCTCTGCTTTCCCTGCTGTACAATGGGGATGACCATGTCCCTGTGTACCAAGTAAAATAACAGAGTGGGAGGAGGTGCTGGGCAAGTTGTCACACACAGTGTAGATGTGGGGTTAATGGTAAGGTCCCCACTTTTAGGTGACATGGCAATGAAAACACATTCAAAACAGATGGAGGTGATTTTGATATATGAATACATTTGTGTACGGATTATATGATATGTAATTTAAAACATTACTTATTTGTGAATGAATTTTCACGAATCTATTTCTTGCTTATGCCACAGAAGAGACTTAAGGCAGAATCTGTGCTATTCACCCATTTCTTGCATAGCTCAGTTTGGTCTTAGGAAAACCCAGCAGAGGGCTCAGGTATTTCTTTGGAAGGCCAACAGCTCTCCCACAGCTAGTCATGGAAGCCACCCCTACATTGACAAAGACTTTGGAGTCAGGCAGGCTTGGGGACCCATTTCGGCTCTGCCACCTACTTGCTATGTGACTTGGAGCAGTTGCCCTGTCTGAGCCACAATTCATTCATCTATAAAACTGGACAAACTGCTAGGCTCACAGTGCTGTGAGGATTAGCAGTGGTGGGGTACAGCATCTGGCACAGTGCCTGGCACAGAATGGGTACTCCATGGAGGTGGTAATAGTGCTTATTAAAGAGTAAGACACATCACATGCAGGCTGTGCCCTGGGTTTTGTGCAATGTGACATTACAGAGGACAGCCAAGCAGCATCAATCTAACTAGCCATGGGGGTCCAGGGACTCTCACTGATTTCCTACGTGGGCCTAGGAAAAATACCTTCTAATAGTTAATGCCAATATACTCTTTATAAATGTCTCCCCTTGGGGGAGAGAAGCAGAAGATGTCCCCCCACCCCAGCTTTGGGAGCCTCAGACAGGGCTCTCTGGTCCTCAGGGAGCTGAGCACTCAGGTGAAGGAAAACACTGAACAGGGGAGTCAGCTTAGGGCTAGAGGCCACCCTGAGAGCTATCCATGCTGCTCAGCACAAGGTGTGGGAGAAAGCCTTTGGGTGTCCTTCTGGTATTGGGGTTGGGACATGGCATCCCCAGGCCAGGCACTTGTCTTCCCTGCCTTCAGGAAAGAACATGTCTCATGCCTGCCCAGGTCCAGCCATAATGCTGTGGGACTCGGTGCTCTCTGGGAAGAACTGCAGGTGCTGGCAGCCTGGAGTTTGGTCTGACTCCCTGTGGCCTGGGTCCCTGGGCCCATGGACTCTATAGGGAGGTAGATGGCTTCACAAAAGGCAGAATGGGGCCCTCTAAAGCATGGGGCTTGCATCTGAGCATGTCCTGCTGCCCCTAGCTGCGCCAGCTTTGTCTCCTTATGGCCAGGCCTTGTTGCCTTGTCCTGGGAGCATTAGCTGGAGTCCCATCCCAGACTTGATGCCCACCACTGTGGTCCAAGCCCCAGATCTCAGCGTCAGATATTGATTCTGATGCCTGTTGGATCCAGGCCTAATGGCCCCTTTGGGCACTGTGTCCAGGGTCCTGGCACTGCCCTCTGACCCTGTTATTTCTCAGGCCTAGAAACTCTCCTTCCCATCTGCTTCTGTGGTTAGGATTATGATTTGTTCCCATGTTTCTCAATGAAGTCACCTGCTCTGCAGGCATCACTTGGCATGTCCCTGATAATAACATTTGCAGAAAACTGAGAAGATGAGAAACAGGGAGGGAGGCAAGCAGGTCACACTGGGTAGAAATTGGGACACCTGGGTGCTACCCACCTATGACACTAATTTTTTTTTTGCAGTAAAATATTCATAATATAAAGTTTACCATTTCAAGTGTACAATTGGGTACTAGTGCTTTATATAGGAAAATCAGGTGTTTTCTGCCACCTCAGGCTCTTTGTCCATGTTCATTCACTACTTTTGGGGGGAGACATTCTACAGTTATTTATTGTCTAGCACATCTTTAGTGCCATGCTAGGTATTTGATGAATTTTGCTAGCATAACCCTAAAATAAATTTGAAAGACTATTAAGCCCCTCGAACATTTCAAAGTAGCAACTAAATAGAGTTTATTTTGTATGTGTGCTTTAAATATATTTTCAATGAAACCCTGGGTTGCAGGTTTTGCTTATTGAATTTATGTAAAATGTCCATCCTACAACCTGCAGGGGAGGGAAAAGTTTTCCTCAACTTTCAAATCAGGGTCCCTGACTGCATCTGAAAGTTAAACTGATAGATTAATAGGAAAAAGCATACACACTTAATTAAATTTTTACATGTACTAGGGAACCAACACAAGAGAATAAGATGTGAGGAAGCGACCAGAGCAGGAAGTCT
The DNA here is from genome assembly GCA_004026885.1 of Lyroderma lyra. Classification (NCBI taxonomy): domain Eukaryota; kingdom Metazoa; phylum Chordata; class Mammalia; order Chiroptera; family Megadermatidae; genus Lyroderma; species Lyroderma lyra. The sequence goes on from PVJL010001443.1 coordinate 229,639, forward strand.
TTATACTAGTGGTTCTCACCCTTCCTAATGCCATGACCCTTTAATACAGTTCCTCATGTGTGCTGACCCCCATAAAAGTATTTTCGTTGCTACTTCATAACTGTAATGTTGCTCCTGTTATGAATCATAATGTAAATATCTGATATGTGTTTTCCCATGGTCTTAGGCGACCCCTGTGAAAGGGTCGTTCGACCCCCAAAGAGGTTGCGACCCACAGGTTGAGAACCGCTGCTTTATACCTTTTAGACAAAGAAACAATAAATTTGTGAAGCCAGTGCTTCACAAGGGTTTGGCCTGGGCAGTAAGTGGGGGAGCAGTAACAAGGAAGATGAGCGTTGGTTTAACTCAGCTGGCTCATCGGGCCCTTCGGCCCTGAATGCCCTGTTTCTGGTAAGATTATCTTCCTTCCTCTTGGTACAGGGAGCACACCTTTCACCTGGGAGTTTTATGATCTGTTTCAGGGAAGAAGGGAGAGACAAAAAGGCCAGTGTGACTTTTCTGCTTCTGCTGTCTTCTCAGATCCCTTCAGCTTAAGGTTCATGTGCCAATGCACCATTTTTGGAGGGTAGCATATCCAGAACTCCATTAGACTTAAGTGGGAAGGCTGTCCTTATTGTCAAACCAATCAGCTAAATGAGACTTACTTGCAACCAAAACAAGTCTGACGTTTTTCAGTTCAAATAAACCCATTGATACGCATCTCCACAGCCACTTCTGAATGCCGAGGGAGAGGGAGATGCATGATGAGGCAGCCAGACAAAGGCAATGCAGTACCATTCACATCTGGCTGCCCCTTCACTCCTTACTTTGTCCTCAGGGGTTTCTCCCTCTGGAGCTGCACAGTCTGCAATTGTCCCTTTGGTTGCACCTGGAGACGTGCGCCCTCAGACCAGTGTATCCTGGAAAGTGCCCTTTATTTGTGACATGAGCGAACCTGGGCCATGAAAGGGGAGCTGAGATGTGCCAACCTGGCAGACTCCAGGCATGGTCCCAGGAGACCATGTGAAGTTTAGGGTCTGGAAATTGATTCTTCTACCGCTTTCCCTGCATTTGCAACTCTTGGAGTCTTCCTGCATCCTTAGCGGTCTGGTATGGAGACAGGGTTCTCAATCCCAGCATTCCAAGACCCACATCTTCAGCCAACGCCTGTGTTGAGGCTTCACCTAAATCCCAAGTCCTCTTTTTCCCATCCCGGCATTTCCAGGCTGCTCCAAAAGGGCCCTGAGCAGAGAGCCCCTTGCACCATTTCCCTAGGAGCTGGAGGGTAGCAGAAATGGCACCCCAAACTGTGGCTATAGGAGCTCAGGACATGCCACCCCAAAACGTGCTACTTTGGTATATTGGTTATTTGGAGCTGTGGGCACTTGGAAAATGGCAAATGCAGAGAAAGTCTTTCTCTCTGAGCTTCCCTTATCTGCCTAAGGACACATCCTTCAAATGAACTCAAGTATCATAGCTCCCCTCGTGGGGGTTTCATCAACCAGGAAAACTGATTCTTGTCACAGGAGGAGAGACTAGAAGTAGATACCACACTCAGATAAACTTTGTCACACACTATCATAGCTCCCATGAATTCTTCTAAGGGCCCATTCATCTTTTTTAAACATTTACTATCCCTTAAGAGGCCTACATACCCCTTCCCTTTTGCCCATGAAGATGGTATTTAAGCTTAAATTCTAAAGCTATCTCTTTGAATTACTAATACTTTCCCAGGTATCTCCAATGTGTACATATTGTATAGGCACAGGTGTCAGACAAGAGTGCACTTTACTTCCCTATTTGTTTAGACCATACAGAGAACATATCATATGAAGTACTAGGCTAGACCCAGAGGAAGGACAAGTGAAATATATTGATATTTCTTCCACCACCTTTCTGGCAGAAAGTAGTCATGATTTGAAATGACATCTGATGAAAGTGAAAGAAGAAAGTGTCAAAGCAGGACTGGATTTGAACATCAGTGAGACAAAAACCATGATTACAGAAGAAATACACAACTTCAACACAGACAATGGAGACATTGAAATTGTCAAAGATTTAGTTTACCCTGATTCAGTCATCCACTCAAATGGAAACTGCAGCCAAGAAATCATGAGAAGGCTGAACTTGGAAGGGCAGCAATGGAAGAATCAAGAAAGATCATCAAGAGCAAAGATCTATTGTTAGGGACCAAGGCTAAGATCGTCCACACCCTTGTATTCCCAATTTCTATGTACAATGCGAAAGGTGGACAGTGAAGAAGGCTGATAGGAAAAAAAAATTCATTTAAAATACGGTGTGGAGGAGAGCTCTGTGGATACCCTGGACCATCAGAAAGATGAACAAATAGGTCCTAGAAGAAATTAAGCCCAAAACATCATGAAGGCAAAAATAAATCTGAGGTTTTCCAACTTTGGGTACATCTTGAGAAGGCAAGGTTCTTTGAAAAAGGCAATAATGCTGGGAAGAATAGAAGGCAGCAGGGAAAGAGGAAGACTAAATATGAGATGGAGAGACTCCATAAAAATATCCACAGGCATGAGTCTACAGGAGCTGAGAAGGCTGTTAGGGACAGGACAGTGTAGACATCACTCATTCATGGGGTTGCCAGGAGCGAAGCTGGCTCAACAGCACATAACACACACACATTAATAAGCTTATGTTTTTCTCTTATATTCACCTATCTTTTATGACAGAGGTCTCAGGTAAGAACTCAGAAAGGCAGAGGGAAAAATGATTCTTCCTCCTCCACAGGGATTTTCACTCTAGAAAGAAAACTCACCTATTATGCCACTGTGTATGTTAGTTTTTCCTGACTTCAATTTTACTACTTGACTTGATTCATACACTCACAGACTCTTTCCAGAATTTCAAAACTGAAATGACATTTTAGGTCACTGAACTGGAAATTTACACACACACACACACACACACACACACACATGCACATTTTAATTTTTGGTAAAGCACATGGTCAAGAGACATACTGGCATGGCACACATGCTTACCAAGTTCAGTCTCTGTGCTCTTGATTTCTTCTACGTAGGGCCACCCTGCCAAGCCCAAGCCCTGGACACTGTCTTGTAAAGAGGAAAGTAGGTGGTGACAACAGGCTGGCAGTTCTTGGAATAAATCAGCTGTGGGGAGATAAAACCTGTCACCCACAAGGAAGCAGCCTGTGGGTACCCACATAGCCACCTTGCCTCCTTCTCTGGGGCTGAGACACAACCCATGGTCCTGGGGAATGCATTTTATTACAACCACCACAATGCCTGGAGTGATTTCTTTTTTTCTTTTAAGTTAGCAGCTTTTTCAAGGGAAAATGAAGTTCGTAAAGAACTGTGAATGTTATACAATCACACATCCATCTTTTATGAGGTTTGGGGCAAGCTGAGTGCCTCCCTGTAATTTATGAAAAATGGTGGCCTGAGAGGCTGTTGGCTCTTAGTAGGTTTCTCTTTGTCTCAGGAAAGACCGTGATTGCTGTCCTGGCTGGGCCCCTGCAGTGTCCAGCCTGGCAGAAGGAAAGGCATGGTGGTTCGGGAGCAGGATCCTTTGGGGGAGGGGAGTGGTCTCAGTGTGGGCCCAGGCAGCTCACAGACCCCCAGTTAATCCATCTCAATGGTACAAATCTCTGATGCTATTATTCATGCTCCTGAGCTCCCCTGTGGGATCAGGCTGAGGCCGGACACAAAGTTGTGACCACAACCTTGCCGGCTTCCTTCATTCCCTTTGTCCTGAGGGCCCCTGACTCTGGTCCCACCTACTTTCTGCTATACTTCACTTGTCTTGCTGGCTTCTGTTGTTAGAAAGCAAGGTCACTGCTAGACCCTTGGAGCAAAGATGTATGACAGACATAGCCACAAATGAAAGCAGCCATTCGGTGCACCACATCTGTCCTTATTCCCAGGAATGACCATACACTTGGGCTAAACCAAACTGACCCAGTTCTTCCCCCTTTTCCTTCCCAGGGTCCTACAGGAGACTCCATAGGGGGCACAATGTGGGAGGAGCTCCCTGTCACTGACAGCGTTCTAGTATAGTAGAGCAGAGCCAGGCAGGGGCAATTCAAGCATGGAGTAGGGATCGGTCCCTTCCAACCCTGAGCAAGTCTGCTCTATTTCTAACTCAAACCATATTTGGCATGAGTCAGGGCATGGGTACACATCTATAAATGTATGTGCTGTTGGGAGGCGTGGCTTGGGGCTTGGAAAGCCAGTGGGAGACCCTAGTTCAGCTCCCCCAGGACATAGGTATCACCTGGGCTTCTTCACCAGTCTTTGGAGGAGTCCTCTGTGCTGCTCTGTGTCCTGAGCTCCAGAGTGTTCTGAGCTGTGCTAGGAAAGAAAGCAGACCTTTGCAGGCTCAGCACAGGTTTCCATGTACCCAGTGTGCCCTGAGCTCCTCCCTGGGGCCAGGTGGAGAAGACTTTTGCCCCAGGATGGTTCAGAACCAGTCTCACCCATACCTGGTTTAGATGATTTAGATGATGAGCTTTAGTACTTCTTGTGTTGATGATATTTACAAGAGATTTTTGGACTTAGAGGGTATGCTGGAATGGGTTAAGACTTTTAGGGATGTTGGAATGGGGTAAATGTATTTTGTATATTAATTGAGGGCAGAAGGTGGACTGCAGTGAGTTCAATAGGATCTCTTCAAAATTCATGTCCACCTGGAACCTCAGAATGTAAGCTTATTTGGAGACAGAGTCTTTTCAGATATAATCAGTTATGGATCTTTAGAAGAAATCACCCTAGATTTAGAGTGGGCCCTAAAGTCAATGAACAAAGCGAAAAGGGAGGGAGGTTTGGATAGAGAAACGTGGAGACTGCCTTTATAAGAGATAAGAGAGGTGACTTTGTCAGAGCAAGGAGCGGGATTTGGACACAGAGGGACACAGAGAAGAGGCCACGAGAAGACGGAGGCAGAGGCTGGAGGTGTGCTGCCTTGTACAAGCCAAGCGGTGCCCAGAGCCACTGGAAGCCGGAAGAGGCCAGGGAAAGGTCTTCCCTGTGCCTCCAGAGGGAGCAGACCCTGCCAGCACTTTGATTTTGGAATTCTGGCACCAAAATGTGGAAGAATAAATTTCTGTGTTTTTAAGTCACACATTTTGTGGTAATTTGGTCCAGCAGCTCTAGGAAGCTAATATAGAGCACAGGGAAAGGACACAGAGAATTTGCAGCTACACCAAAGGCAGGGCTACAGAGAAGCCCATCATCTGTGCCAGTAGGAGGGCACCATCGGAGCTAGAAGTTATTGGTGGCTTTCCTTCAAAATGCCAGGTAGCCGCTTGTGAGGCATGTAAGGGGAAACTGAATGCCAGCCAGGGCTGGGCCTGGGGTTGCTCATGTTAGGGGCACAGAGGGGTTCCATGTGGGGAGCACAGTGGGAAGGGGTTGGGCTGGGGAATCAGGGAGACTTGACATTGCCACTTAGTAGATGTTGGACCTTGAGCAAATTTCTCGATGGTTCTGGGCCTCGGTTTTCATTTCTGTAAGGTAAGTGCTATTGCACCTACCTGGCAGTATTGGGGAAGGATTCAGTCAGGTTTGTATTTGGCACATAGTGGATATCTCACTGTTAGGCCCACACTGCTCATGCTAAGTCATGTGACCTGGGCTAAGTCCACTGCCAGGGTCTCACTCTCCTCCTCGTGAAGCCATTGCCATTGCTGCTTCTTGTATTATCCCCCAGTCCCAGCCCTTCTCATACAGTATCTCACTTAATCTTCACCACCACAGCCCTGGGACCTATTATTACCTCATTTTACAAATGAGGAAACTGGGTCACGGAAAATTTAAGTAATTAGGATTCAAACCCAGCAGGCCTGTGGAATTCCAAAGCTGGAGCTAATGAGCACTACAATCAAGGCTGCTGACGTTTTCACAGTCACAGGCTTTGTTTTTGTTTTTGTCGAAAGCTCTGTTCTTCTGCCTGAATTCCTTCGCCACCAGAGCCTGAAGTCACATGGTGGCTGGTGTAGCAACCGCCCTGCAGGTGAACTGGAGGAGGCTGTGCTGAAGAAATCTCGGGGCTGCCTCTCCAGGGAGCTGCACCCAGCACTGCCAGGGTTTTGGACTCCGAGGCTCTGCTCTGACTCGTTCACCTTGAGAGAGGAGTTCCTGGGGACTCTGCCAGGAAGCAGGCAGTGAGGCCCAAGGCAACACTGAGGCCTTGGCTGCAGGGAGCTGCCTCCTCACTGGTCTATTTCCTCCATTGCCTCCCGCCAGGCTGTTCTTGACATCAGAGTGATCACATGTAACCATTGCTGCCCTGCTCAAAGCCTGCCATCTTTTCCCACTTCACTCCTAGTAAAGCTGCATGCTTATAGTGGTGTGCCTGCCATCTCTGTGAGATCTGACCTCCCCTCCTCTTCCATTCCCCCATGCCACTTAGCTCTGGCTGCACGGACCTCCCTGCTCTTGCTGAGTACTCCAGGTCCATTCCTGCCTCAGGGCCTTTGCATTGGCTGTTCCTTCTGCCTGGAGTATTCTTCCCCTAGATATCAACAAGGCATACCGATTCCCCTTCTTCAAGTTTTTGCTCAAATATGAGGCCTTTCCTGAGTACCCTCATTAAAATTGTAACCCCACCCCACCCCCAGCCCCGCAATGCCTGCTTCTCTCTCCACTTTAGTTTTTCAATGGCACTGGCATTCCATGTGTTTCACTTATATATTTGTTTATCCCTTACATCCATTACAGCTTGAGGAATTCTGTCTGTTTTGCCTACTGCTGTGCAATCTAGTGCCTACAGGACTGTCTGGTTCACAGTCAGTGTTCAGTAAATATTTGTCAAATGAATGAATGAGTAAATAAGAATTCCTAAGATGCTGTCTGGCATGGCACAGTTCTTGCCCTCCCAAGATGATTATAAATGGAAAAGAAAGTCTGCTGAGATCTGGGGACAGAGCTGTAGAGACATTTGCAAATCACCTTGAATTCAAGTACCGGGGAGTGTTCAGTACCTACCTACAGTTGGCACTGTGCTTGTCCCCTCCATAAGCTCTCTCCTCTCTAGTCTCCAGGCCTTTGCATTGCTGTTCTTAAACATCCCTTCTTCCAGGAAGCCCAACCTGATTTCCAGACCAGGTCATGTCTCCCTCACTCGTGTTCCCCTAGCATAGCACTTCCCAAACTGTTCCATATCTGCCTGTTAATTTGCCTGTCTATCCTACTAGACTGTAGGATGAGCACCAGATCTGGACCTGGCACATAGTAGGTGCACAGTAATGGCTTATAGGAGCTGAAAACTTTGCAAATGGGCACAGCCTTAGATAGCTGATCTGGGTGCTTTGGGTCTATGGGTGCTGGTTCCATCCCTGCCCTGACTTGGGTCTGCAGAGTGAGGGAAGCCCCAAATTATCGTGGGGGAACCACAGGTGACTATCTAGAAAACAAGCCTCCCCTAGATAGAGGCTCCAAGCCAGAGCAGCTCCTGATACAGGGCCAGTAGCCCTGCAGACCTCACCATGGCCCAGCTCTTTCACGAGGCTTTCTTTCAGGTCTTCCTCTGCCAGATCCTCTACTCCAGTGACTGCCCCTGGTTGAGGCTGTAGAGAGGAAAGCTTCTCACAGAAAGCAGCCTGCTAGACAGATGGAGGGATGTCTGGGTGCTAGGCAACTGGTCAGGAAGCAAACACTGGTCTCATCCCTGGGGCCCCGCCAGGTGCCGTACAGCTCAGGTCTAGAGATCTCTGTCTGGACGAGAATTTCCATTTCATTAAATTCCCCACCTGATGTGCTCATGGGGCTATGGGAGGTGAACAGAGGTGGTTGGTACCCAGGTAGCTGGGAGCAGGAAGGAGCTGCAGCACTAAAAGAAGGTGGTATGGGTCTCCTGTCTCCCATTCCTGTTGGGTCCTTGCCCTGCCAGTGTCTGTCCTCCAGGTGTCCGCCCTCCACGAATCAGGATGCTCTTATAGCCATGTTCTTTGTCCTCTTCACCTTCTCAAGAAGAATGTTGAAAACAGGACTTTGACATACTAGTATCTGGGGATTTTAACTCTTCAATTAACTTGCCCATTTATGGAGTGCCTACTCTGTACTATTAATGAGGTGACGGCACCTGTGGTATCTCATTTATCACCTAGATCAACCCTGGGGTATAGAATTTATAGATCTTCTTTTATAGATCAGGAGACTGAAGCTCAGGTAGCCTGAGAGAGAAGTTCAAGGTCTCACAGCTAACAAGTGGCGGTCCTATTTAAATCCAAGTCTCTCTAATTCAAACTTCTTCATGCTGAAACCCTGCTGCTTTTCTGAAGTGTTACCCTTGTTTTACACATAGGTTAACTGGGCATTGGGGACTTAATTAATGACTTAAAGGGTGTTGGTTCTTGGACAGAAGTAGAGGTAGGAAAAAACACAAAACAAAACACATTCACCTTCATGAAGAGGATGTGGCTTCTTTTCCTTGGCCTCTTCCTTCGCGTGGTGGGAGCTATGTTCAGCTTCTCCACCCGGGCTCCTCTGCTCCCTGATCTACTCTCTCAGCACAGGTCTCAGTCCTGTGCGGCCTGACTGTGGGCGGGTCTGCACAATTCCAGCATTCGGCATTTGTTTCCGAAGACATTTCCCGATAGATATGAACCATCCCGCATCTAGACCTTATTGGTCATGAGGGAAACATTTTGGCCTCTATCTTGTTTCCTCTTTTTTCTTATTTTTTAAATGGTTCAGAACCTGGGTAGAAGAGAGGACTGTATTTGTTGGAAGTTCTAGAAGATTCTAACAGTCCTGTGATCTAATTTCATTCAATTCAACCCGGATCACCTGCTTTAAATTCAGGATGCACAGAGGCTGTGCCAGGGCATGGAGTTCTCTAAAGAAGCAGAAGGTGTGTTCCCTGTTCTCCTGGGCTTCACTCCCAAGCAGGGAGGCCCACCTGAGTCACAAGACAGATCCGGTAGGTCTGAGGCGATGTACTAGAACACTTTCACTATGCCATCGGGCAAGCATGGAGTGATCTGTTTAAATCAATGCCCTAGTTGACAGTTACCACGTGTAAATGAAAACCCAATCTCAAAGTATTGGAATGCAATAAAATTCTCCCCTCTTACTCCAAACCTCTTCAAAATGGAATTTATTCTTTCTTCATGAATCAGAAAGTCTTTCAGGAATTCAGGGAAATCAGAGCTGCCTGCATTGTGCAGCCTGGTGCTACATCCAGATCTTTCTTAGTTAATCTTCATGCAACCTGGACAGAAGGTTTTATTATTCCCATTTCACAGATAAAGAAAATGAGGCTCAGAGGACTTTAATGACTTCTCAAGATGATGTCAACTGCATTTAAAGCCAGTCTGTGGCTCCACAGACAAGTCCATCCTAGCACACCCCACTGCTTCTCAATAAACACACGAGCATTAAATCCTTGACATTCAAGAGAATAATTCCAACACCTCTGGGAGCTCCCCATTTACAAATTCCACTTTAGCTTATAATCGCCTCCATAAAACTGTTTTCTAGCTAAGATCCATTCCTTCTAGGTTTGACTTTCAGCACCAGCAGGGGTGGTTAAGGCTGACTTTGGGGGAGTTACTGTGCAAGTAGGTTGGGCAGAGAACAAGGGGGCTGTGTCCAGAGGTGGATGCCAGATTGTCTGCTTGGCTCCCCGACAAGTCACATACTCACGGTCACACACCAGCCCGGCATTGTGGGGCACATGGCAGAGAGCATAAGGACATGATCTCCCTGTTGTAGTGGTCAGATGGCTGTGTCTCATTGCTGAAAACACACGTGTGTGCACACACACTTTGCACTGACCTGATTCTGGGCAGAGATGCTAAGCAGGGCTGTTCCCCAGGCCAGAGACCAGCCGCAGGCAATGAAGCAGGGCTTGATGACCACCTGAGGCCAAAACTCTCCTCCAACAGCGCAGTGATAATTTTCATCTTAAGCTAATCTCATGGATGTGAGACTCTACTACTAACAGGTTTTGAATTGAAGCAGGGCCTAGTTTGAGGGCCCCCAGACTGTGGGCCTCATAAGATTTCAAGGTTTTTTTTTTGTCTCCCTGCCTCAGCCTTAATCATTTTTTTTCTTTCTTAGTTAGCTTTCCTGGTCCCTAGACTTAAACAATAGGCTGTTAGTCTGGATCTCCCAGAATGTCCTTTGCCCACTTTAGTAAATCATTCTAAAACTTGTAATTTGTGTTTGCTAATTGTATTTCTAAAATGTCCCCTGTCTCCAGCTTCAGTTAATCACCCTGGAATTTGTGATTTGTGCTGGCAAAACTTTAGTTTATTGTGCTTGCTAGACTTTAACTAATTATCCTGGAATTTGTGATCTATGCTTGCTGATTGTAATCACTGTGGCCCAGTATTCCTTTCAGGCTGCGTTGTTTCTGGGATGATAACATTGCTAGAGTAACCGGATTGCTGGAAGGAGACCGCAGACTCCATGAAGCTTAATAGAGTCCCCCGGAACCGTCATGTAGCCTACGTGGCCCCTGGAAGAATGCCAAGATTACCCCCTAAGATTTCCCCTTAAAACACCCATCCAGACTGAGAACGTTAAGGCAATCTTTGAGAGTGTGAACCCGTTGCCCTCTCAGGTTACTGATGCCCTTATAATAAATATTATTCTATGACCCAACACCTGTGCCTGTCTATTGGCTGAACGGTGCAGGCAGCATGAGTCCGGATCTCGGTTGCCCTCTGCAATGACAACAGTTCCCCAAAGCGCCGTCTGCATTGAAATGTTCAGTTGTACATTGATAGACACTTTGATTTTCAAATAACTGCATTTTATAATGACTGTTAGGCTAAGTGTAACTAGTTCACCAAGCCCTGACTTCATAGATAATATGGCTGATTTTTCATTGGTAATAATGAGACGCTACTTTCTCTGAAAATGTATTAAAGTAAATAAGATGAGTCAGCTCAAAGGAAAATATTTAGTATTTGGTGGTGGAGAAAATCCTGAAGGTGGTCTGTGAGAGAATGAAAGTGGGGGCATCCTGGCCCGAGGGTTTGGTGTGGGCAGGAGCTGAGGGAGCTATGGGTGAGGAAGAAGCCTAAGGCTACCTGCTGGAGGGGTCTGGAGCTTCAAAAATGGGACAGCTTGCATTCTGGCTGGTGGATAGAAGGGAAAAAAAAACAAACCAAACCAACCCCCCTCCCCAAAAACTCAACTCTGTTTCACCATTAGTAATAACGTGTGGAACAGACTGTGTAATGTTGAGGGAATTCAAAGTATAGGAAAGACCCCTTCAGGGGGAATTAAACAAGTCTTCTTTGAATAGGCAAATATAAAAACAGGATCCATTCTTGCTATAATCAAACACTATCCTAGAGCTTTTTTTTTTTTTAACTTCTTCATATGGAAAATTTCAAACACAAGCAGAAGTAGGGAGGGAAAATAGTATGAAGAATTCCATATATGCATCCCCAGCTCCTTCCTGATCATTTTAACTCTCTGAAGGACGGACCATGTAACTGGGGTTGGGTGAACTGGGTTCTAGTTATAGCTCTGCTATAGTTAGCTGTGTGACCTTGGATAAGTCAGTGAACTCCCCTAAGCCTCTACTTCCTCTTAGGTGACATGAGGAGGATGGACCAGTCGATCTCCTAGGAACCTCGAGTCACACCAAAACACTTCCACAAGTTCATGAAACAGCAGTAAATAATGCATAGTTCTAGGCTGAATGTGGTGCTGAGCAAATTCAACTGGCAAGGTCTTCCTGCCCTTTTGTTCTTTGTATAAACTTTCTCGTGGAGCAAGTCTAAGGAAGTATGGGGACAGGCTAAGTGATCCTCCTAGGACAGACATTCTTACCAGGTCCAATATACTGAGATACGGCCTTATCCAGAATGAAAGAAGAAGCAGAACAAATTCATTTTTATTTGAAATGCTATGGAATAATAGTAGCTTTGTGTCAGCAGTATATGAGGACCATTTTCTATTCATTTACAATTCACACTGGAAAGGCAGGTTAGGTGACCATCATGGATTTAAGAAAACCAAGTGGCCCGCAGGACTGGAAAATGATGCCCCCTGGGAAGTCTGTGAAATCCTGATTTACAACAATGGGGTGACCTTTATTGGTCAAATTGATCAGAGCATGTTTTACATGAGCAAACTTATATAAAACACTTGGCACAGTTGCCTGGCATAATATGTACTAGACATAATTTTTATGATTTCTAGTTTCTATGCAGATACTTAACAAAGGGTTTAAGAGTCTACATAGAAAATGCACACATAATTAGCTTTGATAACAAAAGCACAAACAAACATGTAATATTATAATCTACTTTGCTGAGGTAATCTATGCCCTGAAGAGCACCCAGTGGGGAAGTCAGTAGCTTTCAATCCCAGGGAAGAACCTATTGTCCCTCCACGTCTGCCACCCCGCGAGCTCTCAGATGGGCCCTGTGTACAAAATCCTGGGTCTTACACACGCAGCCTTCAGCACTGGTGACAACGAGCAGCCTTCCCACGACCCCTGCCTTTCTCACTGGTTCAGCATCTCTGTTGAAGTGAGAACATGGAGGAAAGAAATGAAGTGGGACAGGTTGGTATGGTAGCAAGAAGGAGCAGACAAAGAACAGGATGAGGAGTAGCTCTGAGTTCTGTACCACGTGGGCAAGACCCTCTTTCAGTGCCGTTGGTCTCATGCACCTAACAAAAGGGTTGAGTGGGGTCATAGGAGGCATTTGTAGCTTGAACACAGTCTACTCTATGTTACTTATGACATAATACTAATATTACTATACACTATAACTAACACTGTATTATGAAGATCACTTGCACTTTAACAATTCCCAATCAGGCCCTGATCCCTGGGACTGCCTCACTGTAAGTTCTGTTTACTCCTTAATTGCATTCTCACAGGGCTAGATGCTGGAACATAGGGTTCCTGTCTTTGAGGAGCTCATAGGCTACTGAAAGAGACAAGGAAAAGATCAATCGAAGTGCAGTAAGAGTTATTGGGGAGATAAGGCAGCTGCTTGAGGAGTCTAGAGGAGGCAGCTATGGTCCTAAAGGGGATGGAATTTCAGCTCATCTCTGGGTCAAACATCTACTCTTCCACACTGAGTCAATATAGCAATCTTCATTCATTCCACAACTGTTTTTTGAACTTCTGTGGAGCCTCAGGCACCGTGCTTGCCGCTCAGTGCGTGCCCTTTAGGCAATACACAAGGAAAAGAACCAAAATGTGGGCTCTGGATTCTACACAAGAACGTGTGTAGAGCTATGAAGGAAGCTCAGAAATCATAGTAGAGAATGTCAGACAGATGTGCCTTAGAGATCTGGGGAGGCCTCTTAGAGGAAGTGACCATTGAGCTGGGAACCAAAGGGTGAGAAGGAGGCATCCAAGTGAGGAGTGTGGAGAGAGCACTGGAGTCAGCAAGGGCAAAGGTGCAAAGAGCTGGGGGGCTTGAGACACTCAGGGCCGTGTGGCAGGAGTGAGAGGGCACATGCTGAAGGAGGAATCCCCAGGGTGAGGAGGGTACCCCACAAGGAGTCCAGGAGATGCACTGAAGGAGAAAGCAGGGGAGTGAACAGATGTGCTTTAGCCTTTTATGCACTCTGGATCCCATTGGAGGATGGGACGGAGTGGGACTCAGGAATGCAGGAAGGCCCGTTTGGAGGCGTGGTACCATCCTCCCAGGGAGAGGTGGTAGCAGCAGAGAAGATGGAGAGAGGTGGGTGCATTTAGGATACGTGTTGAAGATGGGCCTGGCCGACTTGGATGATGGATAAGACATGGATGGAGGTGGGAGGAGAGAGAGGGTGGAATAAAGAATGACTCCCAGCCCCCTGGCTCATGGTATGAGGCAGATGGAGATGCTACACACAGAGAAAGGAAGGCAGGGAGAGAAACAGAACACTTCCGGGCTCACCAGCTTCCATGAGCATTACATAAAATGATGAAATTAAATGAAAAAGAACACCTAGCACACTGTAGGCACTCAATAAGTGCCTGTCCCTTTAATGTAGTGGGGCAACTTTACTAAAACTCAGGCGGCCAGACCAGTGGGCAGGATGGAGTTGGGGCGCAGACGGAAAAGAGTGGGTGCTGTGCCAGGGAGCCTTGCAAGGGAGGGCTGTCCGCAAAGTATCCAGCCACATAATATGAAAAATAGAGGCATTTATGACTGGATGTTTTCTGAACAGCCCGCATATATTGCTTTACTGTTTACAAAGCACTTGTGCCATACAGGATCCCATTTGATTCCTATGACCACATGGAAGCAGAGCTATATTCTTGATTCTAAAAACAGGGAAGCTCAGGCTTAGAGTGTATTAGGGACTTGCTTAAGCTCACACGGTGTACTCTAGGGGCAGCACCCAGCCTCTCTGATTCCCACTGAGGGTTCCTCAGCACAGCCAGCTCATCTGTCAGCCACCACTGACACAGCCTGCGGGACCAAGAAAGTTTTCAAGAGCCTACAAAAAACAAAACTGAGACCCAAAAAAAGGTATTGGCTCCAAAATACCAAAAAAAAAAAAAAAAGGCAGAAATGAAATAGATAAATGTTTATTTAAATGTCTACAGAATGTAACATCATGTCGATCTCATTGATTGTTCTGTAGGATGTATTAGAAGTTCGCGGCACTGAGAAATAACGAGTAGGCTAGACTCCCCTCAGTCCACAGGAACTCCCAAGTACACAGGAGGGTGGTTACGAAATCATGCGTCGTGGTGAGTAAGATGAGTAACTTGGAGTCAGAAAGCTACAAAGACAGGATTTCACTAATCCTTTCCAAGTGTATTACCACAGAAAATTCTCCTTCATGTGGAATGAAGGGTTCATACGTGTGTGTTTGACTCAAAATGGGGTGCAGTGGCAAATACACATGCTAGGGCTCTCAGGGGTCCCGGGGTCAGGTCTCCCGTGGATCTTTTTTCTAAGTTTATTTGGTTTTCATGAGACTTTGTAAATCCAGGCAAACACCTGAAATTGTGTCTCAGGTTTTGGACCCACCAGTGTTCTTTGGGGGGAATGTTTCCAGGGGGTAGAGGGAGCAGAGTGGTTTCCAGAAGGTCACCTTGTTTGCTGGTGACCAGGAGGCAGTAAGGCAGTGACTCGGCTCCGTGGGGCAGGAGGCGTGAGTCCATGAAGCCAGGAGTAGGTTCGTGAATGGGTGTGCGAGGAGCAGGAGGGCGAGGCGTACCTCAGAGCAAACGCAGGTAAGGTTTGGTTTCCTAAATTATACCACAGTCTCCCCCCAGACCGCCATGCACCTTAGTTCTGCCAAAGGTCAGGTGGGCCTGTGTTCAATAGGCTGTGGAGGAAACAGCAGGCATGTACTGCTTTACTGTTTACAAAGCATTTGTGCCATACGTGGTCTGTGCCCCTACTAAGGCATGACACCCCAGATTCTCAGAATATGCCTAAGGAGCCTCAGTGTGGGCCCTCTGGTTTGTCAGCCTGTAGCTTGGGAGGTGGGGTAACTGAGAGGAGAGAAAGTGGTCTCAGAATACAGTGAGTATGGCCAATGCAGAAGTCCTGGAGGGTCTGAATTTAGGGTGGGGATTCTTGGGGCCAGACCGCCAGGCAGTCATCCTGCCTGAGGCTTGCTGTGTTGCTTTAGGAAAATCACCTCTACTCTCTAAGCCTCAGTTTCCTTATTTGTAAAACAAGACTGCAAAGATCTGCTTCTCCAGGAAGTAATAAGATAATCATATAGTAGCCCCTCTTTATCTGTGGTGGGGATACATTCCAAGACCCCAGTGGATGTCTGAAACTGAGAATAAGGAGGGACAACTATACTATGTTTAAGCTGCAAAGCACACCACAGGTGCTCAGAGGATTTTAGCGTTCTTCCCCCAACACCAAAGGGAGATGTCTCTTTTTAGAGGAGCAAGGAGGTACAGGCACCCAGTCCATTCCTCGCAGAGGCTGCTGGCCTCTTGTCACAGCTCCAAAGGCCAGCCCAGCATTGCCCAGCTGCCTCACAAGCCCGTGCCCAGCCAGGCCTGGGGAGAGCATGTCAAGGGCTCACAGCAACCATTGCCTTGAGGACCAGAGAACATTCTCAGAGTAGAAAAGGGGGAGGCCTGGCGCAAGATTCCTATTGCACCCTGTCCATGCAGGTGTCCTTGGCAGTCACCCTTCCCCTGCAAGCTGTGTTTTGTCCGCTTGTAAGATGAGGGGTTTGTACTACATGTGAACTACACTGGTCGGCTTCATATTTTTGTTTTATAGTAGAAAAACAATTTAATTATTTTTTAAAAAAAGCTTTACATAATACCTGGTGTTTAAAACAGATGAAAGAAAGCCTGGTGAGAGGAAGGGAGGGAGCTCAGAACCCTCCACATCCCCCAAGGTGGCCTCAGGCACCTCCACGGAACCTTATAGTTGCAAGGAACAGACTGAAAAACTCTGACTAAAGGCAAAATTTGCTATAGTGCCTCTGAGTTTAAAGCTATATGTGATTGGAGTTAGATGAATTGGTGCTAATGAATATGTATTTCAAATAGTTATGCATAAAAATACATTTGTGTGCCTGCTTTATTTCCATTTTTAATCTGCATATAGCCAGCCAAAATCTTAATGTTTTATGCCTACTTGTTATTTTCTTGATATCAAATTTGCTGCACGGTTATATTTTGATGAGGGGGTTGACTTAGTATTTGTAGTCAGTTAAAAATGCTTTGACTATAAGAGAGAAATAGACAGATCCTGAGCCGAGCATTTCTAAAGTCTCTTACAGCACCAAAAAATCTCAGAAATGAAATTTTTGCTTGTGGTCAATCTCTATAACTTCATAAAGTAGGTTCTAGGTTCCCATGAAATTAGGGCAAATGCTATTGAGTCAGGGCAAGAAGGATAGCACAACCAGCTTTAGTTGAGTACCTACTATGTGCCGGCTACTCCTTTGTACCTTATGTTAGTTAATTCTCTGACCTATGCTACAAGGGTACAAATACCATTATTCCCTTTTCACATATGGGGAAACCGAGGATCAGAGAGGTAAAGGGACTTTCCCAAGGTCATTCGGCTAATAGGTTCACGATTCAGACTCAGATCTGTATGCGAGACTGTGCTCTTCCTACCCCACATGGTTTCAAAGGGCAAAAATTCCCTCGAATTTTAGTATACAGTCATTGAATTATATTAAAAACAGTCCCTTATATTGACCAGAAAGTCCCTGGTTCGACTCCAGCTCTTCCACCTACGTACTAATGCTGACCTCCCAGGAATCCTATGAGGTAAGCAGGGCAGGTATCATTGTGCCCTTCAGATAGGAAAACTGAGGCTCAGAGAGATGGAATGACTTGCCTAGGGTCATGTGGACTGTGGGCAGAACTGGGGCTTTGTAACATCCTTCTGAACCTTCTCCATTGCTCAATAAATTTATGTTCCCACCATCCTTAGCAGAACTCGTTTTGTTTTCAAAGTGCACCAAATTTTTCATCACTGCAGGTTTTTTGTTTATTAGGCATTTAGTTTCCCTTTCGTTCATCATTTATTAGCTTCTGCTTTTACTTTTTCAGAGGGGAAGGAAATGCAAATTAGCAAATGAATGTCATGCATAATACAGCTAGCCCTACTACAAACAGCCTTTGTTACAGTCGGCTCTGTTCTAGTACAAATTGGTCCACAAGGACCACCGGATACACCTCTCTGGGTGTTCTGACACAGACCCAGCCCGGAGACCATACTTCCTGATCATGGCCTCTGGGAGAGAATAATAGCAAAAATGTGCTTCTGTTTGGTCTGCCACTCCCAAGGTTAACATGTTGGTTAAAGTCTAGACAGTGGTGTCCAACCTTTGGCTTCCCTGGGCCACACTGAAAGAATTGTCTTGGGCCACACATAAAATAAGATAGCTGATAAGCTAAAAATGGTTGCAAAAAAATCTCATAACATTCTAAAAACTTGTGTTGGGCCACATTCAAAGCCGTCCTGGGCTGCAGGCTGTACATGCCTGGTAGAACTTTGTTTCCCTGAGCAGCAGGAAAATGTGTTTGTAGAGCCCAGAGATGCTAGCGCAGATGTTTCAGTGCTGCTCGCATAGTGTCACCTGGTACAACCCCCTCATTCTTGGCCTTAGCTCCTGAACTACCTGACCTGGTGTGTTCCTTACACTTTGTTCTGTTTCTCTGTTGTCCTAGCTGGGGTTTTTCTGTTCATCCTTCTAGTATGTCTTTGCCCAGATCTTTGGCTTGTTATGTGTTCTCTTTCCCTCTTCAAAGTATGTGGCTCTTCATTGGGCTAGGATGGCACCTCTCCACTATAAGAATGCACTCACAGGCTGCTTTGGCCTCTCAGATTTACTGAGGACCCTCCTGCCTTCTACTCTCTGCTTCTATCGGGTCTGACTTGTTCTGGTGGTTGGAACTCAGAAACACCTGGGTCCCTCAACACCCATGTTGAGCTCCAAAAGAATTAAGAGTCACCATTGACTGCATGCCAGGTGCGTGTTAAGTTCTTATGTTTGCTAGTTATCATCTCAGTCAGTACTCACACCCCTGCGAGATAGATATTACAGTATTCCAACTTCGCAGTTGAAGAAACTGAGTCTTAGAAAAGGTATACAACGACTCGAGACCTCATAGCTCACAGGGGACAAAGCTGGGGTTCCAAGGCAGGACCATGTGCTTTTAGCAAAATGTAACCCTGTCTCCCAACTAGTATGCTTAGCTTCAGGAACTCAAGAACAAACAGATGTATTACTGACTGTGGTTTCTAGCTTTATTTTAGTCATGAGTGTACACAGACAAAAGCCTGCGTGTGCACATACGTGTGTATACAAGCAAATACCACCCATCATTTGTTTATTGGGAGTTATATGAATTAGGTCAGAGTGGAAAATAAAAATTACCATCCAGTTAGCATTATTAATGCTTCATGGAAAACATTTCATTTTTAAACAATTAGGTTGTTGAATATTCTTGCATTTATTTTCTTTTTCCACTTAATACAACAGATGTTTACAAGAAGAAACAAAAGTTTCTGCCTATGTAGCATTGATGGGCATTTGCTGGTGGATATGATCCTCTGTGGGTGAGCCAGCCAGCCAGGGAACTCAAAGATGGGATTCAGGTTGGGGAAGGATTTGAGGAGAACAGGTGACTACCCAACACTTGAGACTCTAGTTTTCATGGAAACAAGAGGAAAATGAGGATCTGAAGAGGATTTTTAAAACAACTGAGACGTCTAGTCTCTTCTTCCAAGAGCCCTGTTTCTTTCACTATAACACTGGAAAGTGGCCTTGATCTCCGGGGACGTCCCAGCTCCATGATGCTGAGACCATTGGACTGGGGGTTGTTGGGTAAGAAAGCATGCTCAGACCCACCGAGGGCTTGTGCAATTAAACCATCTGTGGGTTTCTATCATTATGTGGGTTCCCAGGACGTTGTTTGCCCTGAAAGTCTGTTTTGTTTTGAGCTATAGGTCATGGAGGGCAGCTATAGAAGTGATAAGGATTTTTTTGTGCAAGTTTTTCAAAATGATTATTGTCGAATTGGTCATGGTTCCACTAACAGTCACCCTGTGGCTTGAAGGTAATGTCGACCAGCTGTGAATGTCACCACCACCAGAAAGACTCAGGCAAGTGCTCCAGAAGTGGCACTGGCTTCCAGGCAGAGGGAAGGTCAGGGGAGTTTTTAGGATGTCAGTCTGAAAAGGTCAGGGACACCGGTCCAGGAATTTCTGCGAAACCTCTAATCCTCTCCTTGCCTACAGTTGTGCCTTCTGCAGTTCTGTCACCAGTGTGACTGTCCTAAAATGCAAATCGCAAATGTAATTGTACCATTTTCCTTTCCCTTCCTGTATGAAATCCTTCAATAAGTCTCATTTGCCTTTGGGACAAAATTCAAGTCCCTTAATCTATCAAACTCTTCCAAGAGCTGGCCCTTGTCTCCACGCCCCATCCTACCCACCAAACCTCATGCAGGCTTTGAATGTGCCAAGCTCCCTTTGACCTCTAGGCCTTTGCCCAGGCTGTTCCCTCTGCCTGCCATACCTACTTGCTCCAGCTGGTGACTTCCAGTCATTTTTCAGAGCTTTGCTTAGTATCACCTCCTTCAGGAAGTCTTCCTCATTGCCTCTCTCACTTCACAGAGATGACAAACCTAATCTTGAACTTAAATATTTTTTTTCAAACTTCCAATTTAAAAAAAAAAACGGGAATAATGCTAATATTACAACAATTAATCAAAAGAGCAGGGCACAAGAATGCATACAAAATGGCATTATTTTTATTAACTACCCCCACAGATATGTGGATATGTGCACAGCAAACAGACCCAAAGGAAATACACAAGAGTGCTAAGAGCAGCTACTACTGTTGGCGGTACTAGTGGTCATTTTTATTTGCTTCCTTTAATGTTTATAAATTATCTACATTTTATATGGTGAACTGGCTATTTTTATAATTAGACAAAATGTCATTTAGAAAAGAAATAGTTGCACTGAATATTGTGTGTGAATGTAAAGAAAAGACTGTGTTAGATCTAAATCTACTGAAGGAAGGATGCCTATGACATGATAACTAAAAAGAGCAACCTTTAGACTGACGTGAACTAGTACCTAGTTAACAAAAAACAAACAGGTGAATATATGCTTCCATATTTATGTGCCAACAAGGAGCAGCTGGGGGGGGACAGTCACAGTAGGCTGACAGTACTGGCTATCTCAGGAGATAGGAGAACCATGTAAAGTGGGGGAAGTAGGTGATTCACTTTGCCTTTATTGATTCTTATACAGTGTTATTTCACTTGCAATTGTAAACATGTATCACTGTTATAAATATTTAAAAAATCAAATAGAGAATTAAAGACTAAATTGCAGTTTGGACTAAGGTGCTTATATTTAATAATATAAGATTTCAGGCAAATCATAATGTTGCTTCATTAGAGTAATTTGCTAACACTTTTAATTTAGAAATTATTTTAAATTTAAAGAAAAGCTGCAGAAATGCTACAAAGAACAGTACAAAGAACACCCACACACCCTTTACTCAGAGACACCCATCATTACCATTTTACCCCATTTGCTTTATTTCTGTTCACTGTTAGAGTCAAACTTATTCTCTGTTTAATTCATACCTAGAAAAAAAGAGTTTTGCAGGTTTATATATCACTATTTAGTGCCAGACTAATTTCCATGGATTTGAGTGGTCCATTTAGAAAAATACAGATTATTTCTTAGGCTACCAATATGTTACATGTGTAAAAAAATGTTAGGTTGGTGCAAATGTAATTGTGGTCTTTGCATTGTTGAAATTTGCCATTTAATATTGGAATATATTCTTAAATAAATGTGGTTATGTTATACATCATTTAATGCACATTTCTCACTTTACTTTTTTTGCTAATGACTTATTACTTGTTGTTTATTTTATATTTATTTTAGACTATGGAAATAATGTTAGACAAAAAGCAAATTTGAGCAATTTTCTTATTTGAGTTCAAAATGGGTCGTAAAACAGTGGAGACAACTGGCAACATCAACAATGCATTAGGCCCAGGAACTGCTAACGAATGTACAGTGCAGTGGTGGTTCAGGAAGTTTTGCAAAGGAGACGAGAGCCTTGAAGATGAAGAGCTTAGTGACAGGTCATTGGAAGTTGACAACGACCAATTGAGAGCAGTCATCAAAGCTGATCCTTAGAACTACACAATAAGTTGCTGCAGAACTCAATGTCAACCATTCTATGGTTGTTTGGCACTTGAAGCAAATTGGAAAAGGTGAAAAAGCTTGATAAGTGGTTGCCTCACAAGCTGACTGGACAAAAAATGTTGTCGTTTTGAAGTGTCACCTTCTCTTATTTTATGCAACAACAATTAACCATTTCTTGATTGGATTGTGACGTGTGATGAAATGTGGATTTTATACAACTGGCGATGACCAGCTCAGTGGGTGGACTGAGAAGAAGCTCCAAAGCACTTCCCAAAGCCAAACTTGCACCAAAAAAAGGTCATGGTCACTGTCTGGTGGTCTGCTGCCAGTCTGACCCACTACGGCTTTCTGAATCCTAGGGAAACCATTACGTCTGAGAAGTATGCTCAGCAAATCGACGAGATGCACTGAAAACTGCAATGCACAAAGGGCCCACTTCTTCTTCATGACAACACTTGACCACACGTTGCACAACCAATATTTCAAAAGTTGAACAAATTTGGGCTACGAAGTTTTGCCTCATCTGCCATATTCAACTGACTACCACTTCTTCAAGCACCTCGACAACTTTTTGCAGGGAAAACGTTTCCACAACCAGCAGGATGCAGAAAATGCTTTCCAAGAGTGGTCGAATCCTGAAGCACAGATTTTTATGCTACAGGAATAAACAAACATATTTCTCATTGGCCAAAATGTGTTGATTGTAATGGCTCCTATTTTGATTAATAAAGGTGTGTTTAATGATTTAGTTATAATGACTTAAAATTCATGGTCCAAAACCACAATTATGTTTGCACCAACCTCATACATGTATTACAGATAAAGTTGTTCTTTGAAGCATTATCTGTAGTAGAAAAAACTGGATACCACCGAAGTTCTGACTCCTGGGACTGGTAAAACAAATGATGGAAAATCCATGTAATGGTTTGCTGTGGAGCAATTGAAAATATAAAATGGATTTGTATGAGCTAATATGAAAACGGGTGTCTTAATATGTGTGACTTAATTTTTACTTAATGTGTCTTAGACATATTGAGTAAAAAGTGCAGACGAAGTACAGAATATGAACTGTGGACCCAGGGTATAAAGAACAAAAGGGCGTATGTAGGAAAGAGATGAAACTGCTGGCTAACTTCCAGGAAGAGGGCCGGGGTCTTATTATACTATTTTACATTTTTACACCGCTGGCATATTTTTAACCGTGTGCACGTACTATTTTTATGATAAAAATAAACATTTTACTGTAAGAGGAAATCTTCCTTATCTGCCATCCCTCTCAGAATACCCTCCTGGGTTTGGAATATAGAAGGAGGGACCCTGAGGTTTGCAGTGGAGGTGATGGGCAGCCTTTCACCTCCTGAGTAATCGTGCCAGCAGCTCTCCCCACAGAAGGCACAGGTGCAGAGATGGGACTGTCAGGCCCCTGGGCCTATCCTGCTACAGACTGTGGTAAAAATTGTGTCAACATTGAACACATGCAGAAATTTCTCATAAAACATTTAGATTTCTGGACTATCTGGAGAAACCTGGCAAAACTGGAGTTGTACTTGTGAGCATGACACCAGCCAGCAGCCAGGTGTGGGCTGCCTTTAGCAGGTGAGCATGGGCACTAGGCTCCCTCATTTGCAAAGTCCATTGGGAGTGGGGGGCAGTGGGGCGATGGATGGAGGGATGTTCGTAATTTCTGTTTGGACATCTCCAGGGCGAGGTCCTGTCCCCTTAGGGAAGTGGGATTTGAATAACAATATTTTCTACCATGGTCTGTCCACCACAGTGGGAGGAGGGCTATTATCTCACACCTCTGTTACATAGGTGAAAAGGCTGTGTCTCAGAGAGGTGAAGTAACTTCTCTAAGATCACACAGCAAATTAGTCTCAGGGACAAGACAAGAGCCCAGAGCACCAAACTCCCACTCTAGGGCACATTATGTTGCCTCTCACAGACCAGCTTCCAGGCTGGATATGGCTGTGAGTCAAGGGGTTGGGCTCCCCGTGGGCACAACCCAGCCCTCCCTCCTGTGGCAACATCTCCTGACTGAAGCAAGAGGGGTGGCATGCATGTGTGGCACTAGGGTACTTGTCATACAGAGGAAATAGGTATAATAACAGTGACGGCCACGGAGCATACATAGCTCACTTATCTCAACAGAAGGGCAGGGCAGTGGAGAAGAGCATAGCTTTGAATTGAGTCTTTCGTACCTACTATCTGGGTGACCTTGGGCAAGTTATTTGTCCCTCTGTGCCTCTGTTTCCTCATTTGCTAAGTGGACACTGTGATAATAGGACCTACCTCAAAGGACTGTTTGAGGATTAACTGAAATCTTCAGTGTAGGGTGCTTAAATCATGTCTGGCACAGAGTAAGTGCTCAATAGACATAGGTGGATATAATTACTATATGGTAGGAACTATGCTAACTGATTTGCATGCTTTATCTCAGTTCTCTCACCTGGAATCAAGCAAGTGCCCTTCATTCATTCAACAGTTATTTACAGTAGACTCTCAGTAAACCAGCACCCATGGGGATTGGTAGATGCCCGATAAATGTAAGTAGACTCTTGCTTAACTAGCATCAGGCTGGATAAATGTAGTATTATTTCTCCAACTTTTTTGCTGGTTGCTTGACAGAGTTGGTTGCTTGTGTTCCAATAACAGAGAGTCTACTGTATTTCTTTACTCAGAGTGCTGTCCATGGGCTGGGGATAGAGCATTAAACATACACAAGCTTTTATCTCCTTCTGTCTTCATAAAGCCTACATTCTGTGGGGGTAGGACACAGATAACCAGTTCATCAATTGCTCAGTGGTCAGGAGTAGTCCATGCTGTGAAGGGAAGTAACAGAGTAAGAAATAAAGGACAAGGATGGGTGGGAGGTGAGGGAGGAATTTCGGATAGGGTGATGAGGGAAGCCTGTTCCCATGGAGTGCATCTGAGCAGAGACCTGAGTGAAGTGAGAGAGGGCCAGCAAATGAACGAAAAAGGAGCATTTCTAGCAGAAGAGAGGGCAAGTGTCGCAGTCCTGAGCTAGGAATGAAAGGCTCGCAATGTTCCAGGAGCTGAATGGAGGTCTTAGTATGTGAAGCCAGTAGGCAAGCGATGAGAGCCCATGCACAGGGCCCGGAGGAAGGCAAGGACCCAGCTTTATATTCTGTTCTCTGTTTTGCAAAAGAAGAAACTAAAGCTCAGAGGAGTTAATTAACTTTCTCAAGGTGACCAAGCTGGTATGGAGTAGAATCAGAAATTTGAAGTGAAGACAGTCTGGCTTTAAAGCATACAGGGGCTGTCTGGAAAAAATCCAGCCATAAATGCCTCTATTTTTCATATTACATGGCTGGAGACTTTCCAGACAGCCCTAGTATATACATAACCGTTGGTATAGACATTGTCTTAGGTATGAATACCCAGCAATACAGTGGAAGTCTAGACACATCTATCCCTGCTCTAAAGTATCTCCTGGGAAATTAGACACAGAATACAGCATGGTGGAGAAATGGGGCTTGTGTGTGCGCGTGCATGTGCGTGTGCACATGTGCATGCATGCCCACACGTGGGCTTGTACGTGCAGGGAGGAGGAGTAGAGCAGAATGGAAGGGGCACCTTTTCTGTCCTGGCACACTTATGTTCACCTTGGCAGCTTCAGCTGGCCACTCTGGGAAAGGGTGAGGACTCAGGAAAGTGGCATTTGCCTAAAACCTGTCAGTTCTGGGGATACCTCAGAGCTAACAATTTCAAAATACCAAAGGAGTTAAATAAAAATAACACATTTCCAAGTGCAACATCCTATTTGGTAATGATATATGAGGCCTCCATCATATATCATATGTCATGGAAGATAATGGTGGCATTATCTTACACAGCGGTATACTACATTGTTACAATTCACACCATCAATCTGCAAAACTGGGGTCATAAAACTCTGTAATTTATAACAGAATCTATGTATTATACTAATATATGTGCAGATATCATCGCCTAGTGTTCCATATATAGTTACTGCTTGGTTTAGAAGTCATGCTCAAAGGAATTCCCCCACCCACTCCCCAAACAAGGCCTCAGCAGACAAGATGAGGTGCACCTATCACTGTCAGACCTCCTCACCAGCTCTCTGCCCCAGGCTGAGCAGTAAATTAAGCAACAGGCTATGTCTTGATGATAATGGAGAACAAAAATACTAAAACAGCAAAATTTGGTGAAAACATGGGAATATAGTCAATAATGTTGCAATAACTATAGGTGGCGTCAGATGGGTACTAGATTTATTAGGGTGATGGGAGGAGCGTAGAATGGGTGGGTGAACAAGGGAAAGGAATCAAGAAGTACAAATTCATAGTCACAAAATAGTCACAGGATATAAAGTGCAGCACAGGGCATATAGTCATCAACAATGTAACAACTATATATGGTGTCAGATGGGAATCGGATGTATTAGAATAAGAATTTTGTAAGTTATAAAATGTCTCATCACTATGCTGTACACTTGAAACCAATATCATATTGTATGTCAAATGTAATTGAAAAATAAAAATAACTGAGAAAAAAAATTGGTGTAAAGAACAGAGACGCTCCAGACTCACATGTGGAGACCCTGATGTGAGTATGGGCTTTATCATTATTTTAGGTCCTAATAGGCCCCTACTACATGCCATGCAGTCAACTGGAGGCAGGGATGGACAGAAGACAATCCTCCCACTTGGGCAGTGTTTCTCAAACTCCACCTGCATATGAATCCCCTGGAACCTGTTAGACCACACATGCTGAGCTCCACCCCTGTGGTTTCTGTTTGGGTCTGGAGCCTGAGAATTTGCATTTTGAATGCATGCTCAGGTGATGCTGCTGCTGCTGGACCTGGGTCCCCACTTTGAGTCATTCTATTCCACCTGTGCCAGGGGACTTTGCAGGTGTCCACATAAATACTGCAGAGGGTGAAACAATCTGCCCAAACATTCGGAGCAGAATGGGGCAGAGCTGCAGGGGAAGCCTGGACCCTGGACCCCAAAGCCAGCGCTCTTCCCTGCCTGTCTCCTGACTCTGTCCCCAAGCATACCCCAACCGCGGGAGCAATAGTAGTTAGGGAAGGCCACAAGGATGGCAAACAGATGCGGGCTGCTAGCATTTTACTCCGTGGGGGCCAGCTGGAGCACATGGCAGAGACCCCTCTGAGCTTCCCAGGACTCCCCTGAAGGTCAGGTGGAATCACCTAATGGCTTCTTGAAAGGAAAATGATGGTCTGATGGTTTTTCCCCTGCTGACCCTCATCACTTCCAACAGCCACACGACAGATCGCTGCCGCCAGGAGGCCGAGGAACACAGGTCTGAGCTGCACTGTGAGGCAGAACGCTGTTTTAAGAGAGGTCATAAATGACTTATGGGATCAAGGTGGCAGGCGGGGACGCCATGCCGGGCTGAGCCCCGCAGGCAGCCTCGCCGAGATGTCTCCC
Source organism: Lyroderma lyra (assembly GCA_004026885.1). NCBI lineage: Eukaryota > Metazoa > Chordata > Mammalia > Chiroptera > Megadermatidae > Lyroderma > Lyroderma lyra. The sequence continues at coordinate 256,636 of PVJL010001443.1, forward strand.
TCTCCCCATCTGAGGCTCGGTCCCACCTGCCTCCTCAGAGAGAGTCCCGTACCGATCCCAGCTGACCTCATCACCACTCCTCACCAGCTCCCTGCACTGTGCAGGTCCTGGCCCCTTGTCTCCTGCAGGTAAATGAGTTTGCACCGACCAAATGCTGCTGGCTTCCCACTGCGGCCTCGTATGATTGCAAAGATGCTTTCTTGCACTAGATTGCTCTTCCTTGGGAGCCGCCTCTTCAGAACCCTTTGAAGCCTCTCTGACAAACATTTTGATTTCATTCCTTATTGCCCTGATCTGACTGCAGAACCTCACACTCCTGATTTGACTGCAGACTTACAAATAAACATCCGAGTGTACCCTACTCAAAGGAACATTTTGACAAGTAAACAGTTCATTTGTGCCCAAACGGTATCCTGGCCCTCCATCACTAATTTCACAAACCTGGCTTCTGCCATTGCTAGCTTTCCCCCCATTATTTCCTCACTCGGTTATCAGAAGTACGACATACCCTCCTGAGGGAGCTAAGACAATGAACACCGCCTCCCGCCTTCCTCTCATCTTCCGCATCACAGCATCATCAGTTCGCACCTTCCATCAGTCATTTATTCAACAACTGTTCTATGAGCTGCTGCTATACGTCTGTGCTAGGTCCTTGTCCTCACGGAATTCCCAAGGTCATGGGGGAAACAGCAAGAAAACAGGCAACTAGGCTTTGTTCTGCATCTCCTAGTGACCTGGAGAACGTCAATTAATTTTTGCCTAGTGAGCAAGGCCTGGTCCCTGCCCCTGGGGAGTTCACATGCGTGGGGGATAGGCATGCATCCAGATTACTGCAATAACGGTAACAGCCCAGATGCTCACAGCACCGATCACGGCCAAGCACTTTATGCATGTAAGCTCATTTCATACTCGTAACTGTCCTAGGACATAAGCACTCTTGTGATACTATCCACATTTTGCACAGAGACTTGTACGCAGCGAAGCCAGGATTTGAACTCAGGGAGTCAGCCTCCACAGTTCACGTTTTCAGTGCAGCAATCATAGCCAAAAGTGTGATGGTGGTGAATGTGGGGGCTTGTGGCTGACTTCACTCTGGATGTGTTTCCATTTGCAGGGGAGGCCAACCCAGTTGCCCAGTCCCTCTCTGCATCCACGCAGGGTACTGATGGCCTCTCTCTGCCACTGAAGTGTGACTATCAGGGGCCCCTCCAAGGCAGTGTTCGGAGACAAGAGTAATGAAGGAGAGCTGGAGTGTGTCCAGGTTGTCAGGCTGGAGACTGAACTGTCTGTGCTGGGAACTGGCCTGCCTGCCCATGTGGGCTCCAGTGAGCCCTGGAAACACCTGACCCTCCCAATGCATGCTGGGAAGGACCTCTAGGACTGACTGCCCAGCCTGGGTTTTACCCAAACTTAACTGCCTGCTTCAAAATTCACTCACCCCTGTGCAACCCACCAAGGGTCTCTTTCCATTTATTGCTCTTATTTTTCTATGAATAGGAGGGAGAAAAAGAAAGGGAGGAAATGGTGTGGGCAAGGAAGGAAGAAAGGTAGGGAAGGAAGGAGGGAGGGAGGGAGGAAGATAAGTCTATGAGCTGCTCAAATTCCTTATAGTACCCATCTGAGCCTGTCTTTCCAGTCCCCCTCCCCTCGCCCCCATAATCTGGGCCTCAACCACTTTCCAAACTTACCTCCCCAATCTCCCAAAGGACCACTCCTTTATTTAAAATTAATCTCTGTGTTCAGTATGGGACAGGTACTCTCTGTTAGACTCTGGTTAAACAACAGACAGTCCCTGACCACTGATAGACATTAAACAAATAAATATGTAATTACACACTGTGCTGAGTGCTACAGGGAAAAGAATAAGGTATGACAAGCGGGAAGAACAGGGTGAAGGGTGGAGAAAGCAGGGTGCAGGGGAGAAGGAGTCTGGAGTGAGGGGTTAAGCTGCCTGTAATGAGTGATGGACACCCAGGTCTCAGCGAGGCGGGGAGTGCCAAAGGCTAACGCAGAAGACTTGAAAGGACTTAAAGAAATTCATGGCTGTTTGCTCTGTAAATGAGCCATTAAAGGGAATGTCATGGATGCCATTTTAGTTTATGAACTGGACAGTGAGCTCCCTGAGGGAAGGGCATTAGTTTGTTGTTCATCTGGGTATTTCCTGGCGCTAGCTAAGTACTTTGCACTTACTTAGTCATATAGACACGAGCTGGTTACACAGAGGGTGCACCATGACCTCTGCAGTGCCAGGTGTCTAGGGAAGTGTGTTTATTCTGCACAACCCACCTGCTGTCCCTCTAAATCCTGAAGACAATGTGTATGTGGAAGGACCACTGACCCCCGCTCCTCCCACGTACCACGTGCTGTGGTCTGGGCTGTGAGTCCAGAGGCTGCGTGTGTGCTGCGTGTGCTGCAGTTGGCTTTTTGTGTTTGGGTTCGTAAACCCTTTTCTCCAAAGGAAATCTTGGGTGTTAATCCAACCCTGTGAAATGGACAGAGCAGAGGTGCTGTGGCTGGAGCTGAATCGGGGCCAAGTGGGGCTGAGGCCCTGACCAAGCAGGCCAGATGCAGCCCCACCGGTCCTCCCACCACACACTTCTGGGAGGCCAGTTTGACACCCCTTGTCTGAGACATTCTCCAGGTGGGGCCTCCTCTCTCAGGCTGCTGCCTGCTCCTGTCTGACCGGGACCTGCCGACAGTGAAGGAGCCAGAGACCCTGCAGCCAGAGCACAGGTGCTCGTCTCCCAGTCCAGCCACGCTGGGCTGCACAGATGTGGGGGTTGAAGAGTGGGGTCTGCCTGCTGCAGAACTGTGCCTGTAGGAATTCATCTAGCATGTTGCCGGTTCCTCTCCATGCTCACCCTCTTCACAGGACAAAGGAAGGGGGCCGCTGTAGGCAGAGGGTAAGGGCTGGTAGATCTCCAGTGACACCAGCTGAGTAGCAACAGGTCCCCAGGTTGCAAGGCAGGGAGTCTGGGAAAGGATGAGAGCTGGCGGGCAGAGGGAGGAGAAATGCTTTGGGCTAGGATCCCACTCAGCTTCCCACCAGCTTTGGGCAAGTGAATGAACACTGTGGGCCTCTCTTTTTGCATCTATAAAGCCCATCCCACAATACTATTGTGATGACTGAATGAGATAATGTGAATAAGTCAATAAGAGGCACAAGGTGTAGGCTAGGCGTTTGTAAAATACTCCATACGCTATAATGTCACCACTGGGGAGAGATGTGAAAAGCACCCTGAATGGTGCCTGGCACACTTCAGACACGTCAATAGTCATTCTCACCAGGGTGCAGAGACAAATGCCAGGCTACCAGGGATTGTATTATGTGCTCCACAGGGTTCTGAGCACTTTGCGTGTATTACCTTACTCAACACTCGCAGTTACCCTATGAAAGAGGCATGCTTATTCTCCTCGTTTTACAGATGAGGAAACGGAGGCTCAGAGAGGTGAAGTAACATCACACAACTAGAGATGAGGGAAGGTGGGACTTAACACAGGCTGCCTGACTCCGAACCAGAGCTCAAAACCACTTCACCAATGAGCCTCCCTTCCGGGACATTAGAGCCTCTCAGTGTACAGCAGAGGTGACTGTGCAGCGAGTGGATGTTCCTCCAGTCCCACCCTCTCCTGACGAGGCAATCCTTTGCTGGAACAATGCCAGATCAGGAGTTCCGGGACCAGCATTTTGATCCCAGTGTTCCCACTGGAATGTTCTCAGGCTTGGGTGAACTCAGCTCCCTTCTCCAGGCATCGGCTTCCCCAGTTACATCGTTAACGGCAGGGCTGAGGGTATTAGGATCATGAAATCTGGACCTTGTTGACTGTAGGTTGTGAGTTGAATTTGAACAGTTACTGGGAAGAGTAACAGGTGGGGAAAAGCGAGAGCCAAGTCAGAGTCACCTGCCCTTGGGGGAATAAAGGAACCCCCAGCCTGGCTGGATGTGAACTCCCCAAGTCTGAGCAGCAGCTCAGGGATGACCTGGCTCATCCAATACTTGGAACGCCTGACTGTGGTGACCTTAACCCAGGAGAATAAAGGAGGTAAACAACTGTATGTTGTGTGACCTTCACTAGGTCATGTGACTTCAGTCCCGCAGACGCATGTCACTCCCATACGGACCACTTTCTTCTGGGACTTTTGACCCAGGCTGTTTTCACTGCCTCAGATGTTCTCTTCTGTTGGCCTTATTTGGCTGGCCAATCCCTTCTCGTCATCCCTGAAAGTTCAGCATGGGGCCACCTCTTCCAGAAAGCCTTCCTGGATTGGGTGCCTGGATTCTGGTTACCATCTTGGGCTTATCTCTGCCCTGGGAGGTTTTGCACCAGGTGGTCATTGCCTTTCACTCCTTTGTCTCCCCACAAGGCAGGTGTGCCCATTCACCGCTGTGTTTCCCAGCACCCAGCACGGAGCCAGGCACGGAGGAGGAGCACAGAGCCAGAGGACAAAGGTGGGGCTCATTCCCTCTACCATGCGAACTCTGTGTTCAGTCTGCCGTTTCTCTGCTACACCTCATCCCAAGTCCCTCACGACAGAGACTGAAATCCAAACTCTCCGCCTGAGCCTGGCCCCAATGCCCTTTCACCTGCTGTCACCGCGGTCCTCGTGCTGGGCCCTGAGCACGCCCAGTTCCTTCCCACCGGGAGCCCTCTCACTAACTTCTCTCTGCCCAGAGTGCTGGCCCAGGGAACCTGCCATTTGGCTTCTTGTCTTTTAGAGCTTGGTTGGTGGCAATGCTGCTCTCCAGCGAGACCCACCCTGACCGTGTAACTCAGCACAGGCACTTGGCCACGCTGTCCTAGCCCTGCACACAGCACACGTGTGTTCTCACCCTTCTCCCGTGCCCCACAGGAGCAGGAACCTGGCCTGTCCTTTTCTTCCCCGTACCCATGGCACTGAGAACAATGCAAGTATTCAGTAAATCCCTGCCTTAGGAGAGAATGGAAACTACCTGTGACTAATGAGCAAGAGCAAACTCTCAGTTTCCATTTGGATTGAAAAGAAAGTCTGCTTTTGCATTTAGTTCAAAGAAGCAAAAGAGGGTAGAAATGCTTTTCCTTTTATAAGTGGTGAAAGAGTAGTTTGTTAGAAGTCGAGTACCTCCAAAGAAGGTAGGAGCGGGCTCCAGCAGGTAAATGGCTCAAGAGCCCCGCCGAACGAGGCCATGGTACTTTTATTTTCCTTTTTTTTTGACACTCAACAAGCATTTATTTTTTTAAATAAATGAATGCCTAAGTAGGATTAAGTTATTCAATTTTTAAAAGTTTATTTTGTCTTAGATAACTTTTTCCCACCCTTTCTTCTTTCCTTCCATTTTCTCTTTAATTTCATAGATGCCTTTTATTTTCTTCCGTTGTAAGGGGTCACGCCTCCCTGGGCGGGGGGCCTCTTGATAGTTTGTCTTTCTTCTTTTGGTGGGGGACACTGCAAAGGTCAGGAAGCTCCTCCCCATCCCTGGACCTGCAGCCCTTCAGCAGGACCTACACCCCAGCGTTCTCGGCTCTGACCCAGATTTGTCCCTGTGCGCACAGCCACGGCTGCCTCCTAAACACGCTTCCCTGACATCAGAACCAGACACTAAGTGGGGATCGCTATGATTAAACCGCCTTTTAATTATTCAGCGAGATGTCAGTGGCGCGCGCCACTGTGACATTATAATGGACTGTGACTCCCTCGCAAATGTCGAGAAAGGCAGGGGACCATTACCTTGTCACAATGTTCGTTCTCTGTGACTTTATTTCCAGTACACCAACTAATTTTTCAAGTAGCACAGAACAGTAAGGCGGCGTGGTTGAAAGGGCTCCTGCTGGAGTGATTGTGGCAACATAGGATTCGGTTGGTTCTGTCCAGACGTGACAAATCATCCACTTTTTGAAATTCATTGACTCTCAAGAGAAAGGAAGTTTTGGGGTAATCAACCAACATTTCTTGGCCATTCACTGGCGAAGAACCTTAAGGCAGGCAGAAGCTTGGGCAAGGATGGGGCAGTAACAAGAAAGAGGACACATGATGCCATCTGGCAGGGATTGTTTAATTTTACAACCACTGACTGAGCATTTACTACGCCAAATACGGCACCAGGCCAGACCAACTTAGAGAAGTGGGGTGTACACGCGTGCAGAACACAGATGCATACACACATGCATGCGTGCATATGCATACACAGACATGTACACACAAGCATGCACACATACACAGCCCGGGGCAGCAAAGGCTGCTGGTTTGGAATGGGCTCCGGGCCTACGACTGTCTCTAGTTGTGCAACTTTGGTTAAGTCAGCTCTAGGTGCCCCTGTTGTTTCACTTCCCAAAGGATGTTTGGCTTTGACTCAGTTCTAATATATGATAATATGCTGGTGACTCTATGCCACACTACCTCACTGATAATTGATTAGCATGCATTCATTGCTCACGGATTCCGACCCCAACACGGTGCTAAGGACCACAGGGAATATTAGAAGTCTGACAAGGCTTCTACTTTCAGGAAACTTAGAGTAGAGCTCAGACCCCAAGAATGAAGCAGCACACAGGCTGTACATAGCTGAGGATGGTTCTGGAGCTTGCTGATGGCAAGGGCAATTGCGGTTCAGGGAAAGGAGCGATCCGCGTGGGCTTGGGGAGCTGCAAGGACGTCGTGAAGAGGGTAGGACGTAACTGTGCGTTAAGGTGGGGTAGGATGCCCAGAAGTGGAAGGGAGGCAGAGGGCAGACCTGGTGCCGGGAGAATGGAGGGTGAGTAGAAGCATAAAGGGGATGAGTGGCAGGGGAGCAATCAAGGCACAAGTACCCGGTGCTGCCTTCAGGGCCCGAGGGCCCATCAATTTTCTGTGTTGGGGGTGGTGGCAGGACACTGAGCACTCAGCAGCCATTCTCTCTCCTTTTGGCCTCAGTACCTTAATTTTCTTTTGGGAAGTTACCTGTGCCTCGCTGTGCATGCTTAAAGAGCTTATGCATCAAGGGACGAGTGACCCAAGCCGCATTAACTGGATTCTCTGTCCAGGATTTGACTTGAATGCAGTTAGGCCTGGGCATAAAAACTGCCTGCTGTTCATTTATTCCAGGGACAGGGCCCTGATCTGGCTGAGTGGTAATTATTGCCACCTTTTAACCTTGTAGTTCCTCAGTTCTTGCCTTTTTCTCAGCCTGGTTTTCCAGCATTTCTATGTGTGTGCACTTGGGTGCATGTGCACATGGATGCATGGTGCTTTTGTGTGTCCCATCTCTGTAACTAGGTCCTAGACTGGTACTGTATTTGGTATAGGAAATCCTCATTCAGGGCTTGTTTAATTAAACAAAGCCCTCCCAGGACTATTGATTCTGTGAGCTCCCTGATATCCTTCTAATTTAATGCTTTTTGCTTAATTTAGCCAGGATCAGCTTCTATTGCTGTCAACAAACCCTAACTGATAACCATCTTCTAGCTATCCACCCATGCATCCACCCATGCATCCATCCATCCATTCCTTAATCTGTTAGTGGAGTGGTGAAGACCACAGAGAAATAAGTAAGAACAAACAAGAAGCACAAAGTTAAAGGGAACTGAAAAATCCAGAGGAATTTAAAAATTAATCCTATAGCAACAAGCAGTTTAGTGGAAAGTAATAGAGCACAGATGGTCCACTAGATAAAGAAGGTCAGGGCCAGCCGGGCTTACAGGGCGGGATCTTTGGAGGAGGGAATTTTTAAAGAGCGAAGAAAAGGAACCAACATCTACAGTATCATTGTAAACTCCTTTACTGAAGTGATCTCCTTTACTTCCCAGCCACCCTACAAAGTACACGTCAGCAACCCCATGTTCTGGAAACTGAGGCGCATAAAGTTTTGGAAGCTTGACCTGGGTTACAACTATTAAATGGCAGAACAAAGGTTCAAACTCAGGTCTTACCACCTCCAATACCCTGTTCTTTCCACTATGCCACACCACCTAATGCTAACTCTGTGTGACCTGGGACTTAGTTTCCATCTATCTTCCTTCCTTCCTTCCTTCCTTCCTTCCTTCCCTCCCTCCCTCCCTCCTTCCCTCCTTCCTTCCTTCCTTCCTTCCTTCCTTCCTTCCTTCCCTCCCTCC
>PVJL010001444.1:0-160150 GCA_004026885.1 Lyroderma lyra
AAAAACATTGCAATTGAAACTTTGCAAGGGAAAGCTAAGAGCTAACCCAAAAGAGGAGCAGTTTTTCTTGTTCAACTTTTACTGACTTTTAAAAGAAAATGGCCAACTGGACCCAATGGATTACCTCTTTTTCTATCTTTTGAAACAGAGTTTCACCATGGCAGCCACACATGGAAAACTTTCTCCCCATTTATAATCCCAAGGGGTGTGTGAGCAGATGCAACTGTGCTGACTCCAAACATTTTTTTTCCAGTACTAGGGAGAGTTCATAGAAAAGCCACTGTGCTATTACAACACACAAATATAATAAACATAATTTATGCGTTCTGTCCCTAAACTATTATGAACAACAAACTCTAGTTAGAACATACAGTTTCGGGGGTGTGTGTATGTTTCATGTGTAAATTAGTGTAATAAATACAATCAGAGTTTAAACTTTTCACATTGGTTCAGTTGACTATATTGAAAAGTTTAAACTCCTTTTGCAAAACTTGTACAAGAGGAATAGCATTGAGTTAATTCCTACTCTTTAAAAACTACTAAACACTAAATGCAATGTAGTATCCTGAATTTTTGAGCCTGAAACAAACAAACAAAAACATCAGTGAAAACACGAGTGGAATCAGAATACAGTCTGGAGTTTAGTTACCAGTACGGTACCGACGTTGATTTCTTTTTTTTTTTAAACCAATGTTGACTTCTTAGTGGTGACAAATGTACATGGTAATGGAAGGTGTTAACACTAAAGTCAACGCGGGGAAGGGTATATGGTAGCCCTTTACTTTATCTTTGCAACTGAAATTATTTCAAAATTAAGTTTATTAAAAACAAAAAAGCAAGCAACCAAAGAAGGAATTTAACGAATACCCTCACCCCCTTTTTTTAAGATTAGGAAAGTAGTGCTGAAATTTTAAAACCAGAACACGTGAACAAATGAAGACCAGGGGTTAATTTCCAGCTCCATTCCTGGTATCTCAGAGTTGGTGGCCACTTTAGGTCCCTGCATGCAGTAGGTACTCAAAAAATCTGGACTGAATTGTTTCCTGCCTGCCACCTATGGGTAGCATTTGTAGACAGTGGATAGTGGCAATGTCTCCATGGTGCCCAAAGGCAAGATTGCTCACGGAACAGAATGGCCGGCTCCCAAAGCTGGGCAGGACATTTCCCTCAGGGCTCTCTGCAGCAGGGCCTCTGCCAGGCCTCCAGCCCACTCACCTGACTCTCCCGCCCACCCCGTCCTTTCACCTCCTTCTCCGCCCAGCTCCTTCTGTCTGCTGAGACGTTTCCGTGGCTCCGTGGCTCCCTGAGACGTGGCTCCGTGGCTCCCTCATCATGGTTCCTTGGGCCGAAATCAGGAAACACTTATTGCAGTGCCTAATGACCACCCCAGATTCAAGTCACTTGATGCAAACTCCACATTTTCCTGGCCCCTCATCTCCCCTTTCCTGTGTTGGAGGAAGAGTTGTCCCTCCTCGGGTCCCAGGACAGTCCCTCTCCCTGAACCAATCCCTTGCCCCCTCGGGAAACTTGGCTGTCACTTAGGGAACACTCACAAGGGAGAGGCCCATTCATTTCCCCTCTCTATATTTCTTTGGTCTCCTGCTCCACCTGCTACGCTCTCCTCACTCTCTTGCCACTGGGCACGCTCCTCCTCGACTGTGACCACCTCTTAATTGGCAAATTTAAGACACACCTTTCAGTCCTCATCTTGCCTGACCTCACTCTGAAGCTTGGCACTCTTTTCCCAGGCTTCCAGGATATCCATGTTTTGTGTGTGATTCTCCACACACCGTCTCAATGTCCTTTGCAAGCTCCCTCCTGTTGCCAACCATGGAAACAAACCTGCCCGCCCTAAGCAAAGCGAACGACCATTCATTGGGAAGACCTGGGGGAACAGAGGTGCTCACTAAATAGGGGGGCAAAGCTGGAGGAAACAGGCTTGGGAACCTACAAGAATCAAGGACACCCCAACGATCTCCCAAAAAGCAAGAAGCTGGAAGCACAATGACTGTCAGATCTATAAGCACCTGGTCAGGATGCCACCACTGCTGTCATTACTGCCACATGTCATGCAGCTGGGGCTGCAAAAGTGCCTCTAATACCCTCCTTCATCCCCAGGCCATCGCTCCAGAGTTAAGGTTCCAGAGAAAACCGTACCAGTGGGCCAGCTTGGGTCATGACCTTTTCTCCTATTGAATCATGGGGCCACCAAGGGATTAGCTTCCCACCAGTTATTCCCATGAAGGGGAGGAGGTAATTCCCTAAAAGGAAAAAGAGGCACGGCTGTGTGCCGGCCGCGGAAAACACCAGCATTCTCCTCAGCACGAAGTTTGAACATTTGGTATTCCATATTAATTGTTCTATCCCCACCGTTGCTTTTAGGTGAGATAGACTGGGAATTTTTTTTTTCCTCATTAAATTTGTTTTAATGGGTCTCAACCTTCTGTGATAGATATTTGGCCAGGTTGTTTTCATTAAAAAGTACTGATTTTAAAAACTTAAAAACTGCCACACACAAAAAAACCAAATGGCCCATAAAACACTCTCCTTTCCTTCTGAAGGTTTTACGATGCACTGTGATCATTAACTAGTCTTGTACTATTAAATTTTAGTGGCCAATTGAGACAAACAGTTCTGAGACTGTTCCTCTATCACTGATTAGGATGGGGGTAGCAGTTAACTGGGGATCACATTCATTTAGCCTTCTGAGCTTCCTGGGCAGACCGGGTGACTTTGGCAGTCCCAGCTGCCTTCCAGTGCGCTGCTGTGATGACACCCACAGCAACCACCACCTGTCTTACATCACAAACAGCAAAACAGCTCGGAGGAGGATAGTCAGAGGAGCTCTCAGCACACATGGGCTTGCCAGGAACCATATCAATGATGGCAGCATCGCCAGATTTCAAGAATTTAGGGCCATCTTCCAGCTTTGTCCCAGGATGACAATAAATCTTCAGATCAGCAAACCTGCAAGCAATGTGAGCTGTGTGACAGTCTTGCACAGGTACACAGCCAGCACTGATGTGGCCTGGATGGTTTAGGCTAAATCACCTGAGCCATGATGGCAGCTGCTTCCACTGGTGGGGCGTTTTTGCTGTCACCTGCACCATGACGAACATCTTTGACAAACACATTCTTGACATTGAAGCCCACACTGTCTTCAGGAAGAGCTTCACTCAATGCGTCCTGGTGCATTTCAACGGTTTCACTTCAGCTGTAGTTACTATATTTCCGTCGTAATGCTGACTGGAGCAAAGGTGACCGCCATGCCAGGTTTGAGAACACCAGTAGCCACTCGGTCCACTCGGGCCAGTCCCAATCCCACCAATTTTGTGGACATCCTGGTGGGGCAGACACCAGGCCTTGTCAGTTGGATGAGTTGGTGCCAGGACGTAATCCAGAGAGTTTCAAGCAGCATGTTTCACTGGCACTGCCATCTTTATGGGTGACTTTCCATCCCTTCAACCAAGGCTAGCACTTGGCTCTAGCATGTTGTCACCATTCCGACCAGAAACTGGTGGGGGTCCCCTGGTGGTGCAGTGGCTAAGGCTTCGGCATTCTCAACGCTGCAGCCTGGGTTCAATTCCCAGTCGGGAACCCCCCCCCAAAAAAAAAAAAAAACTGGCACAAATGTCACTGTGTCACAGTTGTAGCCAATTTAAAAATACTCTCCTCCTATACTAGCCAAATCACCACGAGGAACAGTCAGAATAGAGATGGCAGAGGTGAATGCTTCATCCCGACAGTTGTGCTTACTTTACAGCAGTGGTCCCCAACTGCGTCGATTTTGTCCCTGAGAGGACTTTTGGCATATCTGAAGATATTTTTAATTGTCCCAACTAGGGGTGTGCTACTGGCATCTAATGAGGAGAGGCCAGGTATGCTACAGTGCCCAGTACAGTCCCCGGAACAAGGAATAATCTGGTCCAAAATGTCAACATCAGCCATGTCTGGGAACTGCCTTGACAAATAGAAATGGTGTGATTACGTTATTGATGGGTCTCACAAAAAACATTTTAGGGCCTCACCAGGTGTCCCGGTTTTTATCACTTTTTCTTTGTCTCCAAGCAGTCTCAAGGACAAGGTGTGGAGTAGGTCAAAGGGTGCTTCCAAGCAGAATTCTGGGGACATTTGAGGTGAGGTTGTGCTTAATGGGGCCCTTGCTGAGTGGTTCCCTGGCGGGGAATCAAACCCAGGCCGCGGCATTTGGAGCACCAAGGCCTAGCCACTGCACCACCAGGGAACCCAATTATTTGGAGAAAGCCATTTTCCCCACAATCAAAGATAGAATCCTTAATGGAAAAATATAGTAAAATTCAGATATTTGAAGTTTTTGCATAAGATTCTCCTTTTCATTTCAATTCAAACACCGGGTAACTATCAGGTGTTTACTAGGATCAAGATTTTTTTTTTTCCACATTTTAAATTCATTTTTATTGTTAGAAAAATGGTGAATTTTTTTTGTTGTTTGTTTGTTTTGTATGTGGATAGTTCCCTGGCTGGGAATCGAACCCAGGCCGCAGTGCTGACAGCGCCAGCGACGAAGCCTTAAGCCACTACACCACCAGGGAACTCCCTTTATTTTTAATTATAGGCTGTTCTACTTTGAGGTTAAAAAACAATAATTATCAACATGTAACATACACACAGAAAAGTCACATATCATAAGTGTGCAGTTCAATTATGTTCACCAACTGAACACACTTGTATAACCAGCACCGAGATCAAGAATCACAACATTAACCACGGCCGAAGCCCACGTGGGCCCCCCCAGTCCCTGCTCCCTCCCAGGGTGATCAGCAACCTTACTTCTAACAGCATCATTTAATTTTGCTTCTTCTGAATCACTTTGGAATTTTAATTTTAAAGGCTTGGATAAACACAAATATTTATCAGTGTTGTATTAGTTCAAATTTTCAAAACTCATTGAAGAATCTCAGAAAATACAACAGAATTAACATTAAAATACAATCCGATCATAATAACATCCAGAATGATCATCCTTTAAAATCTACCAGGTTGCAGTACTAAAACTACAGTAAAGTTGCCATTTTTCTCTACTCCTGTCGGAAATCCCACAGCAACAACAACAAGGAGACGAGAAGCAGAACCACCCACACCACCATTAATAATAAAAGCAGGAGACCTGCGAAACTCCTCAACTAAAAGCAGAAAGGGAGCCACTCCAGGTCGCAGACTGGAAGAGGCTGCAGATCCGGAGGACGGCCAGCAGAGGGCGCGTCCCCGAGCGGTGGGTCGCTCGCGGAGAGGCAAAGCAATAATCCCGTTTGCAGTGACAGGACTGGGGGGTGTGGACAGCGCCTCCTCCTCGCAGGGACAGGCCCGGGCTCCGCGTTGGCGTCTGTTTTCCTTGGTCGCAGGGCTTCGGCGAGCACCACCACTCCTGGATGGAGACATGGCCAGAACGCAAGGGTCCAGGAACCCGGGAGGGCGGGGGTGGGAGTGGCCCCTCCCACTCTGACCACTAATAATTCACCGAAAGAACGTTTTGCCTTCCTTGCCAGTGATCTGGGCTCAGTGGGTGCACAGATCCTAGCGCCCAAGGGAGAGAGATTTAAACCGGGAAACACTAACATGGTTCCATTCATCGGAAGCTGAGGCTACCCTTGGGTCTCTGGGAGTCCTCCTGATGCTGAAGCAATAGACATTCAGAAGGGGTCATTGCTGTGGGCTGAATGTTTATGTCACCCCCAAATCTATATGTTGAAACCCGAACCACAATGTTAGGGTATTAGGAGGTGGGGCCTTTGGGAGTCATCAGGTTTAGAGTCATTAGGTATTAGGAGGGTGGAGCCTCCGTGATGGGATTAGTGTCCCTGTAAGGGGAGGAGTCCAGGGCAGCAGGCAGCCGGCCATCTGTGAGCCAGGAAGAGAGTTCTCACCAGAATCTAACCATACTGGCACCTGATGTCGGACCCCGGCCCCAGAAATAAATGTCTGTTGTTTAAGCCAGCCAGTCTATGGTAGTCTGTGACAGCAGCCTGTGCTCCGACTGCCTGACCAATATGATTGCTCCTTAGTGGAGAAAGGAGGCAATGTCTGGACCCCCAGCATTCGCTGGGCGACATCTTAGTGTGCTCTTGTCCCAAAGGCCTGGTGACTGAGAAAGTACAGCAATTCAATAAAGACAGTACCGCCGAGAATTCGGGTCACACAGGAATAAAGTTTTGGGTCTCCCTACCAGGCATAGAGCCCTGCCCCGTTGAAGGTAAGAGACAGAGGGAATAGGTGATGGAAGAAGGCAGCAATGATGATCAACTTAGACCGCACGGCCACCTGGCCAGGAGTCTAACAGCTGTGTTTCGTGTGAATTGACTTTTTCGTTGCTTTTCCTTCCTACCTTGTATGGAGATCAGTGGTAGTACCTAATGGATTTGGTATCGCTTGGACACAGCTATATAACCTTGGTCAATTTACTTAACCTTTCTGTGCCTTATTTACTCATCAGTGAAACTGGGATAATAAATGCGTAAACTCATATACTGATGTAAAGATTTAACACTTGGAACAGTACTCAATAGGTGCCAGCTATTAATTACAATCATTAGTATTATTAACGATAGATGCTCTTTTTCATTTCATTGTAACCTTAGACAAGGAAGTAACCAAATTAAGAAAGGAACACTCCCAATCATGCATAAATTCAAAAAATTATTTATTGAACTACAAGTACATATTCATATTGACTGTTGAAATTAGTTCAAATTTTCGAAATTTGGAATTGAATTTTTAAAAAACCCTCAAAATGAATTTATCATATATTTTTTACAATAGTCCTTGGCGTAGTCCTAATAGGACGAGACATCCAAGGGAATGGTGCACGTTGAGCCTACTGATCAGCTCCAGGAAAAACAGGACAACGGATGGGGTGGGGGTGGGGGGCAGAAGAGGCTGTCTATTATTACCCATTGCTGCAAAACAAATTACTGCAGAATTTAGCATCTCCAAACAATCAGCATCTATTACTCACTTTCTGTGCCCAGGAATCTGGGAGTGGTTCAGCTGGGTGGTTCTGCTCATCCCTGGGCAGTGTCCTGGGCAGGTTTCAGTCAAGCAGTGGGCTGGTATTACCTGCTGCCGTCTTACCTGAAAACTCAATCGGGATGGGGTCTGTTTTCCAGCTCACTCGCTGGTTGTTGGCCGGCCTCAGTGTCTCAGGGCTGGGCATGTAATGCAAATTAAAAAAAGAAGAAGAAGGAAAGACAGGAAGGAAGGAAGAAAATCCAACAGGATTTAAAATTTTAGTAGAATAATTCTACGGTTCACTTGGAAAAGAAATACTATAGTAGCCAAAACGCTCTTTGCAAAGATAGCTACGTTACACCACCACGGTAACTACAGCAGTGCTGCACTGCGGGAATTCAGGCATGGGAAGAAACAGATGAAGGAGCAGCAGAGTAGCGAGTCTAGAAATAGATCTACTTCTTATAAGTTAACATTCTCTGTGTTAAAGGTGACATCTCAGCTTTGGGAGAGGATGGATTTATTTGCCAATTGGGTTAGACAGCTTCCTAGTTATTTGAGAAAAAAAATAAAATGAGATTCTTACCTCATGCTACATACCAAAATAAATTCCAGATGGAATCATGATTGAACTATAAGAACTAGAGAAATATGGGTGAATACATAGAGAAATTTCAGTTGGAGAAGGCTTTCTAAGCATGACAAAAGACACCAGGGACACTGTTAAACGAGAGGTCGATGGGTTTTACTATATACAACATTTAAAAGTTCTATGGCCAAAATTTTGCTGAGAAGTTAAAAATCAAACAAAATTCTGTGAAGAAATGTTTGCAATCCATACCATGGACAAAGGGTTAAAATTCTTAGGCTATAAATAGTTCCTAAAGGAAAATATGAACATCCTAATAAATAGATAAGGAATATGAACAGGAAATTAACAAAAGGAAAATATGAACATTCCAATAAATAGACAAGGAATAGGAACAGGAAATTAACCAAAGAAATCCAAATGGCCAATACATCTAGGAAAAAGTGTACAATATCACCAGCAAGCAAACAAAAAAAGGGAGTGTGTGTGATTAAAACAAAAGAGAAATCTTAAAAAAAAAAACCTCTCCAGAACAGCAAGGGTGTCAAATAATGATGGCCCGCTATCTTGATGTGGAGAAATAGGCATTATTGCATGCCTGCTGTGATTACTGATCAGTGTAAACTGGTCAAGCTGATCTGGGAATAGTTCAGCAGTATGTAGCAAAAATGTCAGAATTACTATATCCTTTTTTTTTTTTTTTTTTGTGGTTCCCTGGCTGGGAATACTATATCCTTTGACTCAGCAATTCAATAGCTAGGAATTCAACCATAAAAAATAATCACAAAATCTTATATTTATTGAAATGGAAAGACATTGACATATCATTAAAATTTTAAAAACTATGTCATAAAATATGTATACACCGTCATCCTGCTCTTATATATTTATACGTACATATAAATGTGTAGAAAAACGTCTGGAAATTGATACATCAAAATATTTATAGTAGTTGCTTCTAGACAATAGGATTACATTTTATTTATTTATTATTTTTTATCTGTAGTATTTAATTATTTTGGAATGAATATATATTATTTGTATATATTTAGGCTTTTATAAAGGAGTGGAAGATGTCACCCAAAAGAAACACAAACAAACAAACAAAACCCCAAGAGAGTTGACTATATAAACTAGTGACATTTCTTATTTAAAATATCAAAAATGAATACATCAAGTTCTAGAAAACTTCAGCATCACAGAACCTCCACCCTCAGTACTCTTTCTAAAAATCACATTACCTGCTTCCAAGGAGAACAATTATCCTGACTTTTAACTTCATAGATTAGTTTTGCCTATTTATGAACCTTATAGAAATGAAATTATATCGAATTTGTGTTGGACTTATTTTATTTGATATCATCTTTCTGAAATTCATCTACATTTTGCTTTTGTAATTGCAGCGCGTTTAATTTCCGTGCTGTATGAGCAATGAATCTGGTGCACGATTTCGCCCCAGGGGACATTTGGCTTCGTCTGGAGACGGTTTAGGGGGTCGCGACCAGAGGTGGGGGCTGCTGTCGGTACCGGCGGATAAGGCCAGGGATACTGGTCCTCATCGTACAATACACAACAAAGAATGACCTGCCCAAAGTGTCAGCAGTGCCGAGGTCGCCAACCCTGTGGGACACAGAACGATCTACGACAGCAACAATGAGAAACTGTGAACAAACTGTGGCTCGTCTAAATGAGAAGGTTGTGCAGTTACGAGGTTTCGCGTTTACAAGGAGTTTGTAACAACATTTTAATAAATTATTTGATAAAAAGCTGGCTACAAAATTGTATACACAAAACATAAAACGGGGGGGCGCTTCTGTGAACGACACAGGCTCCAAAGGCGTGGAGACACCGACCCCTCCCCTGTGTAATGACACCTGAGGGGGAGCCTGGACGGAGCCGGTGGGACGGGCGCAGGGATGGCTGCGGGGCGCGGGGCTGAGACGAGGCCTAGTTCCCTAGTTCTCCTGTCTAGACGCTTCTCCTTTGTGATAGGAAAAGAAAAGAATTAGAAAGCGGCGGCTCGCAAGCACTCCTGGGCTCACAGTTGTCTGCGTCCAGGGCCTGGAGGTTTTCCAGCACCTTCTGCCCCTGGGGAGCCTTCCCCAGGGTGCCGCCATGCCTCCTGGGCCCGTGTGGACCCCAGGCTCTCTCCTGTGTCCCTGCCTTTGCACGAGCTCAGACTGCAGGGGCCGCCTCCTCCCTCTCTGGTCGTTCTTCAGACCAGAGGTCATGTGACATCGCCAGCAGCCTTTGGCCATCTCCTGTTGACCACTCCTTTCTGTCTGACAGGTACGGCTCTTTCACATTGCACCGAACACGACAGGGGGGCCCCAAAGTAGGTATGCAGCTGAACCACTCAAATTCATCGCGACCGACCAGAGTTCACGTCATAATGTGTGCCACCGTGTGCTGGACAGGCCCAAGGAATGTTGGTGACGGAAGACATTTCGAGCACTGCCAGATTACACAGTGTTAAACACCTGTACGTGCGATAAGCAATGTAATAAAATGCGATCAAACTGCGCTGCATGCTTACTTTTGGGGCGCCCTGTGTAACGGAGTGTTACTTCCCACAGAGTCTGTGAGCCTCGTGAGGGGAGCATTTCTGTCTAACGTCCCAGGAGGTGGCCCAGTGCTTGTGGGAATCAGCCCAGGGGCTGTCTGTGAAAGTCTGAAGAATTTGGGGAGACCTTGGCCCCAACCAAGATGGTCCTGGACCAGAACTAGGAAGTGACCCTGATTTACCTAAGGAGAGCCAAAGCAATGGCATTGTAGCTTCTGGCTTCGAAAACAGTGCCTGGCACATAGCATTTTGAGACCAACTGGCGGACTGCAAATTCAGTTCGGGCTCTAATGGCCCGGAGTGGGAGCCGTCCACGCCCGTGAATGGGCTGGTCCACAAGACTGCCCTCATTGCAGCCCAACTGGCTGTAAATCTGGGGAGTCCTCACGGTCCCCCTGAGGTTTGAGAGCTCAGGAAAGTGCTATACTTAGGACCCCAGTTTTATTGTAAAGGATACAAAGGAGAACCAGCCAAACAAAGGGACAGACGGGGCGAGATGCGGGAGGGCCCCGGCATAGCTTCCGGGTTCACTGTCCCTGGTCAGGGCGCCGCGCCCTCCCCGCTCACCGACAGGGAAGCAGCGCTGAGTTTTCCCTGGGCTTTCAGGACACCAGCAGGCGTGATGGATACATCACTGGCCGTCTGAGTGAACCCATTCTCCAGCCCCTCTCCCCTCCCTGGGGGTCGGGGTGGCTCCAAGTCTTGGCCCTCTCATCTCACCTGGTCTTCCTGGTGACTCGCTCCTCCGGGAGTCACCTCATTAGCATAAGCTCGTGTGTGCCAGGAAGCCCGTGAGTAACAACGACATTTCTATCACTTGGGAACATATTCTTTTCTTATGCAACACAGTGGATGCTCAACGAATATTCGCTAAGAAGAAAGAGGCCCTCAAAGTACCAGAAAGTGACAGGAACGAGGAAGGCCGTTAGGCCCTTAGACCCTGCCCCCCGACTCGTATGCATGCCTGTTGTGGAGATGGACACATTAGGCCACGAGAAACCAATACTGTTAAACATTCCAATCATATGACAAACTCCACATGCTCTGGTTCGTATTACCTGGCTTGATTTCTTGTAAATGAATAAAGTGGCATTCCGACTCACAGGGGTCAGTCTCTGAGCTCTTTGTGCCTTCCACCATTCTTGCGATTTCTGAACCTTGCAAGCAAGCCAGCCCTGGACCCTGGCAAGTTCTTCCAGGCCAGTGTCACCTCAGGAGCCTCTAGGAGCCCACGGGAGCCACCCAGCCGGCTCTGTGCCTCTACATTTCAGGGCGTGGGCTTTGGGGCACTCACAACATTCCTGCAATGGAAGAGTTTCGGGAACAGCTCAGATTGGATCTGGGTGACTTGATTAGAACCTCAAGCAGGTATGTCTGAGATGCGGTTGTAACTGAGAAAGCTGAAGCCTAACTAATCTTATTGCACTTGATTAAAGAAAGAGCATGGGAAGGAAGGGGATCTGAGGACATCCAAAAACTGGGCCCCCAAAGCACGATTTCATGGTGTGTCTCTTGTCCTGGCGAGAGGCTGGAGATACTGACTCTGATGTACTCAAGCCTTGCAGTGACTGGAGAGATTTATTCTTTGGGAGGAAATAGAGAATTTGCTCCTCTAAAATCGGAATGAGGAAGATTAGCCCACCTTCAGCTTCAGTTCAATTTCGTGCCCAACAGGCAACCTTCTGACTAATCACTAGACCTCTGAATCATCTTTGCTACATCGTCTCCATCGCATATTAATAAATGACATTCTTGTTTATACATCTGCTTTTTATGAGTTCAGTGAATGTGAGTGGGTCCCCCAGACCTGATCCATTGTCAAAACTGAGTGTCAAGCTAAGGCAAGTTGAGGACCAGACTATGGAACATAATGACAACCCTCCAACATATTAGCAGCCTGTGACTAGACAGCCAGCTTTTCTCTACCGGAACACATTTACCTCACTGTATCCTTCAAACCACAACACGCCTATTTAGGAAACTGTTCTCCAGCATCTCTGACGTTCTCTTTGGATGCCCAGAGAGGTCAGGAGCTCACTGTCACCACCTTTCAAAGCAATCTGCTTTCTTGGAGATGTTGGTTGTTAGACTATTCTTTCTTAAATTGCATTTAACCTGTCACTTCATCATTTCTGCCTATAGGTTCTTTCACAAAATATAACAAACGTTTTTGTGTGTCTAGGTTGCCAAGCCTCAGCTCTTCCAAAAGAACTTGAACAAGGAGTTCCGACCTCTCACCACCCCATTGTTTTCCTTCTGGCTTTCCCTGTCTTTCTTGAAAGCACGATTGCCCAGAATTTGGTCAGTCCACTAACACTATTATCTTGGAGACATAAGATATCAGTGAAGCAAAAGTTTGTTATTTCTGTTAGCAACTGCATCTCACTGTTGGCTCAGATGCTTCAGACGAACGCCTGCATCTCAGGGCATCGCCTCTTCCTCTTGGAGCTGGCGCTCTCGAAGTGAGATACACACCACCAAGAAGGCTGTGCGTTCACTGTGCTCGGTTTACTTTTCCCTCCGGTGAATGCTGTTTCTTTTCGACCTGAGGAAGAGGGCCCTTAGCTCAGCATCAATATCCAGTGTAGGTCCAAGAATTCAGACCTACGTAGTGAGTGAGATTTTCTTAGAAAGAGAAAAAAAAATAATCTACCTTTCTTGGGAAGGTGTCTTACTCATCTCCGTCCCCTAGGACCTGGCGGGTGAAAGGGCAACTATCATAGATGCCAATGGCAACTGAAGGTTTTGGAGAAGGGATGGAAGGGAGAAGAGAAGCTATTTTGCTCAAGGATGTTTTTCCTTCTGGTTCTAGAATATAAATATCGTATACACGGTAAAATAGTTTAACCAAACCTAGGATGTAGGTTTGGGAATTCTCTGGGAATTCCCGACACATTCTGGGGTGAACTTTTTATCATCCGAGACCCCCGCTTTTCCACAGGCCCAAACAGTCTTAAGCGCTGATGTCCCTGTTTGTGGTGGACTTAACCTGGAAGAGACTTCCGACCCCGAGTCCTCCCCCACCCTCAGCCCCTAACCACCTTCATTCTCTGCACTGGCCTCCACCTTCTCCTCCCCGCAGCCCAGCCTGCAAACCCACAGGGCTTTCAAGTTTAGGATGTGATGTTATTTCCATCACCCACAGACCGCAGGACAGGCATTCGCGGGGGACAACTTGGGGAGGCCATGGGCTCATCCCCCTTAGGAAATGGGAGAAATCCCCGCGGCTCGGGGTTGTTCCAATGGTCTGTCCAGTGAGTGATTCCCGTTTCCCCAAAGGCTGCCCCCCTCATTAGCATGAACGGGGGTGGGGGTGTGGAGAAGGGGTGGGGGGAGAGACGGAGCAAAAAGCCCAGGCTCAGTTTTAGAGTCTGGGAACCCTGTCTACAAAAATGACAGCTAGAGCTTTCTGGCTCCTCTGTTTGATCATTGGATCATCTCCTGAAGCCCCCGTGGCGGAGAGAAAAGGTAAGATCGATGCAACGCTGAGCCCTGGGAGAGGGGCTGGGGTCCGGGCGGTGGGGGTGGGGGGCTGGGGAGAGGGCGCGATGGAGGGCAGGACGAGAAAGGGGTCAGAGTTTGCAGGAGAGGAGACTCCGGGTCCGTGTTCGTGTTCGCAGGGAGCAGAATGTATCCCCGAGGTTGTGTGTGTCTTGGCAGCCTTGCCGGAAAGAAGCCAGTTCAGCTACTGAAATGATCTCGAGCGAGCCTGGCAGGCTGGAGAGAACTTTGCATGTTAAGTAGCTGCTCCATCACAGAGCCGGGGAAGTGTCACAGGGGGGGCCGCGCGGGCGGGGCTCGCGGGACGCGGCGGGGACAGGCGCCCCGAGCGGCGCGGCGTCCACCCTGCGCCCGCGCCCGGGTCCGGCGGGCGACCGGGGCTGAGAGCGCAGGGAGCCGAGATCAGACACTGCTCCCCTCTCTCTGCAGCCCCGACGAGTGGCCCTGCGACACCTGAGTCTTTAAAGCACACACACACACACACACACGATTTCATGCACGAAATGAAGTTACTGGGGGAATGAAGCAATAAGGGATGTTCTGCGGGGAAGTGTTTTTGTTTTGCTTTTTGGAGGATGTTCTGTTCGATTCACTATCTCTGGGAAAAAGAGCTTCCGCACCTCACAGGGCAATTTACTTTGGGCTGTTTTTCCACATGGAAATTGAATGACTTCAGTGGCATTTAACCCAAATATCAGATAATCTTTCCCATGACAACAGATGGTGCTATCAATAGGGAAGCAGTTGTGAGGTCAACAGTTGACAGTCAGGAATTGGCTATCCACCAAGAACTTTATTCAGTTGTGTACGGGGCAGCGTTAACCATGATGAGTTATATGAATTATAACCAACTATTATTGATGGGTGAACGCTGATTTTAAAGGAGACTGTCAATTTGGCAAGATAAATCACTTTACATGAAGTGTTGCAAGAGCTACAAGGGGGCAGACCAAGCTCTTCCATGCAAGAGAAGAGAAATGCTGAAAACCAGCCGTTAAACAGAAAAGAGTGAGGAAAAAAAAAAAAAATCAAGGCGGTTCCTGTGCCTGTTTGGAGGGCACTGGGACCCAGGCAAGCAGGGAGCTGATATTGTGTAACTGGGTATGGAAAGTTGCCCATCTTCCAAGTTGGCTGAAATTTGTTCACCAACCTGTATGCAGAATTAGGGAAAATCATTAATAATTTAAAACATTTCTTTTCAAGCTATACTATTTAGGAGTTTTTTCCCCTCCATCACCAAAGGAGGGAAAATGTAAGCGATGTGTGTGCTTTTTATCCTTAACCAGGGGCCTCTGCCTCCCAGCCAGGCTTTAAACGTTTCTTCACTGTGGTTTACCAGTTAAATGGTGTCCAAGAAGCCAGATAAAAATCCACTCACAAATGCTCAATTCTGCAGACCCAGAAGACAGTGTAAACACGGATGGGAAAACCAAATACTTCTGTTGTCAGGAGCGCTTAAACCATTAGGAGAACCTGTAATATGAGACCTCTCCCCCTGGGGTTTGCTCTTGGTACTTTCTCAACAAATTGTACACAGCAAAAAGGCGGATGTTTATATATCTCTATCTATATATATTAAAGGGCAAAAAAAGAAAAAGAAAGCTTGTTATTTAACCAGTTGTCGGTTGTGTTTTGTCCTAAAACAAATAGGTGGTTGTAATTTTAAAAGCCTCATCGTTGGAGGCCAAACCCTCCGTCTTCTTTTGGGGCCTAGGAAACGGACAAGAAGCTGATGAGGCTTCCCTCCCCTGACCACAGGGGCGCCTCCCGCCCCCCCCCCCCCCCCCCCCCCCCCCCCCCCCCCCCCCCCCCCCCCCCCCCCCCCCCCCCCCCCCCCCCCCCCCCCCCCCCCCCGTCCGTCCTATTTTCTTCACTTCCAGGTCTCCTGGCCTGTCCATCTCTCCTCTCGCAGGTGCTTGCTAAGTCCCCCAGCCTCCTCTCCTGTCCCAGGGCCCTATCTTCTTTCTTCCTATCGGTCTCTCCTCTCCCCCGCAGACTGCGTTCCTCTGCCCGCCTCCCCTCTTCTCTCCCTACAGCCTCGGCGCCCCACAACAAGAAGCCCGACCCCGGCGGAGGCCCGAGCGCGGAGATGCCGGGGCCCCAGGAACAGCCGGTCCCCGAGGCCGCTCCTCGCGCCTGGTCCGACCCGCGGCGCCGGAAACCCCAAACGCCCGCCGAGAACCGGGCCGGCTTCCGGGAGGCCGCGCGCACGCCCGCCGGCCCGCCGAGCCCGCGCCTCCCGCAGGCCGAGAACCGCGCGTCACCGCACCGTGTGCTCGCGCCGGAGGACTCCCCGCGGCGCGCGCGCGCCCGGGCGCTGCGCTTCCCTGCCGCGCGGCCGCTCGCGCGCGCTACCGCCGCCCCCGCTCACTCCAACCGGCCGCGCGCCGCCGCCCCGCCCCCGCCGCTCCCGCCGCCGCGCCTCAGCCCGCCGCGGAGGGACGTGGAGCCCCACGCCGAGCCCTGCGCGCGCGCCTGCAGGGCGGACCTGGACGAGCGCGAATCCTACTGCGCGAGCGAATTTGGTGAGCTCCGCCCCGCAGCTCCTCCCGGGCCCGGGCTGCAGAGCCCAGGCTACCGGGCGAGCCCTTCCGAGCCGAGAGCGCCCGACTGTGCACGCGGACACCCTAAGCCAAACCCTAGAGAAACCCACCCACTCGATCCTGCAGGCCCCACACTCGTGTGGGCTCTGTCGTGATTTGATAAAAACGCACTGGGGATAGAAAGTGAGCATAGTTGTGCATTTCTCCAAACTCTTGTTTTTTTGAAAGCAGCAGTGAACGGAATCGTGCATGATGTGGACTTGCTCGGCCCAGGAATCCAGCTGGTGACTCTGCTGGTGGACCGGGACGGGCTGTACAAGATGAACCGCCTGTACATCACTCCGGACGGGTTTTTCTTCCGAGTCCACATGTTAGCCCTAGACTCCTCCAGTTGCAACAAGCCATGCCCAGAATTTAAACCTGGTATTGAAACTGATCTGACCAACTTTTATATGCACTTTATGTTACCGCCTGTAACTTGGATGCCACAGCACGGTCTCTATTGGTCACCCCAGTATCTTTTTTTGGGAGAGGGGAATTCTAAAATTAATAGATTTTAGTTATTTCGGGCACTGTGATTTAAGCTCCATCAGCCCTCCATCCCCCGCGCCTCGAGTTAAAGGTGAGAACAGCACAGATTGGCACAAAGCAGGCACTCAGAAAGTACTTGATCAATGAACTACATGATGAAACACCCTTGCCAGAAGGGATGCGTACGGGGCGGGGCTGTTTAAACTGAGTTTAGAAGACTCTTTTTGTGGGGGAATGTCAGATACCCAACCACGTCTTTCTAGAGATGTGCTCTGGAAAATCTTGCTGATACTAAGACCTTTGTTCTCTAATGTTGACTGTCAGGCTGATCATCTTCTAAGGTCCCTAGACTGTTTTTTTTTTACCCAGGCCGCAGCCCTGACAGCGCCAGTGCCGAAGCCTTAAGCCACTACACCATCAGGGAACTTCCCCTAGACTGTTTTCTAAGGGTTAAATATCTGAGATTCAAGAGAATAGAGTCAAGATCAGGCATTTCTTAAAGCTCATACATTTTCTGTTTCATGGCATTTAAAAGACATTATGAATTTTTATAATATATATTTCCCTCCCCTCGCAGGCAGCAGGTATATTGTGATGGGCCACATCTACCATAAGAGACGGCAGCTTCCTACAGCTCTGCTCCAGGTCTTAAGAGGGCGCCTCCGACCAGGAGATGGACTGCTCCAGAGTGGCAGCAGCTATGTGAAAAGGTTTAACCGAAAAAGGGATGGGCAAGTTCAAGGTGCAGTTCACACCCAATGCACCTGATTGTACCATCCTGGCATTTCTGGATCATAAGACTTGGAATTCAGCAACAAGACAGGAAAGGTCTACCTTCATGTAATGGGATCTTTAAAAGAGGACACAGGGCTCCTCGATGAACTATGCATAGTTCCAACTCTAATCTTGAAATTGTCATTTTCTTATTTGCAAAATGCTTCTTAAATGGTATGCTTCTGAGCTCTGTGACAGTTATTCAACTATAGTGCCACTTATGCGTACAGCTAACTGACCTGTCCAGTTAACAGATCACTGCTTCATGTGGTTTATTTTTAATTATTTTAATTTAAATACATTCTTCAGTAGAAATAGTTCACAAAAAACATTTCCTTGATTTTATATACAACTTTGAATAGTTTATATCACGTATCAAACCAAATTTTATACCCAAACCATCACATTTTAAATTCTGTACATAACAGTAAGTGCACTAGTCAGACATATATGAAATGTCATATAGATCAAACACTAGGGTCAGAACCCAAGACAAGTTATAAGGTTTTACACTTAAAGAATACTAAAGGGCTTAATTCAAGCAAAATATTTTTCAAACAAGTGTTTCTGATGTACCAAAATGTTAAGATATTGTTTATTTTCATGCCTCCCTGCTCCTGGAGACGTATGTTTTGTGCTGAACTGGCAGCTTTCCCAAAGCCAAACATATTCTGGGTGTATCTGATGTCATTTTTCTATTAAGACCAAGTATCATGTTTGTGTTTGTAAAGCAGTAAATCTTGCCTTGAAATCAGATCTTGGATGCACCTGGATTTTTTAGCCTCACTGAACCCCAAAGGTTTGGGAAAAAGCCCTTCTGAAACTTACTCCAAAAACCCTGGAACCAGTATTCAAGGACAGCTTGCAAGTATATGAATTTTAAGCATTTTCCAATGGGTATGGAAAAGGTTTAATCATTAGCTGAATTTAATAATGATTTTACACTTGACTCCACAGATATTAGCCATTTTTTTCAGAAGACCAAGCTGTACGTAAGTTTATTTGAAACACTGAAGAGACATTGATACTCCATGGTTGCCTTAAGAAGGATAAAAGGAACTGCACTGAAGAGAGAAACAGCTAATTTGGTCTTAAAGAGGATGCACTCAGGGAGGTGTCTTTATAGTCTGTAATGGCAAACAGACTATAAAGCACTGACTATGCCTACAGGACACCAGAACAGGACACTAGACTTCACTGGAAGCAAGTAGCAATAGCCTAAGACGTAATATCTGATTGTAATGGGTGATACTATTACCTTATTTGTCCCAAACAGGGTGGCAAAGAGGTAAAATAGAAGTGGAGAGGTACTGACTATTCTGTGGTTAAAGCAGTACTGATGGGTTTTTAGAGAATATTCCAAGAATGAGTCTTGTCCAGATTTATTAAAAATTGTACTGGACTTGCTTCTTGGGAGTCAACTGCATTATTACACAAACTCTTTTGAGTGTGCAGCAGATGAAGAGCTTCTAGGTTAAGTTTCCTTAAGATAAAAATTAACTATAAGTAACACCAGTCACAAAAATCAAAACCAAATGTCACAAGGCTAAGCGGGGATCTTGGTGGGGAAAATAAAATGTGCACATAGACAAATTACTGGTTGGATGGTGAGATGTTTGAGCCTAAAGAGAAAAGTTATAAATAACTCTGATTAAGAGAGAGGAGAAAAATTACTTTTATGTAGCCTGAGGGTTAGGGTTTGATTAGACTGATTTGATAATACTCAAGTTTTGGTACACAGAATGTACCAAAATTGTGTGAACTGTGTGACCCTTGGCCAGTTAGTATGTACACCCCAGCATACACAGGCAGGCCAGCTTTCTAGAAACTTCCTTGTGAAAATTCAGGCCATCATGTAAGACTAGGTTTGCGATGAAAGTGGAGTGAGGCTCAAAGCCGCCAGAGCAGTGGTGGGCTTGGGGACATGCACAGGAGGCAATGAACAGAATGGGAACTCCAGGTTAGCAAAAAAGGTGAAGAATCTCCTCAGTATCCAGTCACTACCTGGGATACAATCTTGAATTTTATGGACTATTTTATTAGCAGACTTAGTGTAGTTCCTAATTGTTTTGTCCTATTGACATTTTTCTTAGCACACAGATTTGTGCTCCAAAGGAATCAAGGCCTCTGTGCACACCTAACAGTCCTTCATTAATAAAATACTCAGTTTCTTTCAAGAGTAACTCATTAGCATCCCTTCGAATTTAGCTGCCAGAATTCAACCAAAAAAATGGTACTTGTTTTTCTTTTGGCAGGGGAAGGTCAATCAATGAAACATATACACCTTTTCTGAGAGTACTAGCTTTCTTCTCTCTCTCTCTCTCTCTCTCTCTCTCTCTTTTTTGGTTCCCTGGCTGGGAATTCAACCCAGGCTGCAGTGGTGAGTGTTGAAGCCTAGCCATGTCTTTTTTTAAATTTATTTTAAAACATTTTTTTGGTTGGTTCCCTGAGTGGGGATCGAACCCAGGCCACAGTGGTGAGAGTGCTGAAGCCTAGCCACTACACCACCAGGGAACCCCCATGTCTTTTAAAAATACCGTTTGGCATTGTTTATATTTCTCTTAAAATTATTTGTAAGTTGGATCAAACACACGTACACACAAACACTTAAAAACTGACCTGACACCTATAAGGTACAACTCAATTTCAGGAACAGGAGTTTATCATTTAAAAAATAGAGCTTATTTCTTCAGTTGAATTTGGTCCAAACTAGATCAAGTGGGGTGTGATTTTCTGAGATGTCTTCTTTGGTATCTTAATTCTAAGTATCTGCAAGTACCTCTGAAGATTTCAAACTATTAAAAGTATTTCTTAGCTGGCTCTGCCCCCAAGTACTTGTAAAACATTACTTTGCCCATGAGGCACCACCATTCTCATTTTAAGGACTAGAAAGCTGAGCCTTATGGGTAACAGCCTCAACCATGAGAAGGGAGAGTGCTGCAATGATGACGTAGTAGCCCTGTCGAGCTCACTCTGTTAAGTGCAGATTTAAAAGGTCACCAGGCTGGCTTGTGAATATGAGAAACACACAAAGATGCAGGGAGTCTGCCTAACAGAAATGAAGAGAAATAGGGAAAGAACTTTTATTGGCAGATTCTAGGAAAGTAGATTATAAACAGCAGCAAATGTCAGTGTCTGTAAGTAACACTCTAGGCCATTTGAAATATCAAAAGGTAACTTTTACTTTAGAAAATATCTTTAAAAGTTTACAGGTTTTTTGTTGTTGTTGTTGTTGTTGTTTTCTTTAACCCACTGCAGGACATTAATTGAAATACAAATCCTGCAGATTTTGGATAGGAGAGAAAAAGCCTTACCAATATTATGAAAATACTTTTTATGAAAGACTTTAAGGATTGTGAATTTGGCAGATGAAACATAACAGCACTAAAAATACCTTTAGTCAAGGAAGTCTACTGATGCAAATGAAATATATTTACAAGCCCAAAGACTGGGTAGAAAAGTCCTAACAGTATCACAAATGTGCATTCTATTGCTTGGATTATTGGAAGCAAAATAGCTGTAATATTAATATGTGTGTTTTGTTTAATAGCAGAAGCCTGCCAAATACTCATAGAAAAGCAGCTTGAAATTCTTTATGTGTTATAAGAATGTATGTTTTTCAAAAATTACTTTTGTTAGACTAAAACTCTGTAGTTGATAAAACTATAAAATGTCTATGTATTTATATGGTGATAGAAATTGCAAAAGGCTTTATAATATCAAATACACATATGAAATTAACATCTTCCCGGTCAGAGGACTCCCATAAAATTTACCTTTTTTGTACAATTTGGCAATGCCAACAGCCACAGAAAATATATCAACCAACCACTGTTTCATTAGAAACGGCACCAAATCCAATGTCAAAAACATTATTTTTTTAGGATGAAATGTCCTATTATGTACAAAAAGAATAGCTGTTTAGAATTTGCCACAATCTGTTAAAAACATAGCAATCTATTGCCTACAGGTAGGAAAATTCTTGCTGCAACAAGTTTTAAATGATTAAGCCCAGCTACATCTATAACTATATGAATAAATAATACAGAAATACTATGAAGTGATGAGATGCAGAGTAGTTTTATAATTCATTAAAATGTAGGATTCTGGCATCAGCACAGTGCATACAATATGTAACATTTTTCAAAAAATAAAAGGACAAAATAACCTATATTTGACTACTTCCATGTTAATCTTTTAAGCAAAAACTGTTTCCATATTTTCATATTGAGCAATTAGTCTCTTTAGTTTGTAAGCAAAGGTTTAAGTGACATTTTTATGTACAAAAAGGGATGGGCTTCATTAGATAAAAACACAGAATCACCTGTGCACCTGAGCCTGTAATAAGAAGAACTGGGAGCTGTAGTCACATCTTTCTTTAAGAAACTATGGTCAGGGAAAGGTTTTGCATAGCAGGGTGATAGTAAACAGAAGGAAACTTTCTAAGAACAATAATCAGATAAATTCCAGAACTTGGCAGGACAAAGCAATAGTTTGATTTAGTGCAAAATCTAGTAAAATTTTTGCAAAGCTGCATAAACCAACCATGGAGGATCTAGAAGCTATTATTACAATGCCATAAAACAAATGTGAGGTTAGAACTCTGAAGGGAAAACATGCAAAACACACCCTCTGCTGTTATTTCCACCATTTCCCCTATTGTTTACACTACTTTTTCCCTTTGTGGAAAAATACTCAAAACAACTCAACCACTAAAAATATTAAAAAAATGATGTCATCTAAAAAAATGCCCTTCATAAAATATAAATAGCTGTCTGCAACTGATAATTTGCCTGGTATCATAGAATATACAGATGAAGGCAATGTGTACGTTGTCACATTACCCTTTTTACCAGTACAATCAATCGATGCAACAGGACTAGCACCCCTGAAGAAGATTCCTGTCTGGCGTGATGACCATGGGCTGGGGATTATACAATGAAGGGCCACTAATATCCTGGGCAAATCCAGGTATGGTTAGTCTTCCTTTTATTTACCTTGCAGCCCTCCCTTTCCCCTTCAAGGCTTATAGCTAATCATTAGCGCACATTCAAAGACACCATCTGTGGGAGAAAAATGATCTCCATTTATTTTGTTTCATATACATCCATAGTTGAATTTTAATACAAAAAGAAAAAAATTAGAATCTGACAAATGTTTACAAACAAGATACCTTCAAATAGATTTTACTCGTTTTAGCCTGGTGCGGAGTAAATGACAAACTGTACTGTTATATTCAAGGCAACAGAGTCTGCAGTCCAAGACCACTCAGCCCCACCCTTATGCAAGCTTAATTTTTATCTACCATGAACAATAAACTCATTGTTGATTCCCAGTTGTGTGTGTATGTGTGTGTGTGTGTGCGTGTGCACATGTGTACATAGCAGCTCCTTTCATAGAAAGAAAAGACATCTAGAGGTCGTCTTGTACTTTTACCTACAGGAATCATGATAAGATACAGAATGGATTACATGTAACCGGGGTTGAATTTTATAAGAAAAAATAATTAGCTGACAAATGAGGGCAGCAATAAAAAAGCGTCTTTTTTGCAACAATAAATAAATACAGTCAAAAGTTTTCTGTGAGACTCTAAACCAGCTTCTTCACTGAAGAGCAGACGTGGCATTTCCATGGAGTTACATTTGACCCCATTTTATCTTTTTTTCTTGCTTTCTTTTTTCTTTTTTTTTTTTCAATAAACAAAGTTTTCCCGCTTCTGCCACAATAATAAAACCATTTGATCTTGACAAGATAATGGTGTCGTTGACTTTGCTTTTCCCTTGTCCGTTGGACAAAATTGGTCAAGGATATAACTGGACTGTTATGACCAATAAAAACGAAGTTTAGGTCAAGTCTTGTCAGGATAACCTGACTAAAAACATCTGGCTCCTTAATTTAAAATAGTTCAGACAACCAGACTCTTGCTGTGTTTTACGTTTAGGTTAGCACGCTGAACTTTAGGAAGCTGTAGACTGCAGTTTGTTGTTATGAGACCTACAGAATACAGAAAAGAGGGGACAATTAAGCACCCTTCATTTTTGAAAACCGCGATGCTTTCTGTGGGTGTCGAGGTCAGTCTGTCCGGGGGAGGCAGCCATGTTCTTTCATTTACCCTTGGAGAGCACGTGTATGGGAACAAGTGAGAACTTTTTAAACCTATACTATTAAAAATCTTCACTGTACACTAAATATGAAAAAAGCCAGTACTAATATATATATATAATAAAAATTACATTCTTAGCCAAAGGGACAAATAGAAATATTTGCAGAAGCATTACCATTGTGGTAAAAGATGTGTGCGCGCATGTGCACGCACCCATGTGCTCATTTACATTCATTTGGGGAATATGAAGGAAAAAAATTATGTTAAAAGAGAAATAGCAGAATTAAAATCACATTTTTCTATTGAAGTTCAGAAAGTCTCCCTTCTAGTTTCACAATTTTATTCACAACTTTCATTAGTAAACTCAATTACTGTACAGCTACCAAGACTACTGCAATTGTGTATATAAATACAGTATCAGGAGTTTACAATTCTTAAATACGTTGTTTAACATGGCCACCAGAATAAACTGCTACTACTATACATCTTTTTCTTAACATTAAAAAATTATATTAACTAATCTGGGCTTTTGGGAGGCAATTTTGAATTAGGTAATCACATGGTACAATAAAAGAGTGACCCCAACATCCAGCTCTGATTCCAGTTAAAAATTCAGACTAAAGATATCACAATCTGTAAGAAAAGAAAGAACATGGATGGTGTAAATGAATTACAATGAAGTACAGTAATGAAAATAATTTGCAAATAATGGTGATCATAAATTAAAAATGGGGAAAATGGCAAAATACTAGAAATCCATAAATAAATCAAATTTCAACGATTTGGCAGCATATGTGTGTCATTCTGCCTTAAATCTGGAAATCAACAAAAGACTTCCCCAACATCTCTTCAACTTTATCTATTTAAGCAGAACTGCACAAACTTCCCAGCTCGCTCCCTGTTCTTTAATGGAAATGAGGTTAAACTCCAGTATAACAAAAAGCTCCCCTACAGTGGCCCTTCACTGTCTGGTCTGTCCCCTCCCTGCAACTCTTCTGTTTCACCACAGGCCCATGGGACCCTTTCCCTCCTCCTCAGCAGCTGCCACACCCACTTAGGGCGGGATTCGAACCCCCAGCTCCTGCCTCACAGAGCCTTTCCAACTGAAAAGAAGCAATTTAAAAACATAACCAGAGGAGTAACTGCAGGTTTAAATCCAAAAGCATGTTATCAGCTGTGGGCCTCTGTTCTATCTGTACTTGACCTGAGAGGCCCAGGCTCCCAGGATCAACCACTTTGAAGTTTCAGTTCCTAGGTAGGAGATTTATTACACTATTTCTTCTTTTATCAATTTTATATTGTTTAAAATCCTGATATGGCAAATGAGAATTGAACTCACCTAACCATTTTCCTACTCCCCCCACCACCAAGTTTTATTTCCCTATAATTTTAAATTAACTTTCCATGCTTTGTCAATAGGCTGATTGTAAAAGCTGACAATCGATGCAGTATTTACATTATTGTGACTGTCAATATTTTTCTCTGCAGCACCTACTCCTTTGCTAAGGGGGCATTCTCAGCATTCCTATACAACCTTTGGTTTTTCATGGAGTCCCTACCTGCTTTTCACTTTCTCCCCTTACGCTCTTAAACAAATGACATTTCTTTCCCCACGCCTCCTTCGTGGGAGCGCTCAAGTCGGGACTGCTTGCTGCACGGGCCTGGGGTACAAACGTCACTCTGGGTCAGAGCGATTCCCACTGCTTTCCTGAATCTCATTTCCTGGATCCAAGGTCTTGTTTTCTAGATTTCCTTCTTTTGCTAATAATGCACAACTTAACCCTTTTGCTGCAAACATTCAGATACATCCGGATGAGAACTTCCACCCGCTGACTGCAGAGTTTGAGTTTACTCCATGAGCTCAAAGCCACTTTTCTCCATTTACAAGATTTTAAAGTATGTTTTCCTGTAGCTTGCACTATCAACAACAAATATGCTATGTATGCCCTATTGTGTAACATTTTGTAATAAATTTTTTATGTCAATGCCATTAGATTCTAATTTATCTATACTTAAATCTAATTGATGCCACTTAGCATGTTTTATTTTTTGCTAAAATTCAATATAATGGTAAATTTATTACCATATAACAAAAACTTAAAACATACATTTTATATACAAAGCAGCTCAAAATGTTATTAAATACCTAAAATAGTCAAAATATCAACTTTTTGTGTGTGTGTGGCTTTTGGACACATTTTGAAAGAACCTGAAGTCAATTAATGTGCTAAAGGGGTTAGAATAACTTGCTAAGAAAGGACACATGGGAAGGAGGTCCTCTCTGAGTCCTTACACGACTAAAACGGTATGTATTCTGCTCTATGTTTGTTTGGCTGGACACAAATTTCTTGTTGGAAAATAATTTTCTTCAAACTTTTGTTTTTTATTTTATTTTATTTTATTTTTTTGCTTTTTGGTATGTGGGTAGCTCCCTGGCTGGAAATCGAACCCAGGCCGCAGCACTGACAGAGCCAGCGCCGAAGCCTTAAGCCAGTACACCACCATGGAAGTCCCTCTTCAAACTTTTGGATTTATTTTTCCATCCTCCTCTAGCATTCCATGTTGCTAGAGAAAAGTCTGACAGTCTCATTCTCATCGCTCTGTAGGCTGCTTTGTAACAGTTAGAAGCTGAGAAGAGCTGCTTTTATCCTTGGCATCTGGGAATTTTACAGGGATGTCTATGTGTGGTGGAGCTTTTTCCATTTGTCCAGCTGGCTTATTGTGTTTGTTTATCTACTGTCCTCATCATCCCACAGCACCCCCGCCCCTCTGCCGTTTCCCCACCCCATGAACAGTAAGCTCCAGAGAGCAGAAGCTTTTGCTCATTCGCTGCTACATTCAGTCAGTATATGACACGCAGCAGGGTCTCAACCACATGTTGAATGAATGAATTTGTTTTGCTTGGATTTGAAGTCTTGTGACTCTCATCAGCTCAGAACATTTTTCTGATATGAGTCTTTTGATAATGTCCTCTTCTCTGTTCTTTGTTTCTGGAATTTCCATTAAGTGAATATTGAGTACTTTACAACAGTTTTTCCTTTCACTTTTTTCATCTCCTTGTCTTTCTGTTCTTTATACTGAGAGTTCCTTGATTTTAATTTTCACTGTCCACAGTAAGTTCCAATTTTCTCCAGTGACTTTTTTTCCCTCAGACTGTTCTTTATTCCTAATATACTATTCACTATTTTGTAGAGATGCAATTTATCTTCTAACATTTCTCTCCAGTCATGATTTAGAGGCTTGTTTTCTTTTTTTAAGTTCTATCGTCCTCTCTGGACTCCATTTTTCTGCTGTACTTTGACCTTTCTCTTTCACACTGCAGGCTTTCCTTAGTAGCTGGCTGTCCCTGGTTGTTTGTTGACATGTAAGAAGAGCAAATTAACAGACCAGACAGGTCCCTGGAGAGTCCTCTGCATGTATGTAAGGCCACCAATGGGCAGGCTTTGCTTTCGAGTAGCTTCTGTGTGCTTGCTCTGGCAGCACATAGACTACAATAGATCGTGGTTTCTCCATCTCCCTAGTGACATTGGGGGACTGGATGATTCTCTGTCTTGTGGGGGCTATTCTGTACATTGTAGGATGTTTAGTGGCATCTGTGGCCTCTACCTATTAGATGTCAGTACGTCTTCCTAGCTGCAAGTGTGACCAAAGAAACAGTCTCCAGGCATTGCTAAACATCCTTGGGGGGTGGGCTGAGGTAGAGAAATTATCCCTATTAAGAGCCACAACTTTAGAATAAGGGGGCTGGGGACATGGCCCTTCAGAGGTCAGGGGACTTTACGCTGGGTCCGGTTCTCTTCCGTCTACTCTAGTTCTGTGCAGACAGCCGATTCCATTTCTTTAGAGAAGGCTGTCCTGTGTTCCTCCCGGTCTTCAGGCTTCCTATGCAGGTCTGCACACAAGTGACTAGCGTGTATACCAACGGTCCCCAACTTATGATTCAACTTAAGTTTTTCTGACCAGACAACGGTGCGAAGGTGATGAGCACTCGGGAGAAATGGGCTGGGCTAAGCTATGATGTTCAGGAGGTTAGGTGTATTAAATGCATTTTTGACAAAATGATATTTTCGACTTACAATGGGTTGACTGGGATGTAATCCCATCGTCAGTCACGCAGCATCCAGATAGGTCTTCAATGAATGCCTCCCTCTGCCTTAGATTTTATTTCGGAATCTCCGTGCTGGAGGCTCTGGGGTTCTACTGAACAGTACGGAGTTGTCAGCTCTGCTGAGGGGCCTTCGGGGAGGAGTGTGGGCCATGGCTTGCCTGGCTTCACCAGCTGATCCTCTGCCACTCCTTTCTGTATTCCAGAATCTGCTGAAATCTCACTAGCTATCTTCTGCCATATTCTTCTCACTATTCCGAGTTTATCCCTTTTCACACCTCTATTATTACTTTCCTGGGGTAAAGCCTCTTCCATTTTAAGTTTTACAGCTAATGGGCTGACAGGCAGGGGGTGATAACAACTGGAATGTTTTACAGGGATTCTGTAGTTTCCTGCTTCTTGGTCTATAGCCTGACTAGTTAACTCCATATCTGCTTTCCCTCCTTCTTCGCCTCATTTCTGATTCCTTTCTTGAGGTGGCTGGATTCTTCGGCTGGGCTTGTCCTTCACCTTCAGTTATATGAACTGACTTTAAAATGCAGTTCTTCATCTACCTTGCTTCAGGAGAGAGACAAACTACCCTGTACATTTTCCTCTGAGGACAACTGTGAAGTAGAGCACCGACCAGTTCTTACACTTCAGTATGCTGTGTCCCTTGGGAGTTCATTAGAGAATGGGGATGCCCAGGACCCAACCCAGCTAAGATCTACCCCATCCGAACACCTAGGGACAATGACACTTGCGGGCTGGTGGATGGGAGGTGGTGCGTGATGAACCTCAGGGGCTAAAGAGGGACGGCAGATGCCAGAGGGCTCCTGTCGGAAGGAAGCAAGCCACGGGCTCGAGAAGGGGGCCGCGGGTCAGAACCGGAAGCCACCCAAGTCGCGGGATTCGATTATCACGGAAGTTGCTCAATGCTTCTGTGCTACTAGAGGTTCAAAGAAAAGGTCTGTAGACTTAAACTCTAGTTTTGCCCACAGAAAGAAATATCCAGAAAAATAAAACATTTTATGATTTCAAAGACACAGCAAACATGAAACAAGGAGAAAGTGCTTAGATCCCTCTTCCCGGTCCTCCTTGGCCTCTGCCCCACGGAACAGTCATCTTTCTACCTCTGCGAATGCCATGACAGCAAGGGCTCTGTCATTTAAGATAGCCTCCTGCATTCTGTAAGCATGTGATAAATGCCTTTGTAATTTTAAAAAATGACTTTAATTTTAAGCAGATCACAAACTCGGCAATCTGTCATTACTGAGTCTGTCCTCTTGTCCTTGGCAATGTATCATAATGCTAGAGCCTTGATTTTTTTTTTTAAGGATTCTTGATTTGAAGGTTCAACTGTACAATAAACTGCATTGGCTGATTCTTTGGATCAGTAATGAGTCTGAGGAGCTGAATTAATTCAAAACAATGAACGTATCTGCTCACCTGCTAGCTTTGAATCCTTTCAACTTCTGTACAAAGAACGACTCGAGGACTTCTGCACACTGATAAAAAGGGGAGTCACTTGGATTGTAGTAACGGCAGTTATCGAAAATTTTGGTCATATCTGCCACAAACTCTGTCAGCTTCTCATAGTATCGTCTCTGTATTCTTTCTTCCATGGTGGCAAGGTCTTAAAAACACAAAATGTAAAACATTTTCAAAGCTTTAAGACTGTTCCAATGTGAATACTGCCCACAGTCCTGAGTGCGAAGAATATGTACCCCACTGACGACTGCTCAGCACTTCCTGAGGGGAACTTCTCCAATGTCATGTCTGGTTAGGGGTCTAGTGTATGAATCTTGGCTACTGTTAAGATGATGTTTTGTTCTTTCAGTTAATTACAGAAAACAGCTCTTTATTCAATTGGTTTGAAATAAAGAAACCACACCAACATGATCAGTACATATGTAAGTATAATACATTTTCACATGCAAACTACACATTATACACACACACACGCGCGCGCGTGCGCACACAGAGAAGGGGGATAGCCAGAATTAAGAACAAAATCTCTGTGGTTTTATACTGCTTCCGTTAGACTTTAATAACATCATTTTGTTTTCTTTATCCATTTGTATTATTCCCTTATATTGGTGACAAGTGATACTGGCTCACTACTTATGGTGGTAATGATAAAAGGAAAAAATATTAGCTGATAAGAATAAAAATATTAGGTCGTAACAGTACAGGTAGTATGCAAAAATGACACAGGTAACTACATAGGTAACTGCTCTGGAATATACTGAGCTAAATCTACCTACTGTAACATTAGGTCCGAGGAGAATTTGAAGGAAAATTCCACATACAATTTTACATAAAAATTTGGTAGAGTAAAAGGCCAGTGGTCTCATATCATTCTAGGACTAACACAATTCTAAACTAAATCTCTACAATTATTTTAGAATTTGAGAAAATGATTTTAAAGTTGTCAAAAAATGAAAGTTTAATGGGAATTCCCTGATGGCGTAGCGGCTTAAGGCTTCAGCGCTGGCGCTGTCAGCGCTGCGGCCTGGGTTCGATTCCCAACTGGGGAGCTGCCCACATACCAAAAAGCTAATAAAAAATAAAAAATAAAATGCCCCTTTAAAAAAAAAAAAAAAAGGTTCAAGAGTATCTAAGAAACATTTGAAAAACAAATGTAATGAGAGTAAATTTAATCTATCAGACATTTAAAAAATATTATGAAGTTGTGATAATACAAAGTGTGATACTGTACAGGATGACATTAATGGAACCAAATTCAAAATAGGAACAGACTTAGTATTAAGCCTAAGAATTTCATATATGTTGTGGATGTCAATCAAATAAGCAGAGAAAGGAAGAATTCATTTAAAAAAACTGGGCTAGGGGGCAACTGACTACATATCTGAAGAAAAAAATTCCACCTCACACCATAAGCCAAAATAACTCTAGGTGGATTAAAATTTTAGGGCAAAAGTTAAAACCATAAAAAGTACCAAAAGACAACATTGTCAATGTAATGAGTTACTAAACTCTGTATATAAAAAGTTAAAATGGCAAATTTTGTTATATATATTTTAACACACAGCACACACCACATTTTTGACAGTTTCAAGTTGATACAGGTGGAAGAAAAACTGTAAATAAAAATAGCGGCAAAAACGCACCCAGCCCAAGTTGGTTCCGAGCACGCTTTGGGCACATCCACTCTGCTCAGGTTATCAAAGTTGTACAGGAGATGGTGAATGATTAACCCATCACACCAGGGTTTTGTCATTCCGTTTTTAAGTTCTGGGTACTTACACCTGACACCTGACTAGTTTTAATAAAATATTTGAGTAATATTTGGACACTTTATGATTCCAACTTAATCAGGTATCCCTTCAAAGAAAAAAAAAAGTATCAGAAGAACATAGAGGGGAGAATTTACAAACTTGGGAAGGGAAAAAGAGCAGGACTCCAAAGGCAGAATTTATAATGATTAAAACATGTAAATCCAAAAATGTTAAAATCATCATATGCTCCCCTCAAAAACAAAACAAAACAAAACAAAAATCACCATAAAACTTTTCAATATCCTTACTATATAAACAGCCCTCAAATAATATTAACAATAATATGAATATCTCAAGAGATAAATGGGGAAAGTACACAAATAGGAAACATATAGAAAATGTTCAAACAGTAAGAAATGACTAGTTATTTAAAATCATGCCAAGCCAAAGACGCACTTTTTTTTGTCTAAATTAGCAAAAATTAAAAATTACAGTACCAACCTATTAACAGCACCTCTAAGGGAGAGCATAAGAGTGGCGTTAAATGCTACATTTTACTCTCTACACCTTTTTTAACTTTATTAAGTTTACTGGGGTGCCACTGGTTAGTAAAATTATATAGGTTTTAAGTGTACAATTCTGTAATACATCATCTGTGTACTGCATTGCGTGCTCACCACTGCAAGTCAAATCTCCTTCCATCACCATATATTTGACCCTGTTTACCAGTTTCTACCTCCCCACAACCCTCTTTCTATGTACTTAACATCTGCATTTGTACACCAAACATATATTATTTTAAAATAAGTATTTTCAATGAAAAAAATTTCCCCTCAAAAAAGTGATAATATTCAGTATTTTCAAGTGTGCAGAGAGAAGGGTACAGATATATTAGTGGAAACTGGTTCAATTTGCTTAAGTGAAATTTAAAAATATTTATCAAAAGCCTAGAAGTATATATACCCTTTGAAGCAGAAATTCTAATTCTAGGAATCTCTCCTAAGAAAACAAACAAATGCAGGGAGATGCAAGATCAAAGATGTTCATAAAAGTGTTGTTTATAATAGCAAAAACTGCACACAACTGAAAAATGTATTAATGGGGGGGTGATTAAATAAATTATCTTTTTTTTTTTTTTTTTTTTGGGTATTTCCCTGGCCGGGAATCGAACCCAGGCTGCGGCGTTCAGAGCGCCGAAGCCTAGCCACTACACCATCAGGGAACCCCTTAAATAAATTATCTTATTAAAAAAACGATGTAGCTTTACACCACAGCTCATGTGAAAGGTACTGACAAGACTACAAAGTGTATTATAAAACATGATAATTCATATAACCCTATTTCTGTGTAAAGCTGCTGACCTTGTTGGTTCCCACATACTCCCAGCAGAAACTGCTATTTTCGATTTAGTCTGCATCTTTCCAGACATTTTCTATGTATTTCCTAAGTTATTTATGTACCTTTAGAAAATATACAACTGCTTACTGCTTGAAAGACAGGTATTGTTCTGTAACTTTCATTTTTCTTTCAGTAATACTTCTTGGAGAGCTGTATTATGTTTATGTTTATTTTTATGTAACATGATATTTATCTGGGTGGTATTTAAAAAAGAAAAAAGATAAGAAAATAGTGTAGCTCTTCAAGAAAAGAATTTTGGTTAACTATCTTACGGTATATTCAATATACGGAGTATACGAAGCCAGTAAAATCACCTTATCGAAGATTATTAATGACCCGGGAAGATGTCTGCCAGAGACCATCACACAATCTCAATCTGAACACACGCAGGCAGGCAGGCAGGCAGGCAGGCACGTATGCACGCACGCAGACATGCATGCACACATCCACACATCACAAAATGTAATGGGATTTGGTAGGGAAAAGATAAA
The DNA here is from genome assembly GCA_004026885.1 of Lyroderma lyra. Classification (NCBI taxonomy): domain Eukaryota; kingdom Metazoa; phylum Chordata; class Mammalia; order Chiroptera; family Megadermatidae; genus Lyroderma; species Lyroderma lyra. The sequence goes on from PVJL010001444.1 coordinate 32,804, forward strand.
AGGTGCATTTTATTTTTCCTTATTTTTTTATTGCCTAAATTTTCTACAATTAACTTGTGTTAGTTTTAGGAGAATTATCTGTCAATCAATCAATCAATCAATCAATCAATCTTATCTACCCACCCACCCCCAGGTATTTCCTCAAGCAGATTATACAAATTTGAAATACAAAAATTAATTTCTATCTTCAGTATCTAGAGAATAGAGCCAATGACTCCCAATGTTTTTTCTCCAAGATACTTCTCACAGAGTCCTCCTTACCTCTTCATGTCCCACCCTTTGATATATGTGTATATTGCAAAATGGTCGTCACAACCAGTTTAGTTAACCCCCATCATCACACATGTAGGATCTTTTTTCTTGTGAAGAGAACTTTTAAGACCTACTCTCTTAGCAACTTTCAAATATACAGTAAAACCTTTCCCACTTATAAAATGCATCTGGAGCTAATCCTTGGGCAGTTTTGGAAGCTTTTATCTATGTTTCAATTTTATAATTTTTTTGTAGATAAACTATTTTTAATACAATCACCGTAGCTTTCCATCTTAATACAACCACTTATAGCTATAAGTTCTTGCCCCCTGCTTTTTATAAACCAGGACATGAGACTATATTCTGCTGGCTCTCTGCTGTGGGTCCATTACATTTGCTCGCCTTCAGGAAAAGAGCAGGAGGGGACAGGGGAAGATGAGAGGCTCAGCCAGACCCCGATTACTCAGTGATTTCATCTGTCTTTTTACATAGCTGCATGACACTTTGCTTGTGCATCATTTGCCTGAGCTACTCCCTACTGATCACTATTTCATTTCCAGTATTTTTGTAATTATAAACATTGCTATGATGATCAACATACTTGCGCCCATGTAAATCCTAAGAAATGAAACTGCTAGGTCTGAGGGCATGCACATCAACATGTTAATACATACTCCCAATTTATCCTACAAGTTACCACACCAGTTTATACTCCCACATAATTTGCTCAATGTATCTTCATGATGTATTAATTATATGCATGATAAATGAAGTATCTGCTGAGACTATGAAAAAACTCCATCTTCAACTCAAGGACTTACCCATAGGTTCCTTAATAACACCGTAATAATCTGGTGCATCATTAGGGTCCACTGGTTCAAGGAAAGGCCAAGCCATTTTATGGGCCTACAATGAAAAAAAAAAAAAAAAAAAAAGCATCATTATTATTGGGTGAAAACACTAATTCCATTTAAATGTGCCATTTGAGTTACGGTATTAATCAATCTTTAAACTCCACAGGTCAATTTTAAACTGAATAGATGTAATTATATTGAGATGATTTTTTGCTCTAGTCACAAATGATCTTAGATGAGCATACTCCATAATAATGGTTCTCAACGGGTTGTCTGAGGGCCTTGGCATGAGGCGTCTGGTGGAGCACTAGCTTTGGAGTCAATAAGTTTTGCTCTGTTCCCAATGCGATGACCTGCCAACTAAGTCATGTTGGCACTGCAATCACATCTGTAAAACTGGGGTAGGATGGGTTCAAAGTGTGGAATGTTACGACTACTGGCTAATGAGGTGGTAGAGATGTGATGTTAAATAACATTCAACCACATACTGAGACTACTATTCTCATTTCAGTTCTGTAGATTCTGGTGATTATCATTACAATAGGAGAAAGTGTCAACCCAGTACTGTCTACCAGGTCTAACAATTAATTTCATGAAAGCATCCTAGAAAAAGTGCTACACATCTCACTGCTGAAAGTCACTTCGGTCACCTTTGAAGTACTCCCTCGAGAAGCTATGCACTGACACCAGCACCTCGTCCACTCTTCAACATAATCTTGGAACTCTTTCTCTGAAATGGCCATCAGAGCTGTCATTGTACCCAGTATCAGACAATTAAGTTTGTGACTTAACCTTGCCATAGTTATGACACTTTACTAAACTGTTTGTACAGTGCTGCCAATACAAGTTTATGGAGGCAAGTTCATGAACTTAATTGTGAGATTCTGGGCATGACAACAGCTTTGATGGCCATTCCAGAAACAGAGTTCTAAAATTGCTTTGAAGGGTGGACTAGGTGCTGGTGTTGGTGCATAGCTTCCCAAGGGGAGTACTTTGAAGGTGACCATAGTGATACTCAGCAATGAGGTATGTAACACTTTTTCTAGGATGAGTTCATGAAATTAATTGTCCGAACTCGTATGTCTTGAATACACCTCTAACATTTGCTAATCTCATAAGCCACCCCATCTCCTTTTAATTTTTAATAAGGGAGAGAAGGCTCTGGCTCAAAGCCTTAGACAAGCATTTGTATCTCACCAGAACTTAATTAAATTGTTTTTAAATATGTGGTGGTGAGATAAAGTTTTTCTTAAAATAAAATTTAGGTTAAAAAAAGTTAGTCATGTAAAACACGAGTGTCTGATAGACAACAGTGGAACTAGTGTGTGGAGATGGTAAGGGTCCTGAATTGGCACAGGAAGGACTCAAGTCTGTGGGGCACTTCACTAGACTGACTGTGACTCAGTCAGTAATCAGATGCTCTAACACTGAAAAGTTTGAACCCTACAAGTGTTTCCAAAGTCACAGTGGTTGATTTCATCTTCAAACGCTGCACACAGAATGGTTTCTCACCTGTAAAGAACGCAGTACCCTCTTCAGACCCTCATAATCTTTCTCTGTTAGTGGCGTGAGCACTGTCATGGCATCCTCTGTTGACTGGCACTGTGGACAGACATACTCGTCAATGAGCTCTGCCTCACTCTGCAAGATGCCAACGCAGCGCCCATGGTACCAATTCTGACATCGATCACAGCCAATATAGAATCTGCAAGGTCCGAAATGGAAATGTGAGTTCAAAACAGATGGGAATCACATTACTTATAACTTACTTTAAAAAGTGATAAAACATGCACCTGAAAAATATTCTAACCCTGGGATATAAAACAGATTTAGTATTAAAACTTTTAACAACTTTTCAGATTGACATTCTTATGTGTTAATCTAGTGTCTCTGATGTTAGAAACAGGCATTAAAAGTTTATTAAGAACACTGAATAATATTAGAGAACCAATACAAAAAAAAAGTAAAACATTTTAATTGATTTTAAAGCTCAAAACAAAAATAAAGCCAAAAATCTTTCAACAAGTGCCATATCAAATGGGAAGCTGATATTGACCACCCAACTGGGAGTTTAAAATCCTACAAGCTAATAAGAGTCTCAGAACTCGTATCCAAATTAGTGTTTTTCTAACCTACAAGGAAAGCGCCATTTCAAACCCTGATGAAGTCCAAACAAGTCAGGCTATTTTAATCTCATTAATTTCTAGGTTATATATCAAAGAATCAAATCTACCATTAAGCCATATTTTTTCCAATGAATCTCAAACATTCACTATGAAGCAACTTAAGTTTTGAAGGGGAGACAAAGAGGAAAGAAGAGAAAAAAAAACTGGAAAGGAATTTGTAATGTAAGTGTATAATATAGGCAGAAAAATATCTTGCTTTTTATTTTAAAATAAATAACCAGTCAGAGCAATTTGGCTTCCTAAATAATTAAATATGATGCTCTTATCAGAACTCACTGTGACTCATCATAAGGTGTTCTGCAGATACAGTACAATTCCTCACTGCTGCCCTCTTGTGCCCGTTTACAATCATTACAGATGTACACATCCATTTTCTTAGCCTCCTTTTCTGTGATGCCAACACATTCTCCATGATACCAGTTAGTACAAAGATCACAGCCAATATAGAACCTAAAAGTATTCACAATGAAAATGACAATGTAGTTGTCATTTTGAGCTGCATGGTACTTAAATCTGTCTTCCCTGCCCTGATTCACTTTCTTACAGGGTAACTTTCTGCAATGAGTCAGCTAAACATCTGAGTCCGACCATTCTACCCCTGGCAAACTACAGCATCTGACACTGTATCAAGTGTGAAAACATAAAGTCACTAACATCAATTTCAACAAATACACTGTTTAGTGAAATATGGGTCTTTAAAAACATACTGGAATTTGAAAAAAATAAAGAACACACTGATGGTAATGTCTGCTTCTTAATGAATGTGTGTGTAAAACTGGAACAGGCACAAAAACCAAAGCCAAAGAATCAAAGACTTACATCTGTCAAACCTATGTCACAGAAGCCATTTCAAAATCAGGGCCATTTCTTAGATAGGTTTGAAAATGTATCTCAATTTAAATTTGAAAACAAAGCAAAGCGCAAACAACAAGTAGAAGTTACACTACAAGGAACATGCAGGTCAGCCAGGTGTAGAAGGTAAATGGTCAAAATATGATATGAAGAAGAAAACTAAGAAAGGTACATGGAATAACTCAATTTCTACAAAGTTTTCTAAATAAACACTGGAATTTAATTTCACTGTAACAGATGATGACATGTGCCGGTTTTTCTGTTAATATCATGTGCGTGACAGGTTAATAACTGGTAAGGAACTGCTTCAGCACCAAACCAGGGATGCACGGTGTGGAGAGTGATGTAAGGATCATTATCCAGAACAGTCAGAGATTCTATGGGTGGCAGGGTGGGGCCGCAGGAGTGTGTTAACTGTGTGTTAATCACACAGTTAACCCTCAAGGCTCTTGTAAGATCCCAAATGACAAGGTGAAAAATACCTCCATGACAAACACAGAGTACATCTAAAAGTGCTGACAAGCACTGTGTAGGAATGCCATGTCAAAGTCACAGCAAGAATTGGTATGAATCACAGGGAACACTTGGTAGGTTCACCTAGAGAAATGGAAGTAGTTTTCAAACTTCAAACTGACCTGCTATATGAACATTAAGGAATATGTGGCTGTGTGGTTTATCTTGTTACCACATGTTACCATATGACTCTCACATGATTTTCACTGCCATGGGGTGGGGGTGGGGGGGTTCAAGGTGTTTCTGTATGTTGTCCTCACCAGATGGTGGGCTATATGTTCTGGAAGTAAGCTCAGGACCTGAATTTCAAGTTTTAACCACTCTCTCTAGATTCCCAAAGCAGCCAAGTTTGGTGCAAGAGATTACAAAAGACTCCTAAAAAAAAAGACTAACTCAAATAAACCTGGTATAATGAAATGTTAATAATGACAAACTGAAAAATGTGAAATATCCACAAAATGACAAGGCAATTGCAATAGAATGAGCACAAGTACATGTGTGCCTCATTTTATGCATCTAAGGAATTACATGAAATAAATTTCTGTGATCTGAATACGCTAAATAGGTCAAAGATGACTGTTAAGAAAATGCCATAAGCAGATCTTTTTGTAAAGTAAATCATGTTCTGTTTTGTTCTAGAAATCATTTAGTATATTTTGCTTAAAGGGAGGCACACTTGTATCAAATCATGGAAAAAATCAGTTAAGAGGGCTCCACTTTTTACATTATGTGTAATTTCCAATATAATAAGAAAATGACAAGTGAAGATGCCTAAACTCATCTGTGTTTAATTCAACACACAGCTAAATCTTCCACCAGAAAGTTCTGGTCTAGCACTTGCAGATTGTAATCTACATAGCACCACCAAGCAGCTTCAAGGGTGCAACTTACACATCATTGAAGAAATCAAAATTTTAGTTCAGAAAGTGATTAGGCATTCACTTTAAGGTAGACATTAAGCATTCCTAATTCTAAATGATCATATTTTCAGTATTGTAAAAAATAATGTAGTTTATTTTGGCTTTAAAATACTGATCTACATTTAAATGTTCAAAATGGAAGCTAAATACTTAGTTGAATGATAATGATAAATGAACGGCATTTATAGATTAGTATCTCTAAAACCTTTATGTATCACCAAATAAAAGTCATAACTGTCAAAAACAGTTTCCAGCTGCCATGTTTATCAAAGTTTTGAGTGTCTTACTTGAGGAATGGGTGAAAAGAACACTTTTTGTATTTTTCTGATTTTTGTCCCCAATAAGAAAATGAGAACTTTGACAAAAATATTGTTATAGTATTCCAATACAAAAAACATAGACCTGCTTAAAATTAAACAATAAAAAACCAAGCTACTCAAATTCAAGCCTCTTGCACCATTCACATTCAGACAGTGTCTAGAATTTGATGTAATCACAGGGTTGTGAGGATTCCAGAAAGGATGCTCTCAACTCTGAGTAGCAATAATAACACACCTCCTTCTCCAGACACCATTACTACTTGATGTGGAGTTAATCCAGGGAGAAGAGGAGAAAGCAAAGGAGCAAGAGAAAGCCTGTTTTTGACAGAGAAGAAAATAATGAAGGACAAACACGAATCATGAACATGTGAGATTACACATTTTTACTTTCTAGTGTCAAGGTTAAGAATATCAGATGCAAGACCACAGATGAAACACTATGACCCTTACTTTTAACTATTTCACTTTATATTGCTAGAATATACTCATTTTCTTCAAAACTGGGTATTTAATAGCTAAACTTTAAGGACATAAATTAGAGCTCAGAAGGATCTACTCACTTAGACTCATCGTAAGGCGTTTTACAGATACAGTAAAGCTTTGTGTCCTTCTTAGTTTCCTTTGAGGTAGTAGAAATCATTTTCTTCTTCTTGGACTTGGAGCTTGAGTCTCTCTCCTCTTCTCGCTTCCTCTTCTGGGAAGCTGTAGGTGGTGTGGCCGTGGCCGTGGCCAAGGGGCCCGAGTGGTGCGGGGCGGGCGGAGGAGGAGGAGGAGGAGGAGGAGGAGGAGGCGAAGGCGGGGGGGCCGGTGGTGCAGGGGGTGCTGCAGGGGGCGTGGCAGCTACTGCTGGGACCTGTGCCGTTTCTTTTTCTTTCTTAATTCTCAGGTCTCTCTTGAGCTCTTCCTATTGTCAATTAGAGACAATACAAAGCTATCATTTGACTTACATAAATACACACTCTGGCCAGAGGATGTTACATTACCTCCCTTGTCCAAGTAGCTCCATAGAGTTTTAGCAATTCCAAACAAGAGTGTTCGTACTATAGCTTAAACCCACTGTAACAACTAGAAATAGAAAATGAAGATTAAGTAACAAGCAGAAATCATCCTCAAAGGAGATGTGACAAAAAAGATGTACAAGTGTCTCAAAAGAACGTCCCCTTCCCGCTTGCCCTTGTCATGTCCTGGTATTTCAGTCAAGGCTCTACTGCAATTTCAAGTGTCCTTACCCACTAGCTGCTTTCTTCTGGCCACTCTCCTTCTGTGTCCTTAGAGTGAGACTGGACACAAACTAAACGTGACATTCAAAACGTGGTCTGATAAGCCCAGAGCAGAGGGAGAGATTTGCCTTGTGTACTATGCTCCCGTGTCTAGAATTTTAGACCACAGGGAGAGTGCTTTCTTAATACAGATTTTGCCAAAAATTAAAACCCTTACTTTGTTTTCCATGTGAAATACTTTACAGACACACCCCTGCTGTCCAGTGCTACAACTTACTCTTAGAAAAGCCACTGTGAGTGGCGTCCACAAACAAACTCATGTAAAAAGAAACCACAGCTCTTGAACATCACAAAAATTCTAGCACATAAGCTGAAATGGTCCTGGATTAATAAATGTTATTTTTTCCACACAGTCTAGACAGTCAGTCTTGTGAGAAAATCAGTTCTGTGACTAGGCTTTCTCTATTTAAAAAGTAAGTTAGGACTTTTTCCTAGGGAAGAAAGTAAATCTTGAGTTTCATTTTGTAATTAACATGGGTTTCTAACATCATGAAACAGACTAGGAAAATCAAGATCGTCAAGATAGTGTAGTGGACTCACACTTTGATCCCTCCTTCAAGAATTAATCAGATAGTAAAATATAAAAAAGAGAAAACTGAAAAGACATGAACCCATGCCTGAATACGATAAAAATGTCTCCATGGAACAGAAACACTAAACTATGAACAGGGCTAACCCTGCGGGCCTGCTGGGCTCCAGACACAGCAGCAGGAAACAGGAGTAACAGCTTCTGCAGGAAGAAGGGGGACACGACACACTTCGTGGGAGGCAGGAGGCGGGTAACGCGAGCAGGCTCTCGGTGTGATGTTTGGGGTAGCTAGGCTACTCTGGGATTTAAGAGAGGGTACAAAACCTCCACTTAAAATACTAAATGCAAAGCCAAATAAAATGCAAAACCATGTAGTATGAAAAAAAGACTACCAACAAAATCAAATATGAATTCACTCCACACGAAATTAATTTTACAGAACAATTTGACAAAATTTTAAAATACCTATATTTGAGATATTCAAAGAGCTAAATGAAGTTAGTATAAGTTCTATTCAAAAACGAGTAAGACATTATTTTATCAAAAAGATAAGCAGAGGAGTTCCCTGGTGGTGCAGTGGCTAGGCTTCGGCATTGTCAGCATTGCAGCCTGGGTTCGATTCCCAGCCAGGGAACTACCCACATTAAAAACAAAAACAAAAACACACACACAAGCAGAGGGGATGAAGGAGGGCTGAAAAGCTGGAACACAGGACATTTGCAGGACAGTGAAACGTATTCTGAATGATACTGTAAAGATAGGGTTCTGGATTTTCTATGTAACATGGATACATGACACGCATTTATCAAAGGCAAAAAACAGTACAACACAGAGTGAAACTTAATGTGAACTATGGACTTTAGTTAATAATAATAATAATTATGTATCAATATTGGCTCATTTCAATTGTAGTGTGCCACATTAATGCAAGATGTTAATTATGGAGAAACTGGTAATGGGGGGGTATTAGTATATGAGAACTCTCTACTTTCTGCATAGTTTTTCTGTAAATTTAAAACTGCCCTAAAAAATAAAGTCCACTTAAAAACAGACAAGCAAAAATGATATGAGAAGGAGTATATATAAAGGACCGATCACATATCTTGAAAATAGAAAATAAAATAAAGTAATAATTAAAAATTATTTTTAAAATATGCTAGCACATATACATTTGAATGTTGTCCTTCAAAACAAATGATCATAGCAATACATTCTACTATAGTTAAAATAATGCAGAATATATTCTTAAACTATAATTTTTCTTCCTCATTAGATCAGTAATACATTATCAAAAAGAATACCATTACTACAATAGCATAGAGTAGTAATAACAATTTAAAAATGTCTGCATAATATCCTGAATGCAGAAAAATGTTCAGTATGTAGTCTCCAGTGTGATTCTTTTGTATAAAATGTGTTTACATGAATACACATATTAAAAATAATACATACAAGATATATTCTAAAATTTTGAAATGGCAATCTTTGGGTCATTAGGCTTACAGATACTTTGTTGGCTTAAAAGCAGTAGCTTTGAAAGACATTTGAATGTATGTGTCCAATTTTTTTTTTTTAATATATAAAGGACACAGATTACAAGTATTAACCCACTTTCTGCAGAATATTGAGTGGGAAGGCAACAGTATGTGAAATGTCTTAAATGTTAAAGAAATTATTTGCTGAGTGAACTGAAAGGATACATCACATTATAAATACTATTCTGCAACTTACATTTCTCATTCAAATATTTATCGTGAGAATTTCCTCAACAAATTAAAAACAACAAAAGCACCAATCCTACACTCAACCATTTTCTTAAAATGGCATCCATTGTGTGGACATCCCAAAATGTTCCCACTGAGAGTGGAAATGGTACCTCCAGAAAGTGTTTGAGGATGCATGTGGAGGGGACAAGTCATTCTTTTTGGTTGTTACAATGAAGGGGATGTTACCAGCCTTTACAGACCAATAGTAAATTTCCTACAGTGTCAAAAACTAGCCTGTTGAAAGGGCCTGAAGTGCTCCTGATGAGAAACACCAATTACCACTCTCTCCTTTGGGCTGACTGCAAATTTTTGTTATTACTCACATTCATTATGTCCTTGCTTATGTATCTTGCCTAGTTCTTTCTTAGATGATTCTAGAGGTGAAATTATGGATCAAGGAGTATTTACATTTTACAGTCTTTTCATACATACTGATGAACTGTTCTGCAGAAATACATGGTATTTTCCTTAGAAAAATAGTATTTTCATTTCTTTCATTAGTAGTTTGAATATCATTTCATATGTTTATTAGTATTTGTCATTTTTTAGATTTGAAAACTGCCTTCTATTTTTATGTGTCTTACATAACCTTCTAGAATTGCTTTTTTTTTTTTTTTTAATTTTAGCTTTAATGAAGTGAAAGTGACAAAGTTGTAAGATAAAGTGTGCATTATAGTGATTTAGTTTACATGTATATTGTGAAAGAATTTCCCTCACCTAGTTAATTAGTGGTCTCTTTTTCTTATTTCTTAAAGAGCTATTTAAATTTTAGGAATATTAATTCTGCCATAAATGTCAAACGTCTTTTTCCTGTTTATTATCCGTTTTTCAATGGTGTTTATACTACATTTTTTCCAATATAACTTTTTTCTTCTTACGTCATCAAATCTACCTTTTCCAATGTGGCATGTGGAATTCATAATGCTTAGAAGTGGTTTTTCCCACTTTAAGATTACAACAATGACAATCATGTTTTCTTCTGTGATTCCTGTGGCTTCCTTTTTTATATTAAAGTTCTGATCCATAAAATGTATCTTAATGTAAGGTGGAAGGTAGTATATTATATATTTTGTTGCTTCTGTGAATTGGCTCTTTTGCTTATTACACTTTGACAATGGTCATAGTCTCGACATTTATCTAGTGACTACCTTACTGAATTGTCATACATTTTAATAATTTTTCTGGGAGTTTCCTAGTGGTGTAGTGGCTAGGCATCAGCGCTGTCAACGCTGCAATCTGGGTTCGTTTCCCAGACAGGGAACGCCCCACATTAAAAAAAAATTTTTTTCCTTTGGGATTTTGATACAATAATCCTATCATACATTATAAAATGTCATCTTTTTCTTCTTTTCTTGGCTTAACACATTAGATAGAATTTCCAGAGATGTTAAATAATAATATTGATTTTGGCATTATTATCTGGTTTCTGACTTTAGTGGAAGATCTCTAATGCAGAATTATGTATAATGTTGAATTTGGGTTGATTAATATTTTAGTATTTGTCAACTTCTTAAAATTTACCATGCACTTTTATGGATGCTTTAGATAGCCTACTTCTCTTTCTAAAAGCTGTTTAAATATGTATGGATAGATGTTTTCTTTCTTTTTGCAATAAATTCTCCAAGTAAGCAAAGGGTTAGCAATGCATACCAGATTAGTTAGAAATCAAGAAAGAAATCTGATTTTATTTAGTGGGCACACTTTAGTTTTCATTCTTTCAACATTCTTTCACAGTTGCTCTACCTTTTTCATGAAACTTGGCTCCTGATAACTTTTGGCAAGACTATGGCACAGTGACTAAAAGCTGTACCCAAGAGACTTTTCTTTTTTTTTTAATTCCAAGAGACTTTTCAAATGTTTTAGTCAATAGACTAATCTCTTAAAGTGGCTGGTTTAGAGATTGCAACATACATTCAGATATAAAATCTCTATCTTGTTTCAAAAGACATGTGTCCCACAGGTTTTCACAAATGTACGAAAATATAAATTCTAGAAAACAAGCTGAAATGTTAAGATTACCCAAAATTTCAAGGGAAAAAAAGAATGAAGTTAGATGCTAAATACTGGACACACAAGAAAAGGAAAGACCTTCATACCTGCACTTCAATTTGGAGCTCTTTGTCCAGGAGCGCTCTCTTTTTCAGTATTTCAGCTTTGAGTTGCTCCTTGTGTTTGAAGAGCAGTGCAGAGAGCTTGGTAGCATTCTGCTTGCTACGTTTCTGTTCCACGCTCTCTTCGCGCTTCCGTTTTTTCGCTGCTTGTTTTTCTTCTTTATCTATCTTATCCAAAATATACTTCATCACCTGGTTACAGACAATCATTCTAGAGAGAAATACACAACCTATGTAATGCTGGGCATTTCGTTCTGAAAGGCTTAAGACGTGATTTTTTTGGTGACTGGAAAGCCGCAAAGAGTGATTCCAACCAGCTATGAGAACCCTTTAGGGCCAGAGGTTCGCATTTAAGGAACTTCAATTAAGATAAAAAAATACTAATTCAGAACCTGCACCTGTGCATGCTAGAGAGATGAGACTCACATGCACTGAGACCCTGCGTTACTGGGTTACAGGCATTTCTCCCTACCTTTGATTCTCTTCTCTTTCAACTGGAGTCATGGTCTTTTTCTGTTTTAAATGTTCTATCACAGCATTATGCTTCATCACCACCTTCAGGACAGAACAAAATCCAAAAGTGCATATTTTATAATGACCACAAGTTGCTACACAGGTAACAGAAATCTGAACACAATTATGTTTTTACCAAGGAAACTAAGAATATTCTATCATAATACAAATGAAATTAGAGCTACTACAAGGTCTGAATGATTAGCATGTACCAGGCACTGTGCTAAGGTAAGTAAGCACTTGATACTACCTCATTTATTCCTCAAAACAACACTGAAAGGGAGGAATCATTTTATATATAAGGTACTGAGACACAGTAAGTAATATGGCTGTAATTGTAGCCCCGCTATCATTCTCCAAAGGCCATGTTTTAACATTGTGCTCTCTTCCCAGATGTTAATTTTACAGATTCTGCTCACCTAATCCCACAGATGGGGTAAAGAGATTAGGGTAAAGACAGTTACTGTAATATGTAATTCTCAATTTATAGACTACACAGTATTCTACACTGGGTAATAATGCATTTGCATATTTTATGTATGTTCATATGTTAATTCTGAAAGAATTAGGGCTTTAAATTCCTTTTGTTGATTAAAAAAATGTTTCTAAGTATTGTATTATAATCATCAAATTTGCTAAGACTAAATATTAATTATTCCAACCACTAAAAAGAAATGACAATTAGGTGACATGACAGAAGCACTAGTGGTTGCCACAACGGCAATCATAGTACAATATATAAATGTATCAAATGGACATGCTGTACACCTTAAATTTACACAGTTATCTGTCAAATATAAAGTGGTTCTACATACATAACCTCATTTAGTCATTATAAGAATCTTGGGTGGCTGGAAAGAGGACGTTTTAGTGAGGCCATAGCTCACAGGAGATAACTGAGCGGCATGGATGGTGAGTGGGAGACCCAGGAAATGAATGCGGGTCTCATGACATGGGGACACTTGAAATTCACAATCAAACTCCTGACTACTGCCAAGTGGTGCGTGCTGTAGATGGAAAGAACTTTTCTCTAGTAACGCTGCAGGATCATGTGACTTCATTTTAAGTAGAATAATTCTTTTTTTTTTTTTTTTTAATTTTTTTTTTTTTTTTTTTTTTTTTTTTTTTTCCTTTTTGGTATGTGGGTAGCTCCCTGGCTGGGAATCGAACCCAGGCTGCAGCACTGACAGCGCCAGCACCGAAGCCTTAAGCCACTACACCATCAGGGAACTCCCCTAGAATAATTCTTACTCATTTAAGGTGCCTTACTTCACTAAAATGCTACTGCATGATGCCACTTTTTATTTAAGCTATGGTATTTAAAATTTATTTGCAAACGTGTAGCTAGAAATGCAAATGAGTTCAACCTGTCTATAAATGCTTAGTCTACATGCAAACTAAGGAATGACAACCATAATTTCAAACTGCCATGTTGCCCAGAGTAGCTTTAAAACCTCATTATACCTTCTAGTTTTGTTTTAAGGACATTTAAACTTCTAACTCCATTCCTCCCATCGTTCTCCCAAAATAGAGGTAGTATTTCTTGTAAACACAATTTATAACCAACAAAGAGTTTTAAACCATAGTTGCCATTCAATATTTTTTGGTCAATCCAGTGCTGCTCCTAAATTGAAACACCAATGACTTTGGTCTCGTTTAGGAACTCCAACACAGCCAAACACTAAGTCTAAAAGCACAGCACAATAATTCAAGCTAAGGAACATGCTGCTTTTACTTAATATCTTTACCTGTTTCTGAATGATTTCACTTTGATTAGAAGCTTGGAGGGTGTGTTCACGCTTAATCTCTATCTGTTGCTGTTTCTTCTTTTGCTGCTGGTCCCTGAGGTGCTGAACCCTTTGCAACTGCTCTTGCACACTGGCTGCCTGCACTGTGACCACATTCTGAATCTGGTGCGTCTGCACAGGGCTGCTTTGCTGAATCTGAACAGGTAACTGCAGTTTGATTGGCTGGGGCACACCACCTTGCTGAGCCTGTATCTGAGCCACAACTTGTGGCTGGATCTGAGACAGAACCTGGACTTGTTGTTGCAGCTGAGGTACAGCAAGGACTTGGGGCTGCGGCTGCTGTGTTTGGAGCTGAGGACAGGATGGGGATGCAACAGTAACTTGACTTAACGTTTGTCCTGACGAAAGAGTTTGAGGTGAAGACTGTACCTGGGGTTGTGACTGTGGCTGGCCCTGGGAAGGTATCTGAAGAGATGCATGTGGCTGAATTGGAATCGGCTGTGAGGTTGTAGTCTGAACCTGGGCTTGCTGTCCAGGAGACCCCTGGGGTGGAGTTGATGGCTGTGTTCGAGTCTGTGGTGGACTCTGCACACGAGCAGGAGATTGTCCTTGGACATGACTTTGAGGCTGACACTGTACTGCAACTTGGGCTTTGGATGACTGTGCTTGGGTGGGCTGTGCTTCAGAAGGGACATGGGATGCAACAGTTGTTTGGGTGTGAACTTCAGGCTGAGCCGGAACTTCAGGCTGAGCTGGGGACTGGGGCTGGGTTTGGAGCTGGGGCTGAGCTGCTGGCTGAGAAGTCTGCGGCTCGGCTTCCGGGGGACTCTCACTTGATGACTGAGCTGGTGGCAGGGTCTGGGCTTGCTGCACCTGTGGCAGGGGTGACAATTTACTCTGTCTCTGTTCACTTGTACCTGTGAAAAGGAAAGACCAAATATATCTATTACTGTAGAACATAAGATGGAGGGTAAAGAAGAATTTGAAGGGGAGTTTCTAAAGGTGAGATTTCTGTATTTCAGTAGAGAAGACTGATGCCTTAGGAATGCTTCATTCAGACACACCTGGGTTAGGAGTCAAACTGGGGAGCATGGGCCCTGTTTCACGGTCACCCCCTGCACACCTTGCTGACTCCCAAAGAAAGCTGGCTTCCAAAGAAAGCAAGGCACAGTCTCTGGAAATCACCAGGTCTTCGGATCAGGGCTAATGCTAACCCTCATTTTCTCCTACAGCATGGTGGCAATTAGTGACAGCAGGCTGCAGGAGAAGGCTAACAAAATGCTTCTGGACCTGCAACTCTTGAGCTGGATATATCCATCTGCCCTGAAGTAACTCCATGACTCAATCGGTGCCTACAAGGCTTGGCAAGGAGTACGTGCAGGCATAGTTATCATAATTCCCCCCATTTTTTGCTGCCCACTTCCTTTCTATATTTTTTATGGGGGGAATGGAGGTGACAGAGAGTGTGTAAGAATAAGGTATCTTGTTGAGAACTCATGAGGCTGACCAGTCAGCAGTTAAGCTTATTGATTTGAGGCAGATCCTCCCAAAGATAAGCACTGGCCCTCTTGTCCCCTCTGTTAGCCCAGCAACCGTGGTAAACATGTGTTTCTGATAAACCCCAAGTTCTACCTGCAGCTGTAGTGGAAATGGTGGTGGTGGTGGAGGTGGTGGCCGTTGTAGCTGTTGTTGCCAGGGGGGTAAAGAGGAAGCGCTGGACAGTACCATTTGGCATCGCTGCTTGCATCAGCTGCTGTCCTGGGCCCGGAAGTACAGTCACCCCTTGAGGTATCAACTGCAATTGTCCAGTAGTTTGACCTTGTCCTTGGATTACTACTGTCAAACCTTGATTGCCACCCTATGGAAAAAACAACATATAAACAGTGTTCGAAGCATCATATATAAGTATACCATTTTTATGTTGAAAAGATACTATAATGAAAATACATATTTGAATGTCTTTGGAATGATAGCAAAAGGAATTCAGATGAGCTAAAGTAAGAATATTTATTTACAAAGACTGATGCTGTTCAGTGGAAAACCATGAACTAACAATCCAGAGTTCCAGTCCAAGCTCTCCAAGTGGACAGCTACTTGGACAGCATCAGGCTTTAAGTATCATCACTCCTTGGATCTAAATTTCCCAAATTATAAAATACAGTAGTCTCCCCTTAGCCAAAGCCAATTGCAGTATAGAAATATTAAATGGACAATTCCAGAAATAAATGATTCATACTTTTTAAATTGTATGCTCTTCTGAGTAGTGTGATGAAATTTTGCACCTACTGCTTTCAGCCACTTGGAAGGTGAATCATCCATTTGTCCAGTGTATCCACACCGTATACACTCCCCACTGGTCATTCAGTGACCCTCTTGGCTATCAGATCAACTGTCATGCTATGGCAGTGCTTATTGTTTCCAAGTGATCCTTATTTTACTTAATAATGGTTCCAAAGCACAAGGGTAGTGATGCTGGTGATTCAAATGTGCGGAAGAAGCAGTAAAGTGCTTTCCTTGAAAAGGTGTGCACTTAGAGGAATAAACAGTATATACAGGGTTTGGTACTCCCCAGAGTTTCAGACATCCACTGGGCGGGGGCGGGGGGGCTCTTGGGGTATATTCTCCACAGATAAGGGAGGACTACTGTAAGGGCACTGAAGTGAATGACTAACATCAACACAAAATTTTGATTTTAAATAATCTGATAGTCATATTATTTTACAATTTTCAAAGCATCTTTATACATACTGCCTCATTTGATTTTCTCACAATGGACTTGTGACTGTGGAGTAGGAGAGCAAATATTACTATAATCTTATTACCAATAAAGAAAGTCAATTTAGAAAGTTCAGTCCTTTGCCCATATTTAGACATCAAGTTAAACGTGAGATAAAATGAGCAAGTCAGGTCTCTTACGTTTTTCAATATGTACCAAATTATGGTGTATGCTTGTGTGTGCTAAAGTAAACATGCTTAGGTTTTTAGACAAAGGGAATACAAATACCAAGTCAGGAGGGTCATTAACGTCTGAGAAGTTATCAAAATGGAACTAAAAACTCTGTTATGTACTGTCTCTTCTATCTAGGACTTACTAATACAGTAACCTTAACTACCAGGAACAGAGCGGAGAGTTAGAAAGCAAAAGTAAAATCAACCCACCCTAAATTCCCAACAGCCAAAACTGACGTTACAAAGTTCATGTACTAAATCTAAGTCAATGTATACTTTATTCTTGAGTCCCTTATTTATTCTTGCTTTTATATAATATTTTTTGTGTACATTCAAAAATGCATAAAACACCAAGTATAGTTTAAATAATAATTTTAAAGTGAACAACTATAAAACCAGCATTCGGGTCATTGTAAGACACCCCATGTGACCTGCTCTGATCTTAATTCCTTTCCTTTCTCGTAGAGGTAACCACTATTCTCACTGTTAGGATAATGCTGTGTTTCTTCACAGTGCTTCTATTTAGGTACAGATCTTAATTGTTCCACAGGTTCACAACTCAGGAGCACCATCCACGAAGACTAGGATGGGAATGGTGCCCCATCCAGGTAGGCAATGCTGTGGTCCTGTATCCCTACATAATACAGCCAGTTTTGCCTGTTTCTGAATTATACTCAAATAGAATCACAATGTAAGTTTGTTACTTGCGTCTTTAGCTTAACAGTGTAGTTCTATGAGGCTGTAGTTTGTTCATTTTCACTGCTGTAGGAATATACCATAATTTAGTTAATGGATTATAGATAGACATTTGGGTGTTGACAGTTTTTGACTCATGAACAATGTGTTGTTGTGATATTCAATATCCTGGTGCTCCTATGAGTAAGAACTTCTCCAGGGAACACACTAGAAGGAGAACCATGCGGACCTAGGGCAAGCATACCTTCAACATTCCAGAATGTTTAAGCCAGTTGTGCATGAAGAGTTCACGCTGCTCCCTATCTGTAACCCTTGATTTTGTCTGACATTTTAATTTATACCAATCTCTTATGTATATGGTTTTAATATGCATATCCTTCATTACTAATGAAGTTAAGCAACTTTTTGGATTTTTAGACATGTAGGTTTCCTCTTTTCTCATCAAGTTTGTTCTTTTTTCTAATGAGCTACTGGATTTTTCCCTTCTTGATTTGTAGTAATTCTTCCTGTATTCTGGATAATACTCCTTGGTTGGTTGTATTTAAACCTCTCATTCTTTTTACTCTCTTTTATAATGCACTTGAATTTACAAAGTTTTCCTTTATGGTTAGTGTTTTCTGTGTGTTTAAACAAGCCCTTCTTACCCTAAGGTATAAAGACTGCGTGAGGCAGCGTCCAATTTCCGTTTCCCATATATACTCAATGGTCCCAGTGCCGTTTATGGAAAAGCCTGCCTTCTCCTCAGTGATCTACGATGTCGCTTCTCCCACATAACAAGTGTCCACATATGCACGGGCCACTTTCTGCACTTTATTATTCTGTTGGTCTATCTATCCGTGTGTCTGTACCTTACTATGTTAATTAATGAAGCATTATAGTAAGTTTTGATATCAGGTTATCGTATAGGGCAAATCCTCCAGTTTTTCAAAACTGTTATAGGTTTTCTTAGTCCTTTGCATGTCCATATAAATTTTAAAAATCTGCTTGAAAAGATCCACAAAAATATCTCAGGATTCTGATGGAAACTGCATTCAACTATTGATTACTATGGAATAACTGGTAACAACACTGAGTCTTGCAAGGAAGTGGCTTAATGTACTCAAATTTTATTTTTCCCATGGAAATTGACCAACTAATAAAATTTTGGTGGTTAAAAGAGTTATCTATCGTTATAGTTCATGGTCTAAGGTCTCTAGATATTTGAGGTTTATTATATCCTGCCTTTAAGAAGTGTTTTTATTTAACCCTAGAAACCAACCATTTCTTAAAATAAATAATTTTTTAACTTCTGGAAATAAGTACATGCTTTTAAACTTACAGCAAGAATAAATAAATAAGATCACCTCTAAAGTTAAAATGAAGTCACGTTACTTACGTGGCCCTGTGTTAACTGAGTGAGCTGAGCCATGGTAAGCTTCACCTGTCCTTGCTGGGGGCGAGGGGTCTGTGAGGTTGAAGGCTGCAGATTGGCAGTGGGTGGTCCTGAAGTTAAGCCTTTCTGCCCAGGTGCTGAGGAAACTGCAGTAGGGGCAGAGATTGCAGTGGACACAGGCTGCCCTCTGATGATCTGAGTCACCACTTGCTGAGGGGTACCTAAGGCAAACAGCAAAACATTACAGATACTTACATGCCCTTAGCAGTATTTTTAATTGAAATACTGTTCAACACTTGAGATGAATGTATTCATTTCAATTTTCAAAAAAGACCTACGGGATGCCAAAAGCCCAAGGGTGCGTTCAGACATACACCTCACCCCAAGGACCCTGATTCCAGTCAGCTCAGTGACAACCATTATTCAGTTACTAGATGTCAAAAGCAAAAATGACAATAGGGAAGACAGAAAATAATATGCAAAATATGCCATTTATAAGGCTGCCTGTCCTCATAAATATAGTATTAAAAAATTTTTAAATATATAATTCATAAGAATTTTAAAAACAAAGAATCTGAAACATTCTGGGCCAATTATGTTTATAAAT
Organism: Lyroderma lyra; assembly: GCA_004026885.1. Lineage (NCBI taxonomy): Eukaryota > Metazoa > Chordata > Mammalia > Chiroptera > Megadermatidae > Lyroderma > Lyroderma lyra. The sequence goes on from PVJL010001444.1 coordinate 52,272, forward strand.
AAGCTTTTCTTACAGCCATGTGTCAGGTAGTTTGGGAGAACCATGAGGGGAAGGATCATTATATCCTTAATAAGGCACACTGTGTTTTATTCCGCTTCACAGATGTTACCTTTTTTTGTTTTTTTTTTTTCTTTTTGAGATGTTACTTTTTTCCCAAACTGGAAGGCAAGACGCTCCATCAGCAAAAAATTCCAACTTGCTTTATTGTGATAGTGGATTTACTGTGGTGGTCTGGAGCCAAACCAGCAATACCTCTGAGGTATGCCTGTACTAGGGTGGAGTGCTAAAAGAGTGCTTCCATAGTTACGGTTCAACAAATAGCTACTGAAGGAAATGAACTGGAATGGCTCTACAGTCTTCTAAAACTTAACTTGCTGAAACGGGAGGAAAAGGTAAGTGGGATTTCCCCCACCCACCAGTGGAACAGTTTCTAATAGTAATTATTTGGTAGCTAATTTTGCATATAAACTCCCAATTCATTATTAATTAGTGATTAATATCACATTTTCAAAGTTTTAGATTCATTTCCTGTCTTTTCTCCTTCTGTGAATACACAGATATTTCTGTATATATTTAATGACTGGTATAAACATTACTGCATATGTATAAAACTGCACCTATTTTGACATTTAGAATATTTTCCCTTTTTCTTTTTTAAAAAATAACTACATGGTGAAATCCTTGTTTATAAATTTTTATGTGCTTCTAATTATTTCCTTAAGAATAAACTCACCCCCCCACCAAATTACTGAGTTTGTAGTAGGAACATAGCACTAAATTGAATTTTAGAAAGGCTATACCACTTCATACTCCCACCACCGCTGAGTGCCCATTTTACTGAACAATGAAACACTAGGTATTATCACTAAAGTAAAATATTACAGCTATCAGAAAGATTATGATCATGGTGCCTGAATTTCTTCCATTACTATAGCACGTATACCTGTCACATCATTTGTGAACTATCTTATAGTTGCTTTACACAAATTAAAGATATGAATTATGAAAATGGATCTTCCTACTTTCTTTTCTACTTTTAATTTCATTTATTTGTAAACCTATTCAAGTTTTTATGGGGAATTATTTTCTTTAATTATTTTAAAGTTTTCTTGCATTATCTAGTCAGATATATTTTTCCATGTATATTCTCAGTCATGGCATGTGTTAGCAGGTCTATCCCCCACCCACACTATAAAATAATTATTCTAGTATCATTTACTGATGAATCCAGTCCTTCCTGATTCAAAATGATGCCTTTGTCATACAGTGAGTTCTCATATATAACGCCTCCTTAGTTGTCTGTATGGGTCTGGTTTCCTTTGTTGTCACAGTCCTAATTCTGGAGGCTTAAAATACGCTTTAAAAACTGGCAATGCAAGTTTTCCATCATTACTCTTTCTTCTAAATTTTCCTTGGCTTTCTACACTTCAATATCTTATTTAATTCATAAAAATCCAAGATTGCATCTTCATTGCAACCTTTACCTTGAAGCCAATAATAAAATGACCCTTTTTGTCTTCTAATGTCTTTTGTATTTTTTTAACACTGACATCTACTCTGTTCAGTATTAGTAGGATTCTCCTTGTCCTCTCCTCTGCTCCCTTCTTTCTTTCATTTTCTGATCTTTAGTTAACATATCCTGGGAGTTCCCTGGTGGTGTAGTGGCTAGGCTTCGGCACTGTCAACGCTGCAGCCTGGGTTCGATTCCCAGCCAGGGAACTACCCACATAAAAAAAATAATAATAATAAATAAATAAACTAATGTATCCTCACCCTTTTTTTTATTTTTTACCTTTTGTGGTAATTTGAATTTAGGTGAGTTTCTCAGAAATGTATAGTTGGATTTTTTTTTCACTCAATCTTTACAGTCTTCAACTTTTAGTATGGGAGCTTCAACCTGTTCACATTAATGAAAGGCTGGGACTGTTGTTGTAATCTTGTTTTATATTCTTTCCATTTAAATAAATGCTTCTTAGCTTTTTCCTTGATTTTTATCTCTGTCTTTTGACACACAGACTGTTTTCTTTGCTCATTCTCTTACTCCACTTATTTGAATGTACATACTGCATTTATTAGAGGTTTTAAAAACATTTTTTTGGGGGCGGGGGGGTTGGTTCCCTGAGTGGGGATTGAACCCAGGCCAGGGCAGTGAGAGCACTGAAACTTAGCCACCAGACCACCAGGGAATCCCCCTAAAAACATTTTTAATAAGCATACTTGAATCTATTTTGCAATTTCAGATATTAAAAAAATATCTATGGCTGCATTCCACGATGGATAAAAAATTTAGTATGCTTTAAAGTTTTAATTTAAATCGGTACTTTCTAGTATGTGACATGCCCAATACAGAGTATTATAGATTACCTGGACTGGCTGTTTAGATTGAAATGATAATACTAAATAGATGAATACCTGGCTGTACCATCACAGGTGTTCGAATAATTGCCTTTCCTAATGGTGACTGTTGGAGTGGGGTTCTTATCACCGTCATACCAGGACGGATCTGAGGTCCTGTGATTACCTATAAATGACACAAAAGGCAATGAATTAAAATGTTTTTAAAAGACTAAGGCATGATAGACTTAGAACACAGATCTTTAAACATTCTATATTAATAAACATGTCTACAGATATAACAGAGGCTCTTGGACATTACATTTTAAATTATATTAAGCACCAGGATACAGATGGTATTTTCAGGGTGGAAAATTTAATTCAAATGAGATCATATCAATTCATTGTCGTTGACACTAAGAATGGCTTACAGATTAGAAGGAACAAAACCCAGTGAAGTATAACCACCACAGCTGCTCATAGGAAAACATTCCATTTTCCCTGAGCTCCAATCCATACCTATAATCTAGGGAATATAAGGGTAAGATCAGAAACCAAATGTCCTTTCGTAGTTTTTACAGAGCACATTATTTTCAGTTTTATAGTTAGCTTCAGAACATTTCCTTTTTTTTTTTTTTTTTTTTTTTTTTTGCTTTTTGGTATGTGGGTAGCTCCCTGGCTGGGAATCGAACCCAGGCCGCAGCACTGACAGCGCCAGCGCCAAAGCCTTAAGCCACTACACCATCAGGGAACTCCCCTTCAGAACATTTTCAAGTCTGCAAAACTTGAAACCTTTCCATAATACTAGTCCCAAAGAAATAATGTATCTAATGTGTGCCCATCAGCTGATTATAAACTAGTTACCATGCTATGGGTTGTATTTTTCGTTCTATTTCTTAGCTGCATAGCAAGTTTCTTTGCGTGGTCCAGTGCTGTCCATCACTTTATATAAAGGAAATTTCCTTTATACTAATGTGCTATTAACTACATGTTAAAAACGAATAGTTCATGTATCATTTTTTACTTCAAAATATAATAATAAAGTTTTTTTAAAAATTGGTATTTTGTCACAGATTAAGTAAAAGGCAAAGGCAAATTAGAAGCTGGATTAATCCAGAAGAGGAGATTCTAGAAACCTGATGTGGTTCACACTTGCAAACAAAACAAGACTGTAAAGAATTCTTACTTGCGAAGTGCTTGTGGTTCCTCCAGAGCCTGAGGTATTGGGCCTAATTGTGACTGTTGCTGTCCTGGGCTGGAATGAAGTGAACGTCTGCTGACTTGTACCTGTACTTGATGGAATGATACCCAGGACTTTCTGCTGGACTTGAACAACGCCTTAAACAAAAGATTAAGGAATAATTCACAACTGCTCCTTTAATAAACAGCATCAGGTGTTGCTTGGTTTCTGAGGCGAGAGTTATGTGTGACAGGGTTTTATAGTGGGCTACACAGAATGTGAGATCCACGGACTGAAATCAGTGAAAAGGAAATGAAAAATAATGGCAACAGTATGATCTGGCAAATGTGAATTAAAAATCTTCACATTTCCCTTACCTCCTTGTGTTGCTGGCACATTTACAGCGACAATCTTGCTGTTTGCAGGAAGTGGCAGTTTGGTAATTACTTTTCCTGCCATAGTGACTGGATTGCCTGCAATTTGGAACGTCTGACCTGTGCTGGCAATGGTTGTAGCAGATGTGGCAGCTGTGCTGGTGGCTAATGGGGTATAAGACATTTAATAAGCTTTAGATTTAAAATAACCAGCAACGTAGTGATTTCCAGGAAGGGTACCAATGCATGAAATGTGGTTCATTTTGTATTTAAAAAAAAAAAAAAAATCCTCTCCACATAAGTGAACTATGTAAATGTTGGAAGTGAAATAATGTAAGAGATGAGGTTTGCTAATGTAATATTATGAATATTATCTGTAACAAACCAACTGTTACAGCTTGTGTGCTCAACCAGCTGCAGAAGAAAAACAATTTTCTAAAGAAATGTTTTATTTCAACAGGTAATTGATTGAAATTCTTTTTCTTAAATGAAAGCAATCTTTTATTTAATCACAGCTATGTACCTGAATTTGACTGGCCTTGCTTAACCCAGGTAGCAAAGGTCTGATGGAAGTTCTTGTTCTGCTGGAATGTTACTGTAGCTGGAGATCCAACTTTAGTAGTTAGTACCATTTTTGTTCCAGTTGTAACTGAGCCACTCAAGGGGGCCACCATAACCTTCTGCGCTGAAGAGATGGTACTAGTTGTGCTGTTCGTTGGGGAAGTAGTGGAAGCTGAAATTACTGTGGGCTTCTGCTGTTCCAGTCGTTTCTAGAAAAGTCAGGGAGAGAATACATGAACCAAAACAGTCCTAAATAAAAACAATACCATTCTGCAAGAAGTCCAGCTACGATTTCTCCCAATCTAAGAAACTGCACCAAATTTCAAAACTATTTTACTTCTGAAAATATGCTCATATAACTTTACCTTGAATTTCTTGATGAAAATACTTTTATGACTCGTAAGTCACACATATTTTATTAAAAGCAGTTTTTCATAACAAAAAATAAGAAACAATCAAGTTTTTCCAGCCCTCAGAAATATCAAGCTATCAGAAAAAGAGAGCAGGTAATCTTACTGGAGACAGGAACATCTCGCTGCTCAGTAGTGGGATTTAGAGCAGATAACAAATGATAAGAAACGTAAAAGGTTTTCAGTTTCTGCTAATTTATCCAATCATAAAGAACATGCCAATATTTAAGTATCACTATTCAAGTTGGCAAACCTGCAATTAAGCAAGCTGAAAAATTATAAAACTATTTTTCTAGACTTCTTATATTTTTCAGGTCAAACTTTTTTGTTTTTCAGTTGTTTCGCTGAGCAGGGATCGAACCCAGGCTGCGGCGGTGAGAGCGCCAAAGCCTAGCCACTACACTACCAGGGAACCCCCCGATCAAACATTTTTTACTATAAAATACTTCAGACTATTATATAGAATGGTATAATCTTATCTTTCAGACTAGAGTTGTTAAAGAAAATTTGTGTATCTTTTATAATAGATTGCTAACATTTCACTGTCATAACAGCTAACACGATGATGGTGTAAGCTTACACATCTAAAAGTAACAAGTAGCATGGATTGCAAAATTGGTGAAGGGTGCCTTATTTTCATTATCTTCTTTAATGCTTACACTAACCTAGTAAAGTTGCTGGTGTTGCTAATTTTTTTTTTTAAAGGTGGACAGATTTTATTTTTATTTTTTTGCTTTTTGGTATGTGGGTAGCTCCCTGGCTGGGAATCGAACCCAGGCCGCAGCACTGACAGCGCCAGCGCCAGCGGCTTAAAGCCACTACACCACCAGGGAACTCCTGGTATTGTAATTTAAAGATGAGGAAACTGAGACTCAGGGAGGTTGTGTGAGTGGCTCAAGGCCACAGAGCTCACTAGCGATGGAACTGAGATGTGCACCAAGATCAAATTCCAATGCTGAGCTATCTCCTGCAATTGCAAACTGCTCTCCAATGACATCACATCCAATCTATTTAGGACTACTTTCATACACATCCTCTGTGCCTGAATATCATGTGAAGTATTTCATATGATTTCTCATTCCTCAGAAGAAAAGGAATTTAGTTTTAGATATTTTGACATGCCACCTGACTGCATCAGTAAAACAAGGATGCAAAAAACCTAAACACATATTTAGCAGTTATTTCCTGGGTGTATGCCTTCAAAACTGGACATGGTGACTACCTTTGTAAAAAAGCACATTAATGAAAATTTTAACAGTAAAAGATTAGGTTACATTGTAGAAAAGACTAGATAAATGCATAAAATTAAAAAAAACACAAAAAACAACTAGCCAGTTTTTCTATGAATAAACAAATAGAATCCAAAAGTGCTGGTATCTCAAACTTTGATGTAAGTGAAGACAGTGACTTATAGTAAACCGATATAAAAGAATTTTTAAAAATGTTTCATAGAATGAGAGCAAAATAGTAGTTTGGAATGAATAGTTTGGTTTATATAATATGTAATATATATATATATTTTTTTGTATGTGGGTAGCTCCCTGGCTGGGAATCGAACCCAGGCTGCAGCGTTGAGAGCGCCAGCGCCGAAGTCTTAAGCCAGTACACCACCAGGAAACTCCTAATATGTAATTTTTAAAGTTATGTGTAACTTAAGTTACACATATCTATATCTTGAACATTTATATATTCAAGTTGGCTAAAAACTTTTATAGTATCTTAATAGTAAAAAGGGGTACTCATCTTTTATGTGGGTCCCTAATATTCAGGCACATATGGTATTATTTATAGTTTTATGATCATCAATTAGAATAAATTCTTACAGAGTCTTAGTACATTTTGCTTTTTTAGAGACGTCAGAGATTTTATGGATTGGAATTTTGCAGGAAAAAATTATCTTTAGAAACTACTCTCTAAATTATAAATACAGTAAGTAAGAGAAATCTTATTTCACATATTTTTCTCCAGATATGTACACTTCCTGCTAAACTACATCCTGGTTTATCCACAGAGCTACTGTCAAGTAATGAAATTAAGATATATGTGAAAAACACTTAAAAATAAAACCACATGAATATAGAGTCACTGTGCTTTTAAAGTGCATGAAATGGGCTAAGAATGTCAATTTGTTGCCTGGTGGGACTGGTACCAACTACCCCACCTGCTGGGCAGCCAACCGCTGCTGTTTGAGGTGAGCCTCCATTTGGGCCTTGAAGTCCTCTGCCTTCTTCTGATCACTAACCTTAGCCTGTTGCTCAACTGCTTGTGCCTTTTCTTTCTCCACCCTGCAGGGAAAAAGGAGGGACTTATCAGAAACAACCAATTAGACAGCTGGCATCTCACATTAAGTAAAATCTGGATGACTTTCATATCATACAGAAGCATGAAATTATTTAAAGTTAAAAATAAAACATTTAAATTAAGATAAGTTAGAAAGTGACAAATGGGTAAAATCAGAAATAGGACTTTGATAAATGATATACAGCTAGTACTTAAAATCAAAAGGTAGTAGAGTAAAATTAGGACATACTGCATAAGCTATTAAGGGGTAATTCTTTAGTTCTGAAGTAATAAAATCTTCAAATATTTGGTAATGTGTTAACTATTTCCTTACCTCTCAGCAAACGCCCTGATCTCCCATAATTCCAACTCTTCCTCTGCTACCCAGGTTTCAATAATAACAGGGCCAGTTTGCTTGGGTGTTTCTGGTCTCTTTGGCCGCAATGCACTCGATCGAAGGCCTTTCCTCTGAGGTGTAGGTGTTTCTTTGGAAAAGAAATCAGAATGTTTTAAGCAACACAGCTTCTAAAATTACAGTACTTCTGGCATCTCCTTTTATATACCACGCAAAGCAGGGACTGGCAAACTTTCTCTTAAAGAGCCAGATGGTAAATAGTATGTGGGCCAGATGGTCTGTTATAAATTCTCAACTCTGCCTTTGTATCATGAAATGAGCCAAAGACAATTCATAAGTGAGTAAGTGTGGCTGTGCCGCAATCAAACTTTATTAACAAAAGCAGGCTCATGGGCCATGGTTTGCAGGCCCCTAATATACAAGGCCTATGAACCTTTACATAGCCTGTTCTCTCTGCCTGCAAAACGAATCCTACTCTTCATTTGACTAATGCTTATTTATCCTTTAGACCCCCAAATGGATACAGCTTCCTTCAAGAAGCATAGCTCCTTCTTTCCACACTTGGGCTGGGTGTCCTTGCCATGCACAATTTGGAAACACAGGTCCCCATCATGGCACTGAGAAGGGGGATTTGAGAGTTACTAATATAACAGAAGGATCTGAAACTATTAAGAATAGATAAAATACCCTAATGATAACATTTTAAAAATAAAAAGTAGGGGGAGATAAGGACTGGACCGTCCCATATGTCCAGGGAAGCAGTACAATCAAAGGGAAGCAGCAGAAGGAAAGAGAAATAGCAGTAGGCCCTAGGCTGTGCAGAGATACAAGCCACAGAAAAGCGACTCAAGAAGGTTGCCATGGTTTGCACTGAAGGCTGTGGGGTCACGATGGAAGACTGGTCAGGAATGCCTTATTCCATCCGTGTCTCTAACCTATCAACTGAGCTGTCTAATACTGTTCCAGGACAATGATGTTTTAAATGTGCTAATATTTCATCACCTACTAGGACAGGTACCCTTTTACTGGTGTTCTTTTCAAAAAGACCATTCTCAGTCATTTATTCCCCAGGATGAACTTTGGAGTTAATTTAATCAAAATACAAAAATTAAATTCATACATTTGGGGGCAATTAACTTTATAAAATACTATGTTTCTATCTAAGGACAGCATTTTCCTTGTACATATTTCCTAACAGATTTTCTCATAAACATATTTATTGTATACATAAAATAAAATTATTGATTTTTGTCTATATATATCTTGAATCTGGATACCTTGCTGAATTCTTTTCAGTGTTAATAGTTTTGGTTCTCAAGTGTACTATTATTATACTATAACCTTCTCTCTGCTTCCTTAAGACTAGGGGCTGGATCTCATGCTTCTATGAATTTGCTGCCCAGTGCCTGTCACGTAGGTGCTCTAGAAATGTTACCTGAGCAACATGTTAGTCTCTCAGAGTATTTCTACCCTGAACAATGAAGTACGTCACAGGAGCTTTAGCCCTTGAATGAACAGATCTCCACTGACCACTTCTGTGTCAGCTGTCGCAGCAGGTGTTGGGACTACGACACACCAGGGAGACTTGGTGGCTGCACTCTTGGAGCTGACGGTCTGGTGTCAACCACTGCTCTACATCTTAACTTGAAGGGATATTGTTATAGCTCTTTGTACCCTCCTTGTCCTTGGCATAAATACCTTTAGGCATCAATGTGTCCCTAGTGGAATCTTGTTATGTTTACCACTTAAATACAGTAGACTCTCCATTAACATTTATCCGGCATCTACCAATTCCCATGGGTGCCGGTTAACTGAGCATCTACTGTATCGTTTTAAAAATGCAGTAGTTTATAATAAAAAGTATCTTTTTATGTATTGAAAAAGAGTTAAATAAACAATAATAATAAAACTTCAAATCATATAAAATGTGGCTAACAAGTCAACGACGAAAGAACAGAATTCTTGCTATTATTCCTTACCCTTTGGTGCCTCTGGAACTCCAATGGGGCAAATGATTTTTCTGATACAGTATTCAGATCGAATGCCATAAGGACCAACATCTCGCCTCTTAATGATTTCTGTTGTTGTGATTTCAGTTTCAGATGTTTCTATGGTGATTTAAGTCACAAGTATTAATAACTACCTAAAAATTCAGAGACTAAAAAGATATTATAGCTGCTTTAAAGAAAGAGACACACATGGAACAAACTTTGGAAACATTTATTAATCAATGACCACAGGATCACTGTTGAAATGCAGTAATACTGAGTTTCTTCCTCACTACAAATTTCTACACTGAGCAAAATGCTGTTTCAGGCAGCTTAGTTCCTTGTAGTAAAAACTCGGCCAAGATAATAAAACCATAGGAGAGAGGTAGTAGCATAGAGATCCAGATGTCCCAGTTTAAATGACTTACACTCAACATGACTTATACTCAACAATAATAAACATCTTTTAAAAAGTCAGACTTGTTCACACGTAAGTGACTCACTTTGTAATTTGAACCTACCTTCTCTGAACCCAGGATTTTATTTTATTTTATTTTATTTTATTTTATTTTATTTATTTATTTTGGTAGTATGTGGGCAGTTCCCTGGCTAGGAATTGAACCCAGGCCACAGCATTGACAGCGCCAGCTCCGAATGCTTAAGCCACTACACCACCAGGGAACTCCCTGAACCCAGGATTTTATAGCGTGTGCTGCCAAACTTTAACAAAGCTGTATTTTTAAAACACAAGTACTGTATTTTAATAAATAACAAATATGCTGACAATTAAGCAAACTGTCAAGTGATCTTCTCTATAAACTAGAAAACACTCTTACCTGTCCGTGTCGTCCCTCCTCCGGGAGGAGCCTTGGCTGCCATGTCATCCCACCGCAGACTCGCCCACAGTAAGCGCAACATAAGGCTCACTCCAGCTAAGGACTTCACGGTCTGAAGTCTATACCTGAAAGAAAAACCCAAGAAAAAACATGTATGTGGATGTATACACACACACACAGACTACCAAACCCATAGATCTGTTTGTTCTATGACTTCAACATTTATAATAACAGTCTTTGTAAGCACTTTTGCTATTACACATCCCTTAATAAAAAGACTTGTTGTTCTTAGGCATAGCATGTATCTAACAACTTAAAAACGAACTGTGGTCACTTCAAATGCCATATAAATTTGTCCAAGAGCAGGTTTCACTGTAAGAAAGATACGGCAACAATTTATAAAAATTTTATAAATTGAGCCTAATTCCAAAAGTGTTAGAAAAATTATGAAGGAAATCAAATATAAAGAAATTAATGTATTACAAATGTGATAAAAGGGTTTTGAAGGATAAAGTCTTAACTGATTTTTGCTGAAACAAACTGGGAAAGTTTGTATTTCTCCAAAAAGTAAAACAAAAAAAGACTTTGCAAATCCAGTAAGACCTTTCCAAATGGACAGAAAATTTTGTATCCAAATGGTAGTTCTGAAAAACACAAACTTCTAGGTGGTGAATACTGCTAATACTACCAATATCACTTTAACAACATAAGTGTAGTTTTGGAATCCTACAATATAATGAATAATAAAAAAAGAACAATATTGTATTAGTTACTAGTCAAGAGACAGAGGAATCTCTGTGTTTTCTCCTAAACATTGGATGCAAAGTTACTGAACATTTTAAGATATTTTCTCTAAAATAGTAAAAACACATTTTAAAACAAATTTACAACTGCAATGAATATTATGTTCTAAAATAGAATTAATCATAAATCTTTTTTTTTTTTGGGGGGGGGGGGCAGTTTCCTGGTTGGGAATCGAACCCAGGCCACAGCATTGAGAGCACCGAAGCCTAGCCACTACACCACCAGGGAACTCCCCATAAATCATTTTAAAGCAGCCCTAAGCTACTGATTCCCTATTAGTGGACCTTTGTGTATACTTTGTTGACATTTCCACATACTTAAATGAATACAATGGTTGACTGCAGTGTACAGAGAAGCTATAAAACTGCAAGAATTTGCTCCTTTAACACAGGTAGAAGGTAAACCTTAGATAATTTGTATTTCAAAGGCAATACTTTCTATTCTTATTGTAAGCTGGAAAAATGAACAATGTGAGAAAGGGATAGCTCTAGCCAAAAAATTGCTGCCACTTCTTAACTTCCGACCTCCACTGTAACACCGTTGTTTTCTTTGTTGTGCCACCACCTTGTGAATCCTCTGACTTGTACAGAATAATTCTTAAATTAGAGGGCAAATGTTAACTAGTGCCAGAATGTCCTGGGTCGGGCAAAGTGTCACTTTCAGACCACACTCTACAGAAATGCCTAGGGAATTCTGGACTCATAAGAGAAAGCAAATAAATACTTATTTTGAAAGAGAAGTTTTTTCTCATCGTCTCTCTTCTTCCTCTAATCAGTGTCTACAAACAACTTTAAAGCATCTGTTTTACAACTGAAACCCCAGTCGGACACACACCTCATGCACTATCAGCCTGTTCATTAATTTAATCATTCTAAAAATATGTGAGCGCCTTCTATGTGTTATACTAAGGGAAAGCAGCTAGGGACATAGAAATGAATTATAACCTCTTCTTGTGTCCTCAGGCGCTGTGAACAGAGGAAAGCACCAGGGAGGGCATCTGATGTGGCTCAGGGTGGGGGTCAGCTTGGCTTCTGACTCTCAAACGACAAGAATGTGGGGGTGGCTGACCAAAGGCAGGGGGCATGCATACCTATGCCGAGGAGGGAAGTGTACAAGGGCACACACTTCTTCCCAGAAACCCCATCCATTGTGCTATGGTGGAGGGGAGGGGTGCAGAGGTGCAGCAGATAAAGCTGATACCACAAAGCAGAGCCAGAACGTGCTGCATCAAATGCAAGGATAAGCCCTAAGGACAATCTATGCTAAGGACTCCACGTTTATTCAGTATCAACATAAGGGCTGTGAAGGCAAGTACTTCCCCTAGCACAGGTGACAAGTGCTTTCCTCCTCTCAGCCCTGCAGCAGTTAGCAAGTCCCCTGCAAAGGCTTCCTGCGCTCAGTCAGGATAGTCACAGGACAGATGTGCACTTTAGGAGATCCATCCAGCACTGTGGAGACAACTACTGGTTCAAAGTGACAACGAAACACGGAATAGTTCTATGGGAAAGGGACTACGGGAATGGATGGGGTGGAGGGAGAAAGAAGCCCTGTGAGTAGATGAGACGAGTTGCACTTATTTAATACTGCTCAGCCTTAACATTAAATTCATAAAGGTCAAACATGCACCTTTGGCATTCTTAGCTCCTACTCTAAGCATCAGACATTTTATTCAAGTGTGAGTATAAAAAATGCATTTCACATGCATGTTCTTATTAGCTATACATTTTCAAAATACTGCATTCTAAAGTCAAGAATAATTTACATATTTACCCATGCCTTCATGAGACAGAAGAGATTATATTTTTCTCAACTTCAGCAAATTAAGATGTTAGCACATATCTGAAGGCAATTATCTGTTTAAAATGTATAGGAAGGTATTTCCTTTCATTAAAAAAATGAGAAAGTAATTGAACAGATACAAATTGTGCCCATAGCGCATATTAAAACATAACAATACGAGGCCCTGAAACCCAACCAGGCGGGTAAAGGCCTTTGGGCAACAGCTGATGGGTCAGAACTGGTTCAGAGAAAGTGCTTCCCAGGTGAGCCAACCTTCCATTTCATAACAGAAAGGAGCAGAAAGGCCAGCCTTCACAACTGCCAGGTCATTTTAATGAAAGTATTTGTACACAGTAACTTTTCCAGTGGGAAAGAAGTTACCTGCAGGACAGTCAAGGATACACTCTGGGACCGCTCTCAATGAAGAAAGCAGAAAAATGCAGAGTAATCCTACAAATCCATGAACTGTTATGAAGAGTTCCTTGATTCCCTGCAGGATTCTGCAAATCCTTCATTGCAGGCCCTGCAGAGAAATTGTACTTTTCAGCTGCCTCTATTGAATGTGTAATGGAGTGATGAAATTTTAATTCAAATCAAAAGATGAGTTATAAAAACTTGGTCAAACCAACTCTGACTGGTCACAGGTTAACTCCTCTATAGAGAGTAATGGTTTATACTTTTTTGGGTCTTTTATAATACTAGCTAAGTGTAGTATCAAGGAAACAAAAAAGTATGGTTTTAACTTAAAGAAACTGGGACCATATTAACACACAGAAATGAAGCTGGAGTGAAACAGAAATCTGCTCAGTAACTTGCTGAAGTAATAATCCATTTCAGGATTCTAGCACAACATAACTACAAATGAGATTGTGTCTGGTTTTTGAGCATGTCCCATAGAATTCTTTATGTTTTCAATGTTTATGTTTCATCCTTTTCAACTGTGTAAGAGTGAAAAGGTAAAAAAGACAAGCACACAAAAAAGGACAAAGCAAGGATAAGTATATGAAATGTGATATAGCAGATAAAGTACTGATTGAGGTTTAGGAAAAATGGGTACTACTCCTAACTTGGTCCCTCCATGGCCAGAGGCAAATTATTATACCTCTATGAAAGATAAGAAGGAAAGGTCTTTTCCCAATATAAAACGACATGATCTTAGAACCCCCCCAACACTACATACTTATGACTCATCCCCAAAGCTTAATGCCCAGAAAATTTTAAATTAAGGCTATTTCTGGGTTTTAAAAAAAACCCCTAAGGAATCTTAGATACCACCTTTATTCAAATAACAGGTGCTTATTATGCAAATGAATTACATTAGGAAGATTTCCACATTATGATGAACCTTATGCAATTTACAGGCCAGTTTCTTATGTTTTACATTGTTATGAATTACGTAACAGAAATAAAATATACAAGGGCTGTCCAGAAAGTATCCACCTATGTAATATGAAAAATAGAGGCATTTATAGCTGGATTTTTTTCGGACAGCTCTCATATTCTCGACCCATGATTGGGAATCCGTGTCTGTGGGGAGCCGTCTTAAAGTTATACACGGATTTCTGAATGCACAGCGGTCAGTGCCCCTAATTCCCACATTGTTCAAGGGTCAACTGTACAAGCATTCCAGAAAACCAATTCTGATTGTCTTATTCCTAGAGCAAACGCATGTTAATAACTTAGAAAGTTAGACCACAAAAACAACTACGTTTGACATGGTTTTTTTTGTCTTGGGAAAAGTAAAACTGAATTTCATTTTGTAGGAGTCCCTTACGTTTTCAGTCTTTAAATATTTTTCCCTTAGTAAACTTTAGTATCTACCAGCTGGCTCAGTCCAAAATTCTGTATCTTATTTCCATTATTAACATTGCCCACTAAGTATATGCTTCCCTGTCTTACCCGTATTATCTTATTTTTTAAAAAACAAGATATTCTAATGAGGTAATTCTTTTGAACTTTCTCCTTTCCCCAAATACATTTGAAAGTACATACCTCCAAGTGATACCAAAGGTTGGTCTAGGAGAAGGATATGGCCATATATCCAAGGCAGGTTTAGCATTGTAATTAAAATAAGGGACTTCTCGGATTCCTCCTTTCCTGGCCAACTTTTTTAAGTCATCGTTAGGCAAAACAAATATGCTCTTCTTGCTGCTCTTGGTGATGAACTTTCTATAGGATGGTAGAGCTGTACCTGAACGAGTCTTCTTGGGTCTTGAAAATTTCATGAGTTTCACTTTGTCTCTTGTGGAATATTCTTTGCTCACGGTCATAGATGTTACCAGAGTGCCCCCTGCAGTGGTCAGTGAGTCTGTCACTGTCGTGGTGACCACGGTTTTGCTCTGCTCCTTCACAGAGATGATGTCCAAACTGCTGCCTGTGGAGGGTGTGGAAAGCTTTGTGACTGTTGTAGTGGTGGTTGTGACAGTGGATTTAGCACAATTCTCTGTGGAAGAGACCACAGTTTGCTTATCGCCTTTTGCTACTTTGATGACAGTTTTTGATTCTGTGGCCACCGTGGATGTCGTGGTGGTGACTTCTGTGATGACTGTTTTTCTTTTCAAGTCTCCATTGACATTTTCACCTTTGCTGGTGGACAGACCGTTTTCATCAATAAAATCATTACTAAGGTTAGAGTCCTCTCCCCCGGAAGTAACAGGTGACGGGGTACCTTTCTTAGCGTCTGTAGCTTCAATTTCCATATCTTCTACTGAACCCACTGAGCTGCTTTCTAGACAAGACGGAGCTGTGGTGGGCTGTGCACTCTCAGACTCTTTGGCTGATGGCAGGGTCTCTAGGCCATCTTGGTAGCTACCTTCAGCACCTGAAGATCTCAGTAAACACGATTTTGTTTCCAAGTTGTTTTTTTCATTAAAATCTTCCATGACAACATCACCATTCATGAATGGCTTTACAGCAGATTCGTTAATAGTCAAAGGTTTAATATCCTTTCCAGGAATTATTTTATTGATATTATTAACCTTTGGTTCAACATCACCACTTACTACTTTACTCTCAGAAATTTCTTTCAAGCATTCACCTTTCAAATATACTTTAGGTTTATTATCTTTTCCATTTATTTGAAAGGTACTTGCTTTCTGTCCTTTCTTTTCGAACTCTCGATTTTCATTATTCTTTTTGTCAGTGCTACTTTTTAGATTTATTTGATCAATGCATTTATTAACTGGTCTCTCCTCTAATTTCTGTTCCTGACTTGGTTTTTTACCATTTGCTTCAGTTACCTTACCCTGCAGCCTGTCATCACAGTTTCCAGTGGACTTATCTGAGACAAACTCATGTTTCAATGGTTCCAAGCCTTCGCTACCTTGTTCTTGAGTTATGAACTGCTCAGAAACACTGTCATTGCTATTCTGAACAATCATATCTTCTTCACTGCTGTCTTGAATGGACATAGTATCAGAACTATTTTCCAAAGTGCTATTATATTCAGAGTCACAGCCCAGTTTTCCTTCAAAGTCCACTGCTTTTGGAAGAGATGGGATATCTCTATCATCGGTACTTTTACATACTGACGGAAGTAAAGGGCTCTGGGAAGGAGAAACAACGGTGTCATTATCCTCCTGTATGAGCGGTTTTTTGTTCTTATATATCAGAGTACCAATTTCATCTGCACGGGCTAGCTGAGAGTCATCAATGAGAAAATCCCTTCCTTTTGTTTTAACCTTACTGGGTTCCTGGCCTTGACTGGCAGGTTCAGTGAGACTCTCATCTATGTCATTTCCAACAGAGTTTTGTCTCTGACAGTTTGTCTCTGGGCTCTGAATGGAGACATCATCTAACAGTTGATCTTTCAAATAAAGTTTATTTGTTGTATGATCAGGATCACTGATTCCCAGAATTGAGGAATCACTTTGTGAACACCCTTGAATAAAGTCTTCGGATTTATCGTTACTTGTGTTAGGGCTTTGGCCTTGTCTAAGCAAGTCATTTTGACACCCTTCTTTTGCTTTTGTTATTACTGGTGACTCTGACCGACTTTTCAAAGAACTTGTAGAGCTCTTTCCTATACCCTTAATTCCACCCTCCAGCTTCATTTTCTCGAGGCGCTGTTTTTCTTCCAGTGTAAACTGTTTAATTCTTCTTTCAAGAAGTCCATCTAATTTGGATGATTTAATTTTCCTTTTATAACTAGTCCTTAGATGAAAACCCTCACTAACATTGACCACATCCACTTGAGAACTTCCCTGACAATTTATATGTGACTCTGTTTTCACATCATCATCATCAATTTCCATTGGTTCTTCTTTAAACGATTTATCAGTGTCAGAATCTAAGACTTCTTTTACATCTGTGAAACAAAGACATTTATGTAAATGAAATTTCTTAGTCTGAAATGTGGAATTCATAATATTCTTATTTTAAAAACTACCAATTTTCACTCAAAAACTTAAATATAGATCTATATATTTCAAAGTCTTTGATATATAATGAAAATAGGTCAACAGACAGGGCTAAACTTTATAAAAGGTTAAAAAAACAATATATTCCAAATATTTAAATATTCTGATTCTTAGTATCTAAAAATGATGGAACACCACAATTAAAAATTACTTACTATGTGAAGCTATTGTGTATACCAGTACCTTCATGTAAGATTTTGTATAGAGTATTTTATAGTTATAAAACATCTTAAGGTTCATGCATTATCTAGCCAGCGTATCTAGCTTCCAAAGAATGACTTTTCAAAAAAAACAATAAAAGTTCCTCAAAAGGTTGAACGCAGAGTTATCTCACATCCCAGCAATTCCTCTCTTAAGTATTTACCCAAGAAATGAAACCATATGTCTACACAAGATATGAATGCTCACATCAGCATTATTCACAATAGCCAGAAAGTAAAAACAACCCAAATGTCCATCCACTGCTGAGAGGTCAAACATGTGGCACATCCATACAATCAAGTATTATTCAGAAATAAAAATGAAGGAATACTGATACATGCTACAACGTGGATGAACCTTGAAAATGTTATGTTAAATGAAAGAAGCCAGTCACAACACAGCACACGTTACATGACTCCATTTACATGGGATGTCCAGAACAGGCACATCCATAGACACGGAAAGTAGACCAGTGGGCTGCAGAGAATCAGAGAAGACTGGGACTGCTTTGGGGAGTGATGAAAATGTTCTAAAGTTCATTGTGGTGATGACTGAACAATTCATGAAATACTAAAAATCACTGAATTGTACACGGTGAATGGGTGAATGACATGGCATGAGGATTCTGTTTCAATAAAGCTATTATTAAAAAGAGACAACACAGTACCTTTCCTGCTGTGTGAACTAGATCCAGAGCATTCTTATCACCCTCAGGCTGCCCTTCACACTTGACCCTCCTTACCTTGGTCCTTCTTCTCAGTAATCTTTGAAATGTCCACTTCACTTTTGTCTACTCCTTTTGCAGCATCTGAATCTTTTATCTCGCCTTTCTCGGAATCAGGCTCTGTTTTTATATTTTTTGGACTTCGTGGACCTTTTCTTCTATCTGATTCATCCATATTTTCATCCATATTAGTTTTGGCTAAAAGACCAAGTATATAGTAATTAAAGGTATTTTGAATGTTAGCAACTTACTTTAAGACATCTAGCTTGGTGAAAGTTATCAAGTATTTTCCAGCAATACTTCATTATTTTTTATTTAAAAAAAGTTGAAGATCCTACATACTTTCTTATGTGTTCAGATGACCTAAAGCATAAAAGGAATGACTGCATTTTAGATGTGCTCTAGAAGCCTTCACATTTGAGACTATTTCAACCTGTTCACTGACTCTAGAAAGTCTTTTGTAATCAATTTCAAAGGATTCTCGGACAGCCCTGAACTTCATGCATGGACTCCAGGTGAAGAATACTTCAATCTGTATCACAGGATAAAGACTTAAGGTCAATAACCAAATGCTACGTGGCCTTGTTTGGATTCAGTTTATTGCCAACAGTAAAAAGACATCTCTGAGACAACTGGGGCAACTGGAATGGGAACTGAGAATTAGATGGGTAACATCTAGGAAACGGCTAGGGAAAAATATGTCCATTTCAGTTAGAGATACATACTGAACTACTTTTGTTTAAGGGATTAATTTTAGGGATTTGCTTTAAATACAGGGAAGAACTTCCAGGAAAAATAGTAGGCAATGGCAATTGAAAGAAGAGTGATAGAATTTAAGCATTGTTAAAGCTGAATGGTGGTTACACAGGACTTCACTATACTACTCTCTTTTACTTCTGCGCAGTTTCAAATTTTCCATGAGAAATTAACAATATCAAAACCACAAAACAGAACTACTGTCTAGATGCATATTCTCAAGTGTTAGAGGCATTTTTATCTTTTATTTTCTTCTTCACTTGAACTCAAATATCTCAAGGCCTTAGCAGGATGTTATTAAAATTCAAATGACTCTTTCCAGAAGGTTTGGATGAAGAAAGAAAAAAGAATGCAAAAAACACACTCAGTACCTGTCCAGACAGCAAGATACTGGTGAGAGAAGAAAAGCATTATACAGAAGAGTGACAAGATGTGTCTGGACCTCACCGGTAACAAGGGGATAAAAATACTCAACTGATATTTCCCTTATTCAATGCTTCTTTAGTTCTCAATGCAGAACAACTAGAAAGTATATTTTCAATGGTTTCCAGTTGCTCAAAAAGAGCTTTATATGACAATGGCAGTCCCATCTATAAGCCATAAGAATCCTGATATTTAAAACAGACAACTATAAAATATTATGTTGGTGCAAACATAACTGCAGTTGTTGCACTGTTGAAATTTGCCATTTGATACTGGAATACATTCTTAAATAAGTGTGGTTATGCTATACATAATTTTAATGTGCGTTTTTTGCTTTATGTTTTTTTGCTAATGATTTATTACTTGTTTATTTTATATTTATTTTAGACTATGGAAATGATGTTAGACAAAAAGCAAATTTTGAGCCATTTTCTTATTTGAATTAAAAATGGATCGTAAGGCAGCGGAAGCAACTCGCAACATCAACACCATCTGGCCCAGGAACTGCTAACAAACACACAGTGCAGTGGTAGTTCAAGAAGTTTTGCAAAGGCGATGAGAGCCTTGAAGACGAGGAGTGTAGTGGTCGGCCATCGGAAGTTGATGACCAATGAGAAGAAATCATCGAAGCTGATCCTCTCACAACTATACCAGAAGTTGTCGAAGAACTCAACATCGATCATTCTACAGTTGTTCAGCATTTGAAGCAAATTGGAAAGGTGAAAAAGCTCTATAGGCAGGTGACTCATGAGCTGACCGGAAATTTTAAAAAAATCATCGTTTTGAAGTGTCGTCTTCTCGTATTCTACTCAACAACGAACCATTTCTCAATCGAATCATGACATGAGATGAAAAGTGAATTTCATAAGACAAAGCCATCACATCTGAGAATTATGCTCAGCAAATCCATGAGATGCACCGAAAACTGCAACAACGCCTGCAGTCGGCACCAGTCAACAGAAAGGGCCCAATCTTCTCCACAGCAACACCTGAACGCACGTTGCACAACCAATGCTTCAAAAGTTGAACGAACTGGAATACAAAGTCTTGCCTCATCCGCCACATTCACCTGATATCTCACCAACCGACTACCACTTCTTCAAGCACCCTGACAACTTTTTGCAGGGAAAATGCTTCCACAACCAGCAGGATACAAACAAGAGTTCGTCAAATCCCAAAGCACAAAATTTTATGCAACAGGAATAAACAAACTTATTTCTTGCTGGCAAAAATGTGTCGATTGTATGGTTCCTATTTTGATTAATAAAGATGTGTTTGAGCCTAGTTATAATGATTTAAAATTCATGGTCTGAAACTACATTTAGTTTTGCACCAACCTAATATTACTAGATCCATTATTGAGGCTTATAAATTAACATGCAAAACAAATACATAGAGTCTGAGTTAGAACAGAGTAACCTTAGATAAGAGGGCTATACGGTGAGCAGCCAAACAAGTTGAGCACTCTGGTCTTCTGGTGCTAAGTCAAGTGTACCCTGAACTGCATTTTCCTCTGTTTTTCAACACATCTGTGTCTCTATCACATGATCAGATGAGATGAGCCATTATTATAGGAATCAATAGTTCTGAGATTATAAACAGTACAATTTAAACTGATTTATATAGACCATATAAAAATATATTGTTGCCTTCACTGTAATTTCTACTCTGCAGTTAAGCTAACAATGTACTACTGCTTTTTCCTTGTGACCATCTGGGAGGAAAGGCTCAAAAGATACTAGAAGACCAACTTGGTACCTGACTGTTAAAAGACTCAACATGTGGACAGTGGAAAATTCTACGCTATGGAACTAGAAGTTATCATGCTAAGCGAAATAAGTCAGACTGAGAAAGACAAATATCATATGATCTCACTTACATGTGGAATCTAAAGAACAGAAAAAATGAACAATCAAAATAGAAAGATGCCAAATGACAAAGTCAGATAGGAGGGAGGATGCGGGGACAGGTACAACCATTCACAAGGAAGTCAAATCAGTTAGCTAAATATGTACATGGTACCTCTTTGGCACTTACAGCATAGGCTTTATAGGAAAGAACACATCACATCATAAATCAGCAAATTATAATGCACAGTGAACAGAAGTGCTTTTGAAAATCGCTTGGATAAAAAAGGAGAGACTGCATGGTAGAGTGCAGAAAGGGCAATGGAAGCCAGGAGACATGGATTCCAGCCACATCGCTCTCCACCTATATGAATGTATGTCACTTCATATCTTCATGAAATAATCTGCTCATGGAACACGAGTTTCAAAATACAAGGTCTCTTAAAAAGGTAGTTCACCTCTAGAGTTACGTGGTTCTAAATGACAAAAGTCATTAGCCAATTGCATAAATCAAGTTAATACCTCATTTATGTGATAGTGTTGTGGAAGCTTCTATCACTTCCTTTCTGGTTTTGTCATGTGCTAGAATGCTGGTTATCATCTAGATAAATTGTTCCTCAAGAAGTAGTACTGAATTTAGGATTTCAGAAAAACAATGAAGTGCCTGAAGCCCTTGTTTTCTTTTTGTTAAGTTCTATTCTGTCATCTTTCTTTAACTGAAATCCTAGATGTCAAAATCCAGCGAGTAAAGGTAATTTTAAAAACTGTAGTTTATAATTAATAAACTACATTAGTAATCTTATACATCCCATTAAAAATTTCAGAAAAAGTTTTATCCAAAATATTGTCAATATACAATAAATCTGTAAGAAATAACATAAATCAGAAACAATTATGCAGGAAAAATAACTTCAATTACTTACTTCCTTCTAATGACTTTCTGTAATTCACATTAGTATTGCCTGGCAATTTAGGAACAAACCTATAAACATGAGTTTTACTAATCCAGCTCCAACCACCATATCCTGTTACTCTGTACTCCTCCCCTTTTTGTTTCCAAACCTGGTGGAAATAAAAACATTACTGTTAAACAAGAATCAGAATGCTTATAAAGCACAAGTGGTTTTATCTATTTTTACCAAACCAAAATCAAGGGGCGAGCAAATTAATTAAATTTTCCAATCAATTTTATTTTCACTGGGATCGAAGAGTTATGAAAAAACTTAGTATGTCTTTTGATATTAAAAATGCACACAATTTTATAGTTTTATAAAAATTTCAACAAACTGGACTAAAACCACACCTATATTCTACTAAGATAACCTATGCTTATAAAATTACCAAATTACTTCATGCCAACTATATTGAAAGACTGTGTCAAAAGAAAAACAAATTATTAAGTATCTGAAGTTGCAGAATAGAAGTCTCAGAAATGGCTAACACTATTTTAAAAGATTATAATAAAAATTACCTGATGTTTAACTGGAAAAGTATATTTTACCCATGTAGCTTGTTGCATTGTTTCTTCCTCCTCTTGTTTCTTCTCTTTTTTTTTGACTTTCTCTTTTTCCTCTCTTTCAATTGATGTCATCCTGTGTAACCTAAGAATATAAGGATAGAAAGATAGAATTATATTTAACTTGGAAAAATAAACAATATAAAGTACTGAAAACCAGGAAGACAAAACAAAGAATGGTTAGCTATAATCCCCAACCCAATCCCAACTCAGAAAAAATAAGTAGATATACAATTCCACAAGAAAAATTGAATGTTAATAAAAAGCAAAACAAGACTTGCTATCCTTCTTATATGCCTCCCTGTAAGAAACATACTCACTATGAGTTCTTCCTGAAATAGTTCATGCACACACCAACATTATATTTATACAAAAAGGGTATATTACCAACACAACTACCCAGTTTTTAATCAATGAATAACTGCACTAGAAGATCTGACCATCCAGAAGAAACAGATCTTTGAAAGAATTAAATAATATACCACTGCATGGACATATTATAATTTATTAACCCAGTTCCCTATTGAAGGGAATGCTTTATTTCCTTTCCCCCCAAATAAGAACAACAAATCCAAAAACTTTTACTTTATCCACCAGCATTTCTCATTGTTTCTATCTAGTGCTGGAGATTTTAAAGCCTTCAGAGTCCACTAACATAGAATTCAGGCTTCTGATGGGGCCCATGCGCCTCCTGCTTCTGGGTGAGGGGAAGGACTATGAAGGAAGGACCATACTGATTAGGCATCAATCATTAGGCACTGGATATAAGCCACACTCTCTTTTTTCAGGCAGGAAAACAGGTATCAATGCACCTAGCAGCAAGGGGAGGGGCAGGCCTGTGGTAAGGCTCTACATTAAGGTGTTTACACTAGATTTTCAGGCATGGGAGTATTTCCCATAAACAGGGACATTAACCAAAACCTACAGAGAGAGGAGCTCCTGGTTCTAAGAGCCCTAGTGATACAAGAATCGCTTTTTACTGCACCCTACGGAGTTGCAGCCAACTTTGCATGTACAGCTGTGTAGAAAGACTAGAGAGATCTTTTGTCAACTCGGGGGAGAGGGAGGTGCTAGTAAGCTGTGAGGGGAGATTTAATTACTTTTATCTCCATCCCTCCACCCAAACTCCACATCTATCTATCTCCACTTTCAAGAAAGCTTTGTGTCCCTGTGACTATAGCTCCCTAGGATCTAGCCTCCCCGAGGCCGACAGAACTCATGCTTAACTGCACACAACTAGTACAGCAAACGTTCTTCCTTCTCTCACAACTGACGGGAGGAGAGGAACGGAAGTGAATGCTCACTGGAAACTAAGGCACTGATTCAAATACCACCGGTGTGCCACCACAGTGGGGCAAGCTCTGCAGGCACAGGATGGCAGATTACCTGACAGCCTCAGGCCCCATCTAAGGATAAGGAGTGCCTGAGCCAGGACCAAGTAGTATCTCTCAGCAGAGTTTTTGTTGGCTCAGCTTTAAACACCTCTGAAAGGTCAGGTCCAGCACAGCACCTGATCCCTCTTCACGGGTAGTGGCCAGGAACAGAGCACTGTGTGGGGAGAACCCCAGTGCTGTGACCCTCTGGGCGCTCCCGGCTGGGCTGGACACTCAGCCTGTACTGCTGGTGTTAACACGGAAACCAGGTCCGTTCCATCACTGATGGCTTCCCTCTGCTGGGGATACCAGGCCAGAGAGGAGGCAGTATGGCTAATCAGTGATGTCAGCTAACTCAGAGTGAATTCTCTTCTCACCGCCACCAAAACAATGCTTATAAGAAAAGGCAGCAACAAGGGAGCTCCAAAAAAGTTCAATTCCATTTGGCTGGGAAGAAAGCTCGGCGGCTGTTGCCAGCCTGGAGGCCCATAGGCAGGAAGCCCATCAAGTTGGCACTGTGCAGCCGCAGGAGCTGCTCCATACTGGTGGCTGCGTGGGGTGCCAGGTGTGTCCTGCACACCTGCACTGTTCAGCTGAGAGCTAGACCAGGAGTGCAGACCGAGCTTCAATTCCACTCCTGGTTTCCATGCAGCGCCCAGGGTTCTGCTGTATTTGTTTGCTGTTACAACAAGGCTGCAGTAAGCAATGTTTTGTCTTTCTTGGTTAACTTATGTTCCCCAGTGCCAAGATGGCTAAGTCCAAAGGTTTTGCACTTACTGCTGCCAGATAGTGCCAAAGTGCTCTTCCAAACAAACTATACTTCACACTGCCATCAATTATAGAGCCACCTGCTTTCCCATACCTTCACTCAAGCTAGTCCCAAACTTCTAAATTATCAGCATAATTGAGAAAGAAGAAATACTATCCCATTGTTCTGATTTACATTTCTTTAATTATGAGAGACATAATCATATTTTTTTTTAATTTTTTTATGTCTACTGGCCTTTCGTATTTATTTTTCTGCAAAATGCCTGTTCGAATCCTTTGTCTTGTCTGCATTGGACTATTAGCCCTTTCATTTATAAAAGGTCCTTGCCAATTAAGGACATGTTCCATTTGCGGTGCAAATATTTTTCCTCAGTTTGTCATCTCTTTTTTGAGTTTGATTATATGGTTATTTTTCCACTCAGAATTTTAAATATATATGTCCACTTTTTCCTCTATGACATCTGGGTTTTATATCTGTTTAAAAAGAAAGTATCACAACAAAAACATAAGTTAACCCATGGTTTCTTACTGAGGTTTTGTTGTTATTGTTTTTAAGAATATTTTTTCCAATCTGCATTTACCTTAATGTTTTGCTGAAGCAGGGATCTAGGTGATATTTTCCCCAAATATGCCCTCTTTCTTCCTGTGATATGCAATGCTATTACAGCTGGATTCCCACATGTGTTTAGGTCTATTTCTGGATTATCTGTTTGAGTCCACTGCTCTCTACTTCTTCTGCTATACAAATTATTTTATAGTAGCTTCAAAATATGTTCTAATATAGATTCCCTTTTTTGTACTACTACCTACTTCCCTTTCTTATGCTAATTTTTTGAATGAAATACTAGCATCATTTGGTCCAGACTCCCTGCCCCTCAAGAAGGAAAAAATTCTATTCACAATGCTAATAAATATTAATTTTGATAGATAAAATATAATTAATACAGTAGACTCTCAGTTAACTGGCACCATGGGGATTAGTAGTAGATGCCGAGTAAATGTAAATAGACTCTCCATTAACCGGAACGCAAAAATTTTTTTTTGCTGGCTGCTTGAGTGTATAGGTGGCTTCATTTCTGGTTAATGGAGAGTCTAATGTATTATTCTTTTAATTTACTCCTGAATATATCTGCTAATGTTTTAAGACTTCCTGAATGTCATCTATTTACCATTAATTATTAGTCAATGGTAAATATTAATAGAGACGGCCATAATTTTCTATTTATCAAGTTTCATAAAAGTTTTTACTAGCAAAAATAATAATGTGCAAGGTTTCCTTCTTTTTCCATTTTGTGAAAGAATTTAAATACAATTACCTGTTTCCTGAAATTTGAAAAACATCCTTATAAGTCATCTGGACCTGCTCATCTCCAGTGATGGCCTAAACAGAGCCAGAATCCCTTTCCTGCCTAAGAAGAGTGTGGCCTATGCCCCCTACTCAGTCCAATGACTGAGCTCAGGGAGCTCCTACCCCCTCAACTCTTCCCTACCCAAAAGGAGGAGCCCCAGAGGCCCCTTTCTCTGTGGATATAGAAAGCCTGAATACTATGTTATTGGACCCTGTGAAGGTTTAAAATACCTAGTACCAGTGGCAGAGGATCAGAAATATTGGTTGGCATGTCCCCTTTCCTATCCTTGATACTGATTATATGTGCTTTTCCCTTTTATTTCTTTCCCTGATAATCTCATCAGAGATTTGTACATTATAATGGTATCTAAGGTATGTTGGTTTTCTATTCAACCAGATACTTAATATTTGATGTTACTTAGTACTTCCTTTCTTGGAGTTGATGTATTGACATGTATGCCTAGCTAATTAATTTGCAGTTTTTCTTTTCTAACATAAACTTTGAAGGCTACCAATTTCCCCTGGGTACTCTCTAGCTGCATCCCCAAAATTTCAATATATGTAGTGTTCTCATGAACATGCAATTCAAAATGTTTTCTAGTTTCCATTATGATTTTGTTGACCATTTTTTATTTATTTAAAAGTGTATTTAAGTTTCAAGCTCATAGCCTTTGTATTACTACAAATGTCTATATCCCTAAACAATAAACATGTTTTTAAATTTTACATAAATGAAATCATACTCCATGTATCTTTTAGAAAATAAAAGTCATGGACACTTGTTGCTGTGGTTTGTTTGCCACTGCTCTATCGTAATTCCTTATAACACCACACCACAATTTAAACATGCCTGTTATGGGCATTTAGGCGCTGTTACCAAACTTCACCATTACAACATAGTATAAGGAATATCTTTCTACATGTCTTCTCATGTACACATATAAGGTTTCTCTAAAGTATCTAGTTAGCAATACTGCATTTTTAACTTTGTTTTTATCAAACTGTTCTCTAAAATGCTTGCAGCAACAATTATATTAATTGCTCTTTTATCAGCAATGTATCAGAATTTTCTTCCGATTACATCACATATGAGGGCTGTCCTCAAAGTATCCAGCCATATAATATAAAAAACAGAAGCATTTATGCCTGGATTTTTTTCCAGACAGCCCTCCTATCTGTCAATATTCTAAAATTTTCTGACAATCTGATGGATGTGAAATAACAGATCCTAGTTGAAATGTGTGTGCATTTTCCCCATCTTTTCACAGAGGTAAGCATCTTTTCATGTCTTTTGGGTATTTGTATCTCCTCTTCTGTGAATTATGTTTGTATCTTTGGCCTTTTTTCCAACTAAATGGTTTGATTTTTCTTCTTATTGAACTGAAGTTCTTGAACACATGTGGATACTAACCCTTTTTTGATTACAGTATGATAAAACAATAAATATACCTTCAACCAGACTATGACTAGTCCCTTGGGATGATACATAATTATAAAAATCAAACAACAGAAAACAATCTTCTGATATATATGAAGGCTGTCTGGAAAGTATCCAGCCATGTATATGAAAAATAGAGGCATTTGTGGATGGGTATTTTTTTCCAGACAGCCCTCATACACATGTGATAAAACAAAACACAAACTCAACAATTATAGCTATTTCTCAGAAGAGGCAAGGTAATGTGAATGGAAAATAGATGCAATAATGATAATGTTCTTATTTTTTACCTGGGTGGTGCATTCATTGATAAGAAGTTCATTTTATTACTACCCATTATAGCTTTTTTATGACATACTACTTATGTATGTATCACCACATTAAACATAAAGAAGGAAAAGTCACCTATCACATGTACAGGCACAGAGACACACACAGGCTCATCTGACAGACAACATACTTGTAAATGAAAGAAATGATGTCTGCCTTAGGTACATTTTGGGAGACAGTGAATGAATCGGGAAGAAAAGAAGATAATCTAGAGAAAGAAAAAGGAGAAAAGGAAGGAGGTATGGAAGGAAGGGAGGGAATAAGAAAAACAGTGTAAGCAAAGAGAGGCAAGGCGAAAAGGGGAAAAGGACAAGGGAAGGGAGGGAGGGTGGAAGGGAAGAAAACTTTTATTCCAGAGTCCTAATCTCATTATGTACTTCTTGGAGTTTTAAAGTTTTGCTTTTCTCATTTAGGATTTACTCCACCTGGAACTGACTACGGTGTATGATGCTACAGAGAATGGAATCCAATTTTCTATCCTATGGATACCTAACTGCCTCCTCACTGTCTGCTGAACAGTTCATCCTTTATAATGCTATTTCTATCATAAATTGCATTTCCGTATGTGGGCTGCTTTCTTCCTGGACTGTTTATTCTGTACCACTGGTCTATTTGTTTATCTCCATATCTATACCACAACTACCATCATAGCTACCAAATGAGTTTTGTTACCTGATAGGTTAAGTCCTTCCATCCTGTCCTTCAAATTTACCTTTTCTACTGTTATCCCTTCCTGTATAAATTGTCTAATCTTGTCAAATTCTACAGAAAGCTTAATGTTATTAAAATTAATTTATGTATTAACATGAGAAAAACTGACATTGTCAAGTCACTGTCTTCCTATACATAAACATGCGATATATTTCCACTTATTTCAGTTTTTCAACCAAGACTATAATTTTGTCAAAAAATATCCTACTTTACCATTATTTTTAAAATATTCTGCAACTGTTAGATATTTAGATTGTTCTCTAAGCTTTACTATTAAATATCACAATAAATAATATTTCATGATGAAATATTCGGATGAATTACCAGATACTCCCTTAGTACTGAGTCTTAGAAGTTTGTCACCTAGAAGTTTTTGACCACAGTATTGCCAGAAATGGAAGTGCTATTATTAAATTCTAATTTTCCTGAATCATGGTTTCTAATATTTTAAAAATGTGGAGTGTTCCAATTTATTCTCACCTCATAATATTAAAAAAGAATTCTTTCACAAATATTACATGTCACATGAATATAATTCATGATTTAATTTTATAACTCTAAGTAACATGTTTAGAAGACCAGTCATAATGACAAAACAAGAAAGAAAAAAACCCTCTATTTTAAAAAACACTGAATTCCATCTTCCATTAGAATATTTAATATTCAGAAACACATTTATAAAAAGTATGGTTTAGTCACTTTAAATTATGTTTATGCACTGGGAGTTTTATTTAGCAACTCTTAGCTTAGCTTTAGTTCTCAAAGTACTGCTCTGTCACCAGAGGTGTGGAGGCTTGGTCCACTAACACCAAGTTTCAGGATCACTGAGTAGGAGAATGTCGGGAAAGAAAGGTTTGGGGCAAGTCTGGAGGTAAATACAAGAACAACAACAAAAATGCAGAGTACTGCCTCACAGTGGCCTCTGACTCTCTCCTTGCTCTATGCTGATAAAAGAAAGCAGTGAGAAGTAAAATGCAGGCACATCACCACTCATCTAGCTCTGCTCTCCAGGGCTGCACAGTCAGTGGCACCTTAAATTAACCCTGTTTTTGTTACCCTAGGAAGTGAGTAAGCCCATTCCATTTGTGAAAGCCTCTACTTGTAGCGGCAATTACTCAAAATATGAGGAAAAAAAAGAGCAAGGAGGAAAAGTATCCATAAGAAAACGGAGCGCGATCCTTAGCACAAGAAAAATGTTTAGTAGGTATAAATTTACTTTTCTTAAAAACTTTTCATTACCGAATAAAACAGAAATGTTGAGACCAACACAAAAATATATTTATATTTAAAAACATGCAGTGTTATAGCTTTGAGTCCTATAGATAGAAATTTCTACTTTTAATACTGAATAATAATTTACATTTTTACCATGAGCTTGTATTAGTTTTGTAATAATAACTTTTAAAAGACTAACTAAAGTTAAAACAAATTTACTAGGGCCAAAAAGTATTCAAGTCACAAATTTCATTTATTTATTTATCTTTTTAACCATATGTTGAAGTTGTACCCCTCCAGGTCTACTTGGGAGCTGCATGATCTGTGGCCAAACACTCAACTCTAAATCAGATGGCGTAGCACAGTACCCGAAACATTCTTGAATATTCAAAAATATGAGTGCTCTTCGGATTCAATAAAAAAACTTTTACTTCAGAAAGTATTTTTGATTTTGATATACTTGATCTCTTTTGATCTTCATTACAATCCTGTATTATAAATGAGAACTCATGTCCATTCATGTTTATGTCTTATGAGGAGGAAAATGAAGCCAAAAAGAGTTAAGTCTTCAATATGTGTCCTCTTAAATACATTAACTTTTGTTCTTAATAGACTAATCTTCCAAAGAGGAGTCTCATACACCATTCGCAAGACTCAGAATTCACTTACCTGGTATGTCCTAAAGATTCCCGCCATATTGGTAGCATCACAACTGGTTTAACTGCACACTCCAAAATAGCTAAAGCCAGCGCAAATTCTCTGGGTTTGCTACACATCTGCACTGCCTTGATCCAATTTGCCCTGTATTTTACAAGGGAAAAAAAAATTTCACTTCATTGACCTAAAATTAATAAGCATAAGAGTTGTAATTTATGATGCCAGCTCCATCTTACAGGGCCTATGTTTCTAGATTAACCACGTATAAATACACTGTTACTGGAAGTATCTACCTCACAGAATCATACATTTCGAATACTGGAAGGAATCCCAGAGGTTAATTGGTCCTCCAACTCCTTCAATCTTCTACAGTGTTCTAGAACTTCGTCTGGCCTCCACTTGATTCCAGGAACAAGAACTTTGCTTTCCAGAAATCTCCCAAATGTTAGTATTAGTTCAATAACTTAGGAGTACACTCACATCCCTAATGTCCTCAGGAGACATTATGCTGACTAAATTAAATGATCCTTAGTTTCCTTTACCTGTGTGAAGCCCAATTGGGATGAAGAAAGGATGAAGGGATATTGTTTTCCAATTGGGTGATAGTCAGTCTCAGAGTAGATATTGTAAGAACTTTGGACCCGTGGACAGAACCATTCCATTTGAACTCTCCTGCTGGAGTCAGACAGAATTTATGTGCAAGATGTCTTCTCTTATCATGGTCTTCTCTGTGCTGGTGCTTATTCAAAGCAAATGAATTGGTGGAGTATTGATTGTGGTAGACACGATACTTCCCTTCTTGACCCAGCTTAAAATAATTGTTGATATTTCCTTTCATGACCACTTCCTTCTTGGTGCTCAACCGTGAAATTTCTCCTTGAGAGTTAACTACCAGTACCTGACAAAAAAATAAAAAGACTCCACTATTCATATCAAATATACAAATATGATTAATTGTCTTTACATTCCAAATAAGCTAGATACATCTTACAACTAAACTTATGAAACTGAAAAGCTAACGCTAATCGATTATAACAACCAACACAAGCCTGCAAAAAGAA
The DNA here is from genome assembly GCA_004026885.1 of Lyroderma lyra. Taxonomy (NCBI): domain Eukaryota; kingdom Metazoa; phylum Chordata; class Mammalia; order Chiroptera; family Megadermatidae; genus Lyroderma; species Lyroderma lyra. The sequence goes on from PVJL010001444.1 coordinate 83,959, forward strand.
AGAAAACTAACCTCTTTTAAGTGCCTATTATGCCACACATTAAGTACCTTTGTGTATCTCAAATATACATGCAAAACTACATGTGTAAATAATTCACCAATCATTATTTCAAGCCTACAATATATAGGTTTGGGAAAAAAGGATAGCATTATATATACTATTCCCCCCAAAATATATTCCTAAAAATATCTTTCCTTCTGCTTCTTTTATCAATTCTAGTTTTAGTATAAGAGCCCATGGATACTCTAAAAGAGTGTTTTTCAAAGAGTTGGTCCAAATCCTTTAGTGGACTGTGAAATTAGTAGTGGGCCTTACTCAACTCTTTAAAAAAATAAAATAGAATACAATAGACTAGCCTAGAAGAGAAACCAGCATGCTTCCCACACAGTAAGGTAAAATATTATTTCAGGAAACGTGTGTGAATTCTGGGCTGCTATGAAAAATGTCTTACTGAGGGTCAGAGTAAAAAAGAAGCTTGAAAGCTACTGCTTTAAAGCAATTCTTACAATGTTAAAAAAGAACATTGTATGTTCTTACATATCTACCCTGCAAATGACTCTCAAATCTGGGAGACAAAGTTGTGGCCAATTATTCTGTCACTGGCTAGCTGGGAGACAGAAACACTGAGTCCTAGCTTTAATATTTTTGTTCATAATCAGAGCTGAGATGCTATGCATTTTACTCTGCTACCAACGGTAAGTCCTATCCTTTAGCTACAGGTTCACCTAAAATGATTATAGCTAGATTTAGGGCTTAAATAATCTATAACTCTTTTTAAAAGGCCACCAATAGCCTACTGACTTCCTCATGTGAGGAAAAAACCCTCTCTTTAGAATTATATACAATAAAACTAACCATATAGTAAGGAAGTATACCACATGTTTACAGCATTTTTATGCATGGACTGAAATTTGGGTGCACAACTGTACTTACCATAATATAAAACTAGTACTTTAATTCTTGTTAGCCACTACAGTCTTAGAAGAGGAGAAAATACAATTAACCTCCTGCCCTGAGTTTTAAGCTTGATAAATAAAATTATTTTACATTTCAAAGAATTTTGTTGTAAACAGACAGAACAGACCTCTTTGCCCTCCTTAAATAATTTATTTGCTTCATGGGCTGCAGCTGCCACCTGCTGGTTCTTCAGCTGACTAAGTTTGCTGTCCGGATTCCGTAATCTGGTGATAATTCGAGTTGAGCCAGATGCTCCCCTTCCACCAACAGGAGACTCACTTATTTCCCCATTGGACTTCTCTGATTTGAAATCACCTGTTATCACATGAAAAGCCAAAAGTAATTGCTTACAGTAAGTAAATTATATATAAGACTTTATTTATCCCAAACTCATACCTGGTGCACATCTAAGATCCAGAAAGTAAACAGAAAAAAATTCCTTGAAGAGGCAAAACAAATGTATTAATCCTTATAGGTTTTTTTTTAAAAGAAAACATGTCAGAGCTTTACTGTGAGTCATTTATTATTTTACAGAAAATTCAAACATGGCAGGTTATCTGTTTCAAAGCTCATCTAGTAGAAAACAGGAAGGGCTGCTATAAATTTACAAGTAAACATAATAACTCACTAATAAATAACAGCATAATAGCACACTAATAAAAGACTGCCTTATATATTAAAGGTGAATTTCTGTACCAAAAGTAAAAGATTAATTAATTTTAGAAAGAGTGCCACTGAACATGTTTAAATATTTAATAGTTGAAAACTTATACATATAAATGCCAAATGAATTTTCTCCCAAAGAATCTAGATAATAACGTGTATATACAGATAACTATACATGTGAAAATCAACTAAATTATTTTTTAAATATAATAAAGGCCTCACATTTTCATAGTAACTTAATTTTTAAAATTGACAGATTTGACTGCGAAGGAGCAATTTCTGCTTTCTCATGAATCTCACTTTGGCTGATAATTTCTGTACATTCTGAAACTACTGCATCACTATCCAATTTCCCCTGGCCACATAGTTGAACAAGATCTACTTTTCCTTTTTAATTTAAAGCTTTTTAAAAATTAAGACAGTGTGATACTGGCAAATAAAAAAACAATACAGAAAATTTACTGTACTCTATTATAAAAATGGCATTTGGGGAGTGGCAGATGAGGGTAAATGGGGGTCAAATATATGGTGATGGAAGGAGAATTGGCTTTGGGTGGTGAGCACACAATGCAACATATAGATGATGTATTAAAGAAATGTACCCTTAAAATGAAATAAAACAGAGGAGAGCAAGAAATATTTTTTTTAAAAACGGTATTATTAGGTAGAGAAAAAAACTGGACTGGGAAAATAAATTATTCATTTTGAAGCATATAAAAGCTAAAACAATTCAGTAAGCATTTATTAGTTTTGTGTTTTCAACACTCCTCCTTTCCTTTGGGGAGATGGTTTTCCTCCACTTCAATCACGCTATGGAACAAGCAACATCACCCAGCTTAGCTAGGCAGAGCACATCACTGGCTGGGCACCATGACTGTCTCAGAACTGATTAGGTGGCTCAAGTCATTTAGCATCCTACTCCAATTGTGAAAATCTGCATATGGAGAAAGGGTCTTCCTTTGTGTATTAGTGAGCAGGAACTGTATAACTTCAATGTTGGCTATTCTGACTCCACAACCTGGAGAAAACTTCCAATAATAAGAAACAATAAACCCATCATGGGGTGGGGGGTTATGAGAGGAAGGCCAGTGAAACCTCACATGGCTCCCTTGGTCTAACAATGCACCTGACACTGTCATTACCTCTGGACTTCCCAATTGTATGAGCCAATACAATTCCCTTTTTGTTTTAAGCAAGTATGGTAGATTTCTATCACTTATAATCAATAAATCCTGAACAATACAAGAGTATTTTAAGATTCTGATCCAAAATATGGCACTAAGTAAATCAAGATGTGGTAGGTTATCTTGCCATCCCAAGTTGGAAAACTAGTAAATCTACGATGTGTAGTAACAAAGCAGTTGGTTAGAACATCACCAGTTTTTCTCTTGGCTCTTTTTTTTTGGTGGTTCCCTGGCTGCGAGTCAAACCCAGGCCATGGCGTTGAGAGCGCCGAAGCCTAGCCACTACACCACCAGGGAACCAGGGTGGCTACTTCTTGGGACCTTCTATAAAGTCCTACAATAAAGACTTCTTAGACATTGTTTGGTCTACATTGGACTGCCTAAAAAGCAGAATGGGAATAGCACAGTGCTTTTAAAAAGAAACCCTGGAATTCAGAGCCAATAATCCAAAATTGCTGAATCAATCATTTGCCATTTGCAAAATTTAGGGCAGTTAAGGGAAAGGAGGCAGAAAATTCACCGCTAGGGGTAAGACTTGAAAGGAAACCAGGCTGGGTAGAAGATCTTATCCAAAACCCCTGCCCAAAGGCCACATTATAAAGGGGGTGAATCACTTCGATGCAACTTGGAGGCAGATTTACCCCGCCTCTGGAGCTCCCTGTTTAAGGATGTCAGGAGGGAGACGCCTAGACAGACTTTATTCACCTGAGGACTGGGGCTTACTGGTGTGCTAAGCACACAAAGCAGGCAAGTAGGGGATTTACCTTCGGAAACTCTGAACCAAGTTTCTGGGCATTAGATATTCACTGGGTACCCAGGTCATTTATAAGGGAGTGCCACTGTGAGAAAAAATTTCAAACCTGCCAAACTAGGATTTACGATTACTGAAACATATAGTAATCCCCAGCAACAGCCAGCCAGCACTAGGTTGCTGGAGCAGAACAGCCTACAAAAGGGAGATCTTCCTGCATGCTTCTCAGTTCTCAACCACAGCCATCCTCCCAGAAAACCAATGGGAGCCAGATTTATCCAAAGAATGCCCTCCACAATCAGGGTAAGAGTACTGCAGGCAGTTAAATTTGTATCTTGGCTCATGGTTTGTGAGATCAAGATAAGCCACATCCAGACCTAATGAAAAATAATACACAACACATAGAAACCCTAGACAATTTTTGGGAAGGACGTTTTTTGACAATTTTTCAGTTGTGGGTGAGATCTTTGCATTATGTCAGGCAGAAGTATTTTTGAATTTGAATACACAAGTTTGTGCTGAGTTACCAAGGGGGGGGGGGCATTGTAGTTATTCACTGTTTTCTATTTTTGCAGCACCCCTCTTTCTTTGGAAAACCATTCCTACCTACTCCAATCACATACTTTTGCTGGAGTCATCAATCATAATACCTTGCCTGCCCTGGCCACCGAGGTGTGAACAGTATATCCAAGATAAGCCACTCAAATTCCTTCCTCAAGGGCTTTTGATTTGGAGCAGGAGTAGGGGCTCCGTGTTGGGGTCATAGACCTTGGAAAGATATGACTACAAACCGCTGATGCCATCTTCCCTGACATTTGGATAAAGCCTGTCTGTATCAGGAGAGAATGAAGTTAACACACAAACATATACAGATCAGAAGGTGAGAGACAGAGAAAGAAAGGAAGTGTTTTGATACCTGGGATCCAATAATGCCTAATGATGGCCTGGGCTTCCCAATTACATGAGTAATTAAATTCCCTTTTTACTTAAGCTAGTTTAAGCTGCTTTGGTTACTTACAACTGAAAAAGTCCTAATTAAAACAGATTCCATCTCACACCATACACAAAATTATGTTATTTAAAGAAAGATGAAAAACAAAGTTACAGAAGTATTATGCAAAATTACTGTAAAATATATGTATATTCTTGGGATAAGGATGGTCTTCCTTAGTAAGACAAAAATCCAAAGAAGCCCTAAAGAAAAAGATTGATAAATTTAACTATATAAAAATTTCTGTACAAGATTAAAGTTAAAAATAAAATATTAAAGAATATATATGTATAATAAAAAAACAATAGCCATAATACAGTAAACATTTCTAAAATTCATTAAGGAAAAATATCAAAACTCAGCAAACATCAAAAACTGAGCAAATGATATGATGAAGCAATTCACAGAAAGTTGAACAAACATACAAAAAGAAACTCAACCACATTGGTAAGGAGGAATATACAGTTTTTTAAATGAAATACTTTCACCATGGACAAAAATGTAAGAGATTGATGATGCTGAATTTAGGTGAGAGTCTGAAAAAATTCATGTATATGTAAATTACTGGCATAAATCCTTTTCGATGTACACTGAAGCAAAGCCACCACTATTTTTAAATGTGTCCATCATTTGACCCAGCAATTCTTCTTACTGTTTCTATACTGCCAAAAATACTTGCATAAGTACACGGAGATGTATGCTGAAGGTGTGAAAAAGCACCACTATTTGTAATAATGAAAAATCTGTTAACAGCCTAAATGTCTGTTCATAAAGAAATAGTAAATGAATTATGGTTCATCCATACTGTGGAATACCATGCAGCAGTTGAAAAAATGAATTCAATTTATAACATAAAAAGATCTGCTACTGAGTGAATAAAAGCAAGATACAGAACAGTACATGCAAAATGATCCTGTTTAAATAAAAAAAATGCTTTTGTAAACATACACACATTAATGTAACTGCATGGAGAAAGATATAAAATGTTACACACCGAACTGTTGATGGTGGTTTCCTTTGGGGAGGGAATGTGAAAAAGATCTATTTTTCCTGTGTGCTTTTGCATTTTTTTTTAAACAAAAACAATGAATGCGAGTATTTAAAAAAGAAAAAAGAAAAAAAAGGAAAAGAAAAATCTAAATCTTCCCACCCCCATCAAACTTGAATTTTAAAAAATTAAAAATTAAAAAAATTTAAAAAGCTCGCTTTAATGCATAAGGTGTATTCTTACCTATCTCTTCTTGAACAGAGACAGGTGTATGAGACTCTCTTTCTCCATTTTCAGGATCATCAGCTGCCTTAGCAGATTCATGGGAAGAATTTAGTTCACTGCTGCTGTTACTGTTTTCCAGATTAGGCTGAATGGAGGTAGTGGTAGTACTAGTGCTACTGCTGTCACATGTCTTGTTAGGTTCTTCTAGAAAAATAGAATACCTGATTTTTAAATTGGAAATCACATCAAAAATAAGTAACTGTCAGAAAAGACATTTTATTGTTTTAGGATTGCATTACAAAGCTAGATTTTTAAAAAGAAAAGCTGCTCATGTATGAATAAAGCAATGTATGAAAAAATTGTAATCAACATCCTATGAGTTATTTTTTAAGTCACCCAGTCTATTAACTCAAGACTCCAATCATCTTAGTCTATAGTACAAAGAGACAATTTTTCAGATACCCCAGAGCTGAAGAATAATAAAACAATGTAAATGTCTCACAAAACTTACGGTGTACCAGATACTGAAGAAATGATTTTGAGACAATCCCTCAAAATGTGACATTTACATTCTTACTTTTCAAAAATTATTCAAGCAGGATTAGAAACAGAATTAAACAGGACTCTTTATCTATAAAGTTTTCTACCTGAATTCTATGCCCCCAAACTAACTAGAAGGTAATATCTAAGCGATTATTAATTTTAAGGACAATTTAATAGTATCACTGAAAGAGTAGTTCCTCAAAGTATGTTAAAATAAACACTACCATGAATGAAAGCCTAGGTTTTCCCATGATAGTTCAGAAATTAAGAGCCTCCCTCAGCATTTCACTTTGTCACTAATAAGATATTCTTTAAATAAATCACCTATGTTAAAAAGTGGTTGACAGTAATATCACAAAGCTGACTCTAGTGTATAAGGAGCTCCCAAAGGCTTTTTGAGGGGAAAAAAAACCAAACAATCTGATAGAAAAATGGGAAATTATATGAACTGTCACAAAAGAAATGAAAATGGCCTTTAAAAATACAGAAATATGCTCACTTAATTCAAACTCAGAAATGCAAGATAAAACTATATGAAAACTATATGGAGAAACTACTTCTCAGCTATCAGACTGGCAAAAGTCCAAGTCTCACGATACATTCCAGGGGAGAGGCACTGGGGTAACAGGCACTCCCACACATTGCTATGGGAATGCAAAATGGTGTAAAGAGGATAAAAGGAAACAGACAATACTAGGAAATTACACATGCATTTACTCTTAACCTAGCAATCCCATGTCCAGAAATCTACCCCAAATATACTGGCTAAAATATTAAATTACTTATTTACAGAGCTGTTCACTGCAGCATTATTTATAATGGCAAAAGATCAGAAACAAACAAAATGACCATTGATAGGGCACTGTTTGAACAAAAGATGATACATAAGATGAAACATCACACACCATTGTAAGGACTGAGGAAATCATGTATCGATATGTGAAATGATCTCAAAATTAAATGTAAAAAGAAAGGTGCAGAACAGTACTTACAATATGCTAACTTTTGTGCAAGAAGGGGAGAGAAATGAATTTATGAATATATTTGCCTTTATTCACACCCTCCCCCCAAGACATTAATAAAAATGACTGACTACCTATAAGGGAGGGAGCAACGTGGTTACCGAGAGAGAAAAGGGATGCAGGTCAAGTTCTCCGCATTATCACAGTTACACAGTTTAACTTTGAAATCATGGAAATGTTTTACGTTTTAAAAAATTATAATGCAACCCCTAAAAACTAAAAACAAGCAAATAAACCTAACTCATTATCAAGTTGTTGTCATAATCACACAAAGTTATTTCAAGTGACTCTGGAACACAGTATTTTGACTGTGTCCTTACTGGAAATATGGCATAAGCATAAAGAACTGCAAAAAAAAATCTTAAATGCCATTCAGTAGTCTTATTATCTGCAGTAATAGTGAAATTACTATGATCTCTAAAATCATTTTTATTACTATTTTAATGCACATCAGGATATTAATAATATGTTATTAATGGACATCTGTATCAGGAAAAGGCAAAAACATAATTAAGTTACTGTTGCTAGGAACTAAGGCTGTCAGCGTATGGGAAAAGAGTCACAAGTGTAAAAACCAAAGAAACTATGCAATCCTCAATCTCAATTTGAAATGTTAATATGAACTGATGGTCTTTTTCTTTTTTAAAATAGGTTAGTTTCCTAACACTACCCACTATAAAAGACTAGGGCAGTGAGAGGCCAAGAGTAACAAGTACTCCTAGGCTCAGGTTATGGTCTCTAAATATCATTCCCACTAAGAAATCAGGGCTTCTTACATACATCTTATTCTGCCAAAAAGCAATAAAGCTATCTCAGACTATTGGGGTCATGGCAAAGGACTCAGAAAACCAATGTGAAGGGGCTCTGCTGTGAACATAAGTAAATGAATTACTACAAATAACTGAAACAACCTGAACATGGAGACCCATGCCTTCAAACGTAACATGAGAAAGCCATGCCCTGCCCCCCAAAAGTCCATATAACTCATGAATCACCCCCTGAAGGTAACTGAACACCAACTCCTGACTCTGAAAATTAGAATTTAAGATAATTAAGCATTTATTCTTGCTCTAACTACATCTCAAGGTATTCCAACAGCCTTGTTAATGAGGGAAAATGCTTCACAGAAGAATTCCAGTTTAAAAATACAGAAAAATTATAGTACTAGAAATCACCATATTATAACCTCCAAATAAGATAACCGATTCTGGAAAGATCATTAATGACTGAAAGGTTAACAGGGAACTTTACAACTAATCTTAGCATTTGTAAAGGTAAAATACAAATCATGAGCCTTCTGATGCGATATGATGTGAAGGACTCAGCACATAACTATGAAGTATTCTGGACAAAAATACTGGAAAATGAATTTAATCATGCTTTCAGAAACAAAGTAAACAAGACCAAAAGAAAGAAAACAGACAAATCCTGGATGTGGGACATTACAAAGGAGGACACACTACAATTATTCATCAAGTCAACAGCATGTGGAAGAAAAGAGTGCTTTAGATGAAGAGACTCGGGTGGGGGTTCCCTGGTGGTGTAGTGACTAGGCTTCCACGCTCTCAATGCCACGGTCTGGGAACCACCAAAAAAAAGACTCAGGAGACAGAAAAACAAATGCCATGTCAAAGGGGATCTTATTTGGAGTTCAGATACAGCAAAAGTAAAAGAAGAAAACCATTTTTACATGAGGAAATTTAAATTGGGTATTAAGGGATTCCTGTCAATTTTATTAAAATGATCATGACAATGAATAATAATATCTAGAAAAAGTCCATATTCTTTAGATACATAAAGGATTGATATAACATGATCTTTTCAATTTGCTTTAAAATACTGTGGGTAGAATTGTATACCTGGAAATAAATAAACTGTGGTATACTTACACAGGAATATTATAATGCAGTTAATATGGAAGAACTCCAACATACATTATATTAGTAATACAATAATAAAGTGAAAAAATTAAGTTCCAAAGAGTTACACTTAACACAATACACTTAGTAAGATATACTTAACAAAATAATACACTTGCTATAAAGTTTAAAGTAACAAAAACATAAACATAAATACAGTTTTTAGCAAATCATGTAGATCAACTGAATGAAGCATGATTATGTGTAATACATCAATTTGACCTTGGGTATCAACAGTGTTAATAATAATTTTACTGGGTTTCCCATATAAGAAGGAAAAAAGATATTAGTGAACACAGGATCCAGGGTGATAAATCACTTCAGGTAGAGGAGAGGCGGGCAGGGGATGGGACTGGGAGATGGTTAGATGCAGGTTAGTTTCAAAGCAGGATTAAGCTTTTTGGGTGATAGGTTCATAAGTTATTTCATTATTAAAGATAATTTTAAACCTGGATGTATACATATAACAGGGACTATGCAATGATCAATGATAAATGCCATTAACTAAAGATTATGATTTATCTAATACTGTACCCCTGGGATTAATGGTGGAAATTTTTTAAATTTGTGCCAAAAAGACGGGAAAAGAAAGTTAAAAAAAAAGCATGGGTGAAGCAAGTATTACTAAATAGTGATAATTTTTTAATCTAAGTGTTAACTATATGGGGAAGGGGGCCATTTTTCTGTTCTCTTACCTTTTGTGTATGTTTGAAAATTTTCATTAAAAATTTTATATGAAAGATAGAAATGGCAAATTTAAAATTTGACAGCTACAAAGCTACAAACCAGTAATATAACCCACTATTAATAACTTGTAAAAATTCATATAATTGGAAGAAAAGAAGTCTCACACAAATAACATCAGATTCCTCACTAATCATTCCTTTCACAGCTACAGATCTAGATTTCTAGAGGGCAGTATACCTAATTTATAACTGTCTAAAAATCATTTTCTCAAATAATGAAGTAGTACATAAAGATATCCCCTGATTTATGAGCGCAAGTTCTTAGTGCATTTTCTCATAGAAATATAATAAAAAGTGATTAGGTTCTAGACCAGCCCATAAAAACTACCCATATAATGTACCCATATATGACTGTAACCAAGAAAAACAAATTGGGGATAGGAACTTAAGAGATTCTAACTATGTATATATATCTTAAAATACTTTATAGGAAGTGTTCTTTGCTATTAGGGAGATAATAGTACTTCATAAAATAATAGGAAGTCAATCCCCTACCCCAGGTATTCTGATCTTTAAAAAAAAAAAACAAACCATTAACCTAACTAAAAACAAATTGAGTTCGAATTCTACCCTTTTAAGCTTTTAAGGTGTTAATGAGCTGAGGACTACCATAGACTCACAATGTATAGCTTTTATGTCAATTTGTCCCAAGTTAATCTGTCTTAAGACGAAAATAGTGTTTTCCTTCAATTCGACTGACAATACTAATTTGGGGTGTTTAAAATTATGGTTTTAGAAACTCTTTACCTCCTTACTTCATTAGGCTATAGATTAAGAAAATCTCAAGCATTTGCTTCAAAACACAACAAAGAAGATATCACCTACCAACATGTACATTTTAATCTTCCCAGTCTAAAAGTTCTAGCCCTATAGCAAATACTATAGGTTTTAATACTTATAATACTATTTTTCATTGGGCATGACACTGTAAATGACTAAAAACAGGAAAACCTTTTAGTTATCCTGCAAACCAAAATTATATTATAGATCTTGATCTTCAGCTTCTGAACATAAACATCAAAGCCTAAAGGAAAAAAAATTCTAAGCAAAAAACTACAAAGAGAAAAAGTAATTTTTCCACCTGACAGTAAAAGAAAAGTTTTAAAAGAAAAAAATGAGGCAAAATAAGTAACCAGAATATGTATGATTAGAAACTGAAACAAACACATTAGAAATAACAAGCAAAAGAGTATTTAACTGTTGAACCTACAAAAGCCATGAGCAATCAACTCTATGAGGTAAAAGTATATGGGTAATATATTAGTTCAGCATCCAATATCAACAGCTTATTATCCCCTGAATTTCTCTTGTAATATAATTCAAAACTAAAGCAAAATACTGTATTTTAAGATGTCATTATTCCAAAAAGTTAAGAAATTAGGTTAAAATCAGTAACTCCTGGGAGTACCCTGGTGGTGTAGTGGCTAAGGCTTTGGCGCTGTCAGCGCTGTGGCTTGGGTTCGATTCCCAGCTGGGGAACTACCCACATTAAAAAAAAAAAGTTAATTCTTTATAATTCAATTTTATAGATGTTAGAGTTTCAATATATTCATGGAAACATTTCCAAAGCAATTATAAATAATTAAGGAAATGAAGTTTTTGTATTACTGACATTTTCCTAATCCCAGGCATTAAATCTAGAGGCATAACTTAAATAAAACAAATGTTGTCACACTACATGTTTTAATACAAATTATCAATAGTGGATTTGAGTGTAAGATGCTAGAAAGACATGTGCCACTCTTTCCCCTTATGAATTTAAAAACTGAGATTCTGGTACAACAAGTTTTTATAAAACCCAGGACAAAAGTGTAATTCTCAAATTGAGCTTTTTGTTAACTACAAAGAAGTTACACAAAATACTAAACAGAAAACTTGCTACAGGGGTCGTTTTTGGCAACATAACCATTTTCATGAACTTAAGTGAAATGTCTGGATGCAAATGCAGAAAAAAAAACCTGAGGAATAAGTATGAAAATATTAACTTTTTAAAGTGATGTCTACCAACCTATTCCAAAATATGGCCCAAATTTTCAGTTTAATCTTCAATCTTAGTCACATAAAATCTTTCTGATTGCTGATCATACTCAATATGAAACCATGAAATCTGCCCACTTTTCTTATGTCCCCACTTCTATAGATTTTTAAACCATAAATTTGTAATTTTTCTTTTGTATAATGTCATCTATCATTTTATATAAAAATAAGTGCTCTCTGAAAAGACTTGACAAGATATAGCCTGAAATAATACATATATATTTCTAAAGAAATTCTAAAATGGATGTATTTCTAAAGAGATTTTAAAGATATATTGCTAAGAAGATTTTAAATACTGAGAATATTTTTCAAAATCTTTCTATTTCAGAAAAGATATACAATACAAACCCTAATCAAAAGAAAACAGATATAGCTTTAAAATAAGATAAAAGATAAAGGATATTTCACAATGATAAAGTTAATTGAACAAGAAGATATAAAAATTGTATCTAGTTAACAGTCTCAAACTACATAATGCAAAAATTGAAAAAATTTAAAAGAGAATAAAGGAAACTCCACAGTAAGTAGTTAGAAATAATTTAAAAGTATCTCAAGGAGAAGAAAAGGAAATGTAGCAAGGATACATATTTAAACACAATAAGAAACGTTGACCTAATTGTCCTATATTGCACCCAAGAAGTAAAAATACATATCCTTTTTTAGTGCACATGGGACATTTAGCAACATTAACCGCATGTTAGACCATCAGACAAGCCTAAACTAATCTTAAAGGATATAAATCATGCACAGAATGTTCTCTGCCTATAGTGGGTTAAAGCAGAAATATATATAACAGAAAGGTAACTGGAAAATCTCCAAGTGTTTGAGTATTAAGCAATATACTTCTATATAAGCAATGGGTTAAAAACAACCAAATATAAAAAAACATCATAATGTAAATCAGAAAATATTTAAAACTGAATGATAAAGACAATATAACATATAAAAGTCTGTGAGATGCAGCTACAACAGTACATAGAGGAAAACATATAGCCTTGATAGACATAGAAAAAAGAAAAACTGTAACTCATCAAAGCATCCATCTCAAGAAAACAGGAGAAAAAATAAAGAGGATTTAAGACTTTTGGAGGTGATGGATATGTTTATGCCATAGATTGGCTGTATATTTACCTCCAAATACACTATTTGTATATATTAAATATGCACAGCTTTTTTTATGTCTTATATCTCAATAAACTGGTTTAAAAAAATTGGGGAGGGGGTGTATATTATACAAAAATGCAAAGGAAAGAAATAATAATGATAAGAAATAAACTTGAAAAAACACACAAAAGGGAGAGTATAAACAAAGTCAAAGCTTAAGAGAGAACAGATAACCAATTTTTGGAATGGAAAAAGAGAACATCACTACAGATCCTGAAAAGATGGGATGTGTTATGTCAATAAAATTTTAAATTGAAACATGAAACATGAATAGCCCACTATCTAACGAAGAAATTAAATCTACAATTAATAACTTTTCCATAATGAAAACTCCAGGACCAGATGGCTTCAGCAAACATTTAGAAATACATAAACATAACATCAAGCGCAGAAACTTTTGCAGACAAGAGTAAAAATGGAAACCTGACACCAAAGTCTGTCATGGACATTATCAGAGAAGAACTGCAAGCCAGTATCACTCATGGAAGCAGATGCCAAAATCCTAAATGAAATATTAATGAACTGGGTGCAGCAATGCACAAGAAAGAAAATACATCATGACCAAGTTGTACTTACTCCAGGAATACGAGATTTGCTTAACACTTTTTAAAAAAATCAATGTAGGAACTTGTGCTTCCAGTCAAGATGAAATAGAGGAACTGGATTTACCCTCCCCCAAGAAATAACCACAGACCAAAAAAAGAGACCACTTAACAGAAAATGAACAAAGGAACTCACCACCACTTCAGAAAAGATACCCAAATGACCTACATACACATATGCATATATGCATACAGACACACACAACACATGAAAAGGTGTCAAACGTCCTTAGTCACCAGAGAACTGCAAGTTCAAACCAGGATAAGATATCCCCACATTCCTCCCAGAATGGCTAAAATAAAGGGGGCCAGAGAGATGACATGATATGCTTACAATTCGTAGGAAAAATATCTTTCCTGGTTTTCATCAAAGTATTAATTCTTGACCTTTAGTGGAATTACCAGTGTTTATTTTCTTGTTTTGCTGATCTAAATTTTCTAATTTGTTTTTTGAAAAATACATACAGCTCCTATAATATTCTTTTTCATTTTCTTTTTCTTTTCTTTTTCATTTTCAAAATAACAAAAGGAAAGACATAATCACATTTTAAGTGTGATTTAACTTATTTTGAGTATAACTTTAATTTTCAAAAGCATAGAATATGAATTACTGATGAACTTAATTTTTATGTCAAATACATCTTACAAAAATGTTTTGTGACAAATGGTTTTCTATTATATTATGGTTTGAAATGTTATAAAAGATTATATGAGCACATGCAAACATAAAATTAATCAGTTAGCACATACGGAATTGGAATGGTCAAATCATTCAACACTGAGCCATTAGTATGTAAGTACTTAAAACCAAAAAATATCTGCCACTATGGTCTGGTGATAAATTACACAATTAAGTCTATTAGACAAAAACAGCTAAATGAACTTTAAAAAGCATGATTATGATGAGTTTCAAGCACTAACTGCAAGAACATTTTTCAAACTCCAAATGTTAGGTGACAATTCAGCAATCAGGGATGGCACTTGAGTAAGCAAGCAGCATGAATGAACATGTATTTTAAGTTTTAGGTGACATTCAGCTTTTACTACAAAAGGGAAGGATTCCCCCCATTACAGAGGCACTGATACACTGCCCTCTGTACCTGGCACATCCTGGGGGAGCTCAGATGCCACCTTCTTCTCTGCCATGTTGCTGCTATCAGGGGTTTCTGAGAGACACCCCACGGGACTCCTCCCTTCAGAGGGACTAGTCTCTTCGCAAGAAGCATTTGTTGTGTTGTCGCCAAGATTTGCTGACACAGAGTTACCTTTATCCCCAACTTCTGTTGGCTCTACAGTAAAATGCACAACAAAACTTTAAAGATATCCTTTAGAATTGCTTTAGGACATGTGGCCACAGTCAGTCAACTACTAAAACTGAATGATCACCAAGAACACCTGCTTTTTATCTGATGGCCATTTTGAAGCAATTAGATTCTGGGATATTTCTGTAGTAGGTAATCCAAAGAGTATTTAGGAATATTTAACATATTAAGAATATTTAAGTAATTAATATAAAAATGAACACATTTTATCACATACAAAAAAAAATATTCCAGTACAAAAATAGTGATTTTTCACCAACAAATCTTATAGAGAAATGGCACCTTATTAGGAAGTATAAATAGAGATACGGAAATAACATTATAGAAAACCCACCAATATATGAGACTCATTACAACGATTATGTATGCTACAAGAGAGAAGGGTATCCTCGTCTCTTTAGAACTGTAAAATTAAATAGTTGCTTGTAATAAAAAAAGATTCACTTTCATTTGCAAGTAAAATTTGAGATTTCATAAATAACACCAATAAACTATTTCTTTTTAACCAAGTAAATTTTTTACCCTCAGATTTTCCTTGCTCAGGATCATCGTCTGGTGTTTTGTCGTCACTGTCTTTTTCAAGGGACTGGTCTTCAAACTCATCTCTGCTTTTCTCAGCATCTTTGGAATTATTCTCAGTCTCGCTGTTGTCCTTCTCTATTTCTTCTGAGCTTTTAACAACGTCAATCTCTCCCTTTTTGGCTCTTATGGATTCCAAAATTTCTTCTATAATAAAAAAATAAAAAATTTTGTTTCCATATATACCAAATATAAAAGTACTACAAATGTTACTTAAAAGTTTCAATTTATTACAGTTAAATATGTTAAAAGCATTAGAACTATGAAATAAGGAGCAAGATCACCAATGAAATTTTGATGTTTAGAGAATTTAACCAATTTGGTTATCTTCACTTTTAGAAAAAAGATGCTAATTATAATAAGCTCTACTTTCTTTTTTTAAAAAAGAAAAATTGGCCTACCTTTTGAAGTTGAGGCTTGATTACATATGTACCATGCTCTGCCATATGAGAAAAACTGTTGAGCTGACACAGACCTATAGTCTGGGTAGCATGATACACTGATCAAAACGTAGAGACCCATGACCTAGTGCATTTCAGACTTGAATTAGCTGTGTGACCCTGGGCAAGCTACTTAACATTCAGTCGACTGTAAAATGAGTAAACAGAGGCTCATTTGGAAAAAACATTTCTCTCTGAATTCCAGCAACCATTCTACAAATTACCAAATCCTGAAGGGCTCGAATCCTTTTACAACTTGGGTAGTGATACTACAACATGGTGCAGACCACAAGGTTATTCTCTGGTTTATGATCCAATACTATCACTTTTTATTTTGTTGCTCAAATTGTCCAAGCTTTGGCCATTTGGAGCTTCTTCAGGTGAGTTCTGTGTCCTTTAAACACATCTCATTCATTCATTCATTCATTCATTCAGCATGCCCTTACTTTCTGGCACTACAAGATACTCCAAGTTCAGCTTGTGTTTTCCCTGCTCCAGCTTGAGAATCCACCATTTCTCTAAGAAGTCTTGGGTCTTTTTTATTGGAGAATGATATTTAGAAGCCATGATCTGGGTGCTAGGTGTACTTGTTACTATTGGGCTATCAGTGCTTGTGCATTCTCTTATCCAACAGAGGTAGGAAATACATGTATGTATACTAGCCCATATATAATATGTACATCTACCTTATTTCTGTATCTATCTCTGTATTTGGTTCATTCAAGCATTTCCCTGTTACTTCTTTGTAACTTCTTTCTCTGACAAGAGAAGCCTGGTTCTCATTATTTATAATGTATCCACTTGGTCAATATTAGCATACATACTAAAGAGTTTCAAAAGTGATAAACTATATAACCCCATGAAAAATAAATTTATCAATTAGAGTACAATGTTTGTAAATAAGAATAAATATGTTTAATGCCATGCACACATGGTACTTCTTTTTGGATTTTTAAATTTCCTTGTTTATGTTTCCTTTGTTTTAAATATTCTCTGACTTCATTTTCCTCATTATTTTTTAACTTGCAGGTGTCTAGAATGTTTGCTAGGATTAGAAAAACCTTGTAAAGTCATCACTGGAAAACATTGACCTTTCTGGCAAAGAGATTACATTTGAGCTTGTTGGAGCTGTTAATTCCTCACACTCTCTCTCCTCACCTTCTCTACTAATATTCCTGTCAGAATTTGGAGCCAATGAACACCTGAGACAGCTACAGGGCAATTCCAAATGGAAATAACTGACACTTTTCTATCCTCATCATCATCCAAATCATCCCAGAGTCCTTTTTTACATTATGTCCTTATATACCTTTACCTATTAACACAGACTGCTTTTGGTTCTGATGTACCCTTCCTGCATTTACCCCTGCTAAGCACATGAAACTTATCAACAAAAGTACGTCAAATAACTCTTTTTAAAAGAATTTTTTATTTAGAAAATTATCTGCTTTTCTTAGAGCCATATTATTTCTCACCTGAAACATGGCTCCATCCTGATCTCCCACTGCCAGATTTTCCCACCAAATTGTTGTACATTATTCCCAACTTCCCTAGTCCCATTTACTGAGAATCAAACATTAAAAAACAAAACCTACTAAATTTAGACCATCTAAATTAGATGAAAAGCACAAGTAGGATGTCTGAGTTTCTATAAAGCTTGCAATTTCAAATATTCTATTTTGTTACCACTCTATCAAGCATACATATATTTATCAGTTTAGATGTGTTTGTATTAAATTTAAAAAACTATGGTACCCATAGCGTAAGAAAAAGATTAAAACAGGGAGAGAGAAAACCACTGAAGGATGAAAGAAAAAATAATCAGTTTAGGTTGTATCAGATCTATAACATGCATATTTTATTTTAAAAATGTATACTTTGCAGGAATATTTCAAAACTAAACTCAAAGAATTAACCTACTAGATTAAAAAAGTTTCTACTAAAAAAATTTATTCTAAAAATAGACTTCCTTCAAAACAATCAAAATAAAGCATTATAAAACACAATTACCATAAAGGTATATGATAAAACAAATTTAATAAACCTTTTACAGTTACCAATATATAGTAAACTGTGGAATCTAATGATGGGCATTTAGGTGCTGACTGTGTTATGCTTTTAATATTTCTGTATACTTTAAAAAGTCATAAAATTTTTATATTAGAAAAATATAAAAAAGAAAAATTCACCTACTAAAAAGGAGAATGAAATTCTCCTAAAGTAGACATGTATTGTATGTAAGATCAGAAGCTTCTAATTTGAAAGAACTTATGCTGTGGGGTTAAAAATCAAGTCATTAGGACAGGTTATGATTCTGAAATTACTATTATGATACTTCAAATTATTCTTGGCTATTTCAGAATCGCATAACATCCCAAATTAAGACCACCACTAGATATTACTTAGAGTATTTACTTGAGCTGGATGCTCCTAAACTGATGATCATAGCCAAAACTTTGGTTCCCAGAGAGAGCAAATGAAAGTTAACAGTGGCAGACTGGTGTTTTAATGGAGAATTCTTCTATACGAATGTTTTATTTGTGGCCAGTACACACTTTACCAAGTTGTTCAGAGGATTAAAGGTTTGTAGAACATCTAGTTGGACACCTGGCTCACAGGAGGTACTCAAAAATGTTCATTTCCCCTTCTCTTCCCCATGAAATTTTCAATTCCTGTGACTCCCTCCCCACCTAGTACCAGATGACTGACTGTACCTTAGCAAAAAGAAGAGGTCGGGGGAGAGAAGGGAGGAAGAAAAGGAGGGAGGGAGGTAAAAAAGTCACTTTTTTGTCTAGACGTCACCATACTCCAAGGTTAGTTACCTTATTTAAGTGAACTCCATGGTGTATTAAGTGGGTAACTGCAGGATGCAAGGCAATCTCACGGTATACAAATTTGGCCATCTAACTTTGTAAGAATGTATTGTGGCCTAATGCTCAAAGCTCTGTCTGCTGTTTTTGATAACTACAAAAGGTTTAACTAATATAAAAGTTCATTACATGCTGAATTATACTGAAATATAACATGCTCATTGTAGGAAATCTGAAAAATATAAAAAGGAAACCAACTATAATTCTACTATGCTAACTGGTTGTTTTTTAATAATAAAATCCGGTTCATTTACCCAATTGGTTATTTAGAAGAAGTAAACTTAAATACCTCAATGACCCAGGCACTGTTTTTGCATGGTATCTTATTTAATTTTCCAATGTACAGTGTTCCATCACATGATAATCCATAATGGAATTAACCAATTCCTCTAATATTGGACATTTTTAGGTTTTTACATTCCCTTAAATCAGACGAAATGTGATTATCCATTCCTATTATATTTTGGTTTTGTTCTCTATTAAGATGATACTATGTATAAAATTTGTATACAGATAAAATACTCTAGAAAATATTTCTAATTCAACACACTTGATATAAATATATTTCACAATGCTTTTTTAGGGGACCGGACATGATTCTTTAATTGTACTAAAAGCAGAGAATGCAAACGAGCCAAAGCAATTTGTCAATTTTAATGCCATGATCCATGAAAGGAAATGAAGAGAGGAAGTAACCTCACTGAAATGAATAAAACATCCTCTCCAAAAATATGCATGAATTCAAGAAAATATTGGTGCAGAGTATGTGAGAATAAGCTTGGATATAGCTGAACTAAGTATATTTATTAAATATAACATTCTACTCTAATAAACTGAAGAATGGAGAAATTTTTCAGTAAATTGAGAATGGGGAAAGGCATAATATATGTTTAGCAGATAATACACTAAAAGAGCAGAACCAAGCAGTTACAGTGTACTTTCAGAGTTTTACCTAATCATGTCATCTACATTAGAAAATACAAGTGATAACTTATTAAACATGCACAGAGGATATCTGGTAGGATTTTTTTTAAGTGGTAATAATGCTTGTCTCTGGAAAAAGGAAGGTTGAAGCTACGGATTATGAAGGTGAGAGATTTATTTTTCACTGTAAAACCTTTTGTTACTATTTCAACTTTTAAAAAATATCATGTGCATCTTTTAAAAAGCAAAGGATTTTTAAAAAGCAGAAAGTTGAGTAACAAAATATATAAGGCAGTAACTGAAATATAACCCCAAGTATAAAATAAATGTCCATCAGGGGTCCCCTGGTGGTGTAGTGGCTAGACTTCAGCGCTCTCAATGCTGCAGCCTGGGTTCGATTCCCAGCCACGGAACTACCCCCACTCCCGGCCCCCGGCAAAAAGAACTGTCCATCAGTCTACATTGATATATAAATGAGTGACCAAATATATCTAGAAAGAACAAACTTATCTTCTGTGTAGAAAACAATCTAAATAATTTATGTAGGGAGTTCCCTGATGGTGTAGTGGCTTAAGGCTTTGGCGTTGGCGCTGTCAGCGCTGCGGCCTGGGTTCGATTCCCAGTCAGGGAGCTACACACATACTAAAAAGCAAAAAAAAAAAAAAAAAAATTTATGTAGATACTGCTCCATCAAGGAGGTGGGACATCACACCCCAACTCCCAAGTGTGGGCTGTACATATAGTGATTCTCTTCCAAAAAAGCACAGAATGGGTGGGAGGAATAATTTTATAATGGAGAAACCTGACAAACACTACCTCAACCTGATGGCCAAGGTTAACACTGTCAGTGGTTAAGTCATGATGACAGCATGTAACTCTGGGTACGGTGATGAGAATGTCACTTCACTTCCGTAGTCTTTCTCCCAAAGTGGATAACCCCAGGCTAACTATGAGAAGAACCTGATACAAATCCACATTGAGGGCATTCTACTAAATACTTGATCAGTACTCCTCAAACTACCAAGGTCATCAAAAATTAGGAAAGACTGAGAAACTGTAACAGTCTAGAGGGACCTAAAGAGACATGACTAAATGTAATGTGATGTCCTGGAGGGAGTCATGAGACAGAAAAAGTAACATGAGATAAAAACTAGGGAAATGTGAATAGAGTATAGGCTTAAGTTGTTACAATGTACTGATACTGATTCATCAGTCATGACAAATGTACCACAGCAATGTAAGATGCCATAGTAACAGGAAACCTGGTGCAGGGTATATGGAACTCCCTGTACTATCTCAGCAACTTTTCTGCAACTCTAAAACTATTCCAAAATTAAAAGTTTTTATTTTAGAGCAAAGAAATTAAAAGAAGACTCTTCCTCATAATTAAAAATAGGATTCCCAAAAAGGTTTTCATAAGACACCTGGATTGAAGAAACAATTTGGAGAATATCAGTAACAACCAGGGCACAAAGCACTAAAATGCACAGCATCCCTAATCATGTTAAGGTGAACAAGGTTCTCTTGGGAAAATGAAATGTAGAGAATTCAAGTAAAATATACACACCTGATAATATATTTTCAAAGTCTGTAGTGACTGAGTTTATCTCAAATTTAACAAAAAGTATAATGAAAAAATTTCCCTCACCATTAGCTGCCGCCAGAAAGGATTTATTACTGCCCCGAGCCTTATTGGTCAAGTCTTCAGTTATGTCCATGTGCCGGTGGATTTCTTCACGCATTTCTTCCAGAATTTTGCAGAGTTCTGCTTCCCAGTAATCTTTGTCTAGACAGTCAATTAATTCTGCAAGCTGGACTCTGGTACTGTAGTACCAAATTTTCTTTTCATTTTCATTTTCTGTATCTTCTTCTCTGTTTAAAAAAAGTGCAAAAACACCTCCTTTGTTAGACACAATGGCATTTACCTGACAATTTCACCTGCACAATGAAAGTGAAAATAACGTAACAGAGTTTGTGCACTAAAGCTCAATCCATTTGCTCACAAGAGATCCCCTCAAGTCTCATTCAAACTCAAGTTACTATTACTTTCTTTGAATAACCTCTTAATTATTTTGATTTCCTATCCCATGGCAGCTTGGGATAAAACAATTATGAAAAGTAAGGGCAAGAGGAACTATTATAATACAGCAGCAAAGAAGGGCATTTAAAAATGTAACACAGAAACAGGACCTCAAAGTTCGGAGCACTGAACTTGGTGGAGGACAGTCTTGGTTATACTTCAGTCAACTTCCAGATCATCATTTGAACAATGTGATGAGCAGAACTTTAACCAGAAGTATTTATACTATAGTCAGTACAGAGCAGGCCCACATTACAATATAGTTTGGAAACATTTCCATAAAAATGGTATAAATGCCCTGCTAAATTTTGCTCCTTGAAGGAGTCACCTCAATGGAGAGACTTTCTCATCTCTCTTCTCTTCCTACAGACAATCAAAGCTCTAACTGGAGAGAAGCTTCCCTTCTAGCTTAATCTCTCCAATGGTCCCAGCCACTGAACAACAGGCTTTAATAGGGATGGTCACTACCTAAAAATACAAGGCAAATTAATGTTTAGCACATGTGATGGTATTTCTCCTCTCATTCAAAAAGAATTCAGAATATGTGCAAGGTACTTGATGAGAGAGAGTTTAACTTCCCTGTCTACTCAAAAGCAAACTCATGGAGTTGAAAGAACAGGGCTTTAAGAAAGAACCGGCTTTAAATGGGCTCAGTCGCTTAGGGGACATGTGAGCATGGACACAACACAACCTCTCGGAGCCTGTGAGCCACTTTATTTACCATAACAGAACCTGTCTTCAGGGCCACTGTAACAATGAAAGCTACTGTAATAAGACATCTATCACAAAGCCTGGGCACATCATCAGTGATCAACAAAAAAAATATTGTTACTATTAAGGTGTATGTAAATAAAAATTTAGTAGAATTCCAGGAATGAGTCATTAGGCAATTCTGAAGAAAGAAGGGATATATTAAAACATGGATAGACAAAAGGATATCAAGAATATCAAAAGTTTTATAAAAAGAAAGATTAATTAAGTGGTTCCTTTAGCTTAATTAGCATATGAGATTAGTAAATTTCTGTTAAAAGCTTTTTACAATTTCTGAAAATCATTTTTAAAATCTGCTCTAGATTTCACTCTATAATGGGTATTTCTACTGATGCCTTATGTCTGAGTGATGATAATAGTCTTATTTCAATTTACAATGTTAAGGAAGTCAGAGTCCTCTAATCATAAAAGATTAATACAAAGCTTTCAAAAGGCAATAGCAAATCAAAATCTAGTATCAAATCAGAACATACTCAGTGAACTTTGAGCTGTAAGAGTTACAGCACTGCCTCTTTATTTTCTAAATTATCAATCTTAAGAATTTCCCTTATTATAAAGATGACTCTTTAACTGTTTGTTTTTTCCTCTTTATTCAGAGATGTCTATAAATTTCAATGGCACAAGAAAGATATTCCACATAAAAATGTTTTGGGGGTAGAAAATGTAATTTACAAGCATAAGATAGCAACATGAAAATGTGATGCTATGAGAACAAATTTAATTAAATGGACATTTTTGTTTCTTTTTTCAAGTAACTCACAAACTACTTACTGAAAGGGCCCCTCTATGCTGGCTGGCAACTGCAGAATTTCCATCTTAACAAAGAACATTTACTTTTAATTTTAATCTTAATTTTCACCTTAAAAGAGAACTCACTACTTCATATGACTGTTCTAGACTGGAATTGCTCTTTTGGAAACTTTTTTTTTTTTTAAGAGATGATGCAAACCTAATACATCCACCAACTAGTCCTGGTTCTGCCTGCTAGAATTACATAAAATAAACCTAACATCTCCACACAGTCCTTCAAATCTCTCACAACATCTGTCATTTTACTCTGTTTTTTTTTCGGTCAAACATGCTCAAATACTTTAATCATTCCTCACACAACATGTTTCCAGAGTCTTCATCACCCTGCAATTCTTCCCCCAATGTACATTTGTCAGTGTCTCGTTAAAAACGTAACACGTAAGAACTATTTTTTATTCTCCTCATCAAAGATAATAGTTAACAGTGACATGTTTCTCTTCCTGAAGCTACGTGTAGAAAGGTAAGTTTTTTTAAAAGCATAAAGTAGCAAAAAGATGAGCAATAACTAATGCTTTTAAAGAAAAACTGGGGTTCCCTGGTGGCATAGTGGCTAGGCTTCGGCGCTCTCAATACCGCGGCCTGGGTTCAACTTCCAGCCAGGGAACCACCAAAAACAAAAACAAAAACAAAAACAAAAACAAAAACAAAAACTGTTTCAATGCTTATGCACTGGGACACATTTACACAGTTTACCTAATGCAAAGTATTTGTTCTGGTTGTAAGTGACAACAGCAGCTTGCCCATATAAATAGATTTGGACTTGTATGTACGTCTGCTTGGGAGGTTAGAAGGTGGTTTACAGAAGCTCTGTGGTTTACAGGAGTTCCATTGGCACACCCAAACTGGCATGGTTTCCCTGCCCCACAGCATGGCAGGAAAGGACAGGTTGGAATGAAAACATTTATCAAAAAATATACTTTTGAGCAAATGTACATATGTCTACAGTTTAAAGTCTGTTTGACTTTTACTTTGGCAAGATAAGTAAGAAGTTAATGACTAACAATTAAGTTTTGAGTTTTGTTTCTAAACAAACCCACAAAAACTAAAAATAAGGAACGCAGTGTAATAGGTTGAATATTAGGCCCCCCAAAATCATATCCACCTGAAACCTTAGAATGTGACCTTATTTGGAAATGGGATCTTTGCAGATAAACTGAGCTAAGGATCTTGAGATGAAATCATTCTGGATTTAATATAAGTCCTAAATGCAATGCCTAGTGTCCTTGTAAGAGAGGATATTGAGAGACACAGAAAAGGTGATGTGAATACTCAAGTGATGCACATCTGCCTATAAGCCAAGAATACCAGGGATGGCCAGCAACCATAAGAAGCTAGGAGAGAGGCATAGAACAGTTCGGAGAGGCTCCAGAAAGAACCAGCCCTTTGACACTGCCATTTCAGACTTCCGGCTACCAGAATCATGAGTGAGTAAGATCTTGTAGTTTTACATGACTCCGTTTAAGGTAAATTGTTATGGCAACCCCAGGAAACACATACAGATTTTGGTGATGGGAAATGGAAGTGTTGTTACAACAAAACATCTAAAAAAGGTGGAAGTGGCTGTGGAATTGAGTATTGGGAAAAGGCTGGAAGAATGTGAGGTACTTGATGGAGAAGGCCTAGACTACCTTGGAGAGAATGAGGTGGGCAGAGTTTGGAGTTATGCTGCCAACAAGCCAAGAACACTTGGGGCACCAGAAGGTGGAAAAGGCAAAATCCCTTAGAGCCTTTGGAAGGAGCACGACCCTGATGACACCTTGGGTTTAGGCTTCTAGACTCCAGAAATATGAGAGAATAAATTTCTGTGGTACTTATTACAGCAGCCACAGGAAACTAAGGCAGTTAGGGATTCAACACTTTCTGGATCCAGAATGCCTGAACTGAAAATTATTCCATCACTTACTACTAATAGTGCGATATGGGATGAATTACTTAGTCTCTCTATGCCTCAACTTCCCCATCTGAAAAATGGGTGACAATTACTTACATCAAAATGCTGTTGGGAGGGCTGAGTTAAAATATGTAGTACTAGAATACTGCCAGCACCTCGTGGGTGAAATACAGAGAGTTGTGATTATCTTCCTCATATGACTTAAACAGAGTATGTGATACCTACCTTAAGACAAATAATTACAAGTGGGATTGGTGTTTTTTAAAAAAGTAGAAGTGTTTCAGGGTACAAGAGGAAGAGAGGTTCAGAGAAAGAAAGCCCTAGAAAAATGGCATAAATAGGCCAAGACTTGAAGGTTTTGGGATGTTTCAGTTTGCTTTTTATTTATTTTATTTTGGGTGGTGGGAAGCAAGAGAATTAAATGTACAAGGTTAGGAATCTGTGAACTTTCGGTAAAGAGCAAATGGGAGTAATTAAAAGGGTTGTCAACGCAAGCAGAAAGAAGACCTAATCAGAACTGCTGTTTTAAAAATCATCCAGCGATGGAACAGAGAATAGAACTGTGGAATAGGGAGTTACACGAGGGCTGTCTGGAAAAAATACATCCATGAATGCCTCTTTTTTTCATATTACACAACTTGTATGTAAATGTCTATAAATGACTGGATGCTTTCTGGACAGCCCTCCTATACAGGTAAGTCTGGAGGCTACCGAACTAGTCTAATCGAGATGATGTCGGCTTGTATTATGTAGGAACAGTGAGAATAAAGATAAAGATATTCAATATTTAAGGGGTAATTAAAAGGCATAACAAACATAAAGGACAAAACGAGTCTCAGGTTTCTAAGCTTGAGCAGCTGGTAGGATGGTGATCCCATTCACCAAGACAGGAACACTGGATAAAGGGTAGGTAATGGGGGAAGGGTAAATTCCATTTTAGGCATGTTGTGTTTGGGATGCCTGCTGTGTGCACATGTCTAGGAGGCTGCTGGGTATATAGAACTGGACATGGGAAGAAGGGTTTAGATATATATTTGATGGCAACTAAGCCAGCCAATAAATAGGTAGCTTATAGCTAGAATGAGGAGATACAGGTAGAAAGCTGTGTAGGTTTAAAAAGTATAATGTAGTTGACCTGCAAAATGAAAACACAGAGTTTTAAAATGCTGTGTTCAGGGAGCTCCCTGATGGTGTAGTGGCGTAAGGCTTCGGCGTTGGCGCTGTCACCGCTGCGGCCTGGGTTCGATTCCCAGTAAGGGAGCTACCCACATACCAAAAAGCAAAAAAAAAAAAAAAAGAAAGAAAGAAAGATTGGCTCTCTTACATATTGGATTAAAATTGATCTCTAAATTGTTTACCCATTATCCTGGTTCCTCAGGTGGACTATAAACTATAAATAACCTTTCTTTTATTTTATGCTTTATGAACATATACCCCCAAATAAATAAATAAATAAAATATACCAAAGCAATAATGGAAAATTTTAATTTCTACAAACTACCAGCAATACAACTTAAAATTGTTCACTGCCCGAGACTTTGTTTTAGGCATGCCCCTTCTGGGATGCCAGGAAGAGCATATGTAACATAGGTGAACTGAGCAGTTGACATGGCTTCAGCTTTCACCAGATGTATACATATAATCTACCACAAGGGGGCACTTCAACTGAAATTGTTTTCATCTAACTTTACAAAAATATACAATCTTTCAGATTTACTCAAATTATTGACAAGGAACATTTAATTATCACTAACAATTATATTTAAAGTTTCATATATGACTTCACAAATAATCAAAATGTCAAAGTATGAAAAATGACTTCCTGATTTCTCTGAAATCTTCATTAAATTTTGTGCACTTTATTACACATATAAAAAAGCAATTTGAGAGACTATGATTAACTCTTTTAAAGCAAATAAATTTAAATAAACAGTTTTACTGCCAAACATATAACTTAAAGAATTTCACTGTTCAATTCATCGATAATGTAGCAGAAATCCATCCAAACTTCAAAGGTAACTTCTTAAATCCTTTGATTCATGTAATTTTAAAAGTTTGCACTATTTAGCTGCATACAAAAAATCTGCTCTCCTACTTGTCTGAGTGTTGTTTTATATACTGATAACTGATTTATCAGGGGAAAAAACCTTTTTTTGGAATGCCATTTAATTTATCTTAGTTTCTAAAAATGCCTTTGTCAGTCACATTAGATGGTGAACTTATTATACATCAAGTTGACAATGCACTGTAGAGTTGTATGCCTGAAACCTATGTAATTCTTGCTAACAGATGTCACCCTAATAAGTCTAACAATAAAAATGAATTAAAAAAAATGTCTTTGTCTTAAATTTTTAAAGACCTCAGAAATACCCAGCTCAAGTATAGCTAAAACCATGATACTATCTTACCTCCTCCCCAGTTACAAGCACTGATATTAACAGCTAAAACAATGCAGACTCCTCAAGATGATGGCTTATAAATCACACTACAGTATAAAATTAGTTGCTGAAAATATTTTTATAAACAGGTTCTGAAAAAATAATCCAGGTCCCACTTCTTAACAGCCATAAGAGTCTTGGGCAATTCCCAGGGCAAGTTATTTAACCTCTCTGAGCTTTAGTCTGTTCATCTATAAAATGCATACAAAAATAATACCTATATTATTGGGTTCTTGTGAGAATATATGAACAATATATATACAACATAGGTACTAAACTTACGAACTTTGGTCTTAGAAACAATTTTACTAATTTGACCCTGAAGACAAGGGAAGTAAAAACAAAAATAAATGAATGAGACTTTTTTTTTTTTTTTTTTTTTTTTTGCTTTTTGGTATGTGGGTAGCTCCCTGGCTGGGAATCGAACCCAGGCCGCAGCACTGACAGTGCCAGCGCCGAAGCCTTAAGCTACTACACCACCCAGGAACTCCAATGAATGAGACTTTATCAAACTAAAAAGCTTCTGTACAGCAAAAGAAACCATCAACAAAACAAAGAGATAACCAACCAAATGGGAAAAGATATTTGCAAACAATATCTCCAATAAGAACCTAATTATCAGGGGGTTCCCTGGTGGTGTAGCGGCTAGGCCTGGGTTCGATTCCTGGCCAGGGAACCACCCTCCCTCTCCCAAAAAAACTAATATCCAAAATATATGAAGAACTCATACAACTCTAACAACAACAACAAAGACCCAATTTAAAAAACGGGCAGAGGACCTGAACAGACACCTCTCCCAAGATGACATACAAACAGCCAACAAATATATAAAAAGATGCTCAATGGGGAGTTCCCTGATGGTGTAGTGGCTTAAGGCTTCGGCGCTGCTGCTGTCAGTGCTGCGGCCTGGGTTCGATTCCCAGCCAAGGAGCTACTCACATACCAAAAAGCAAAAAAAAAAAAAAAAAAAAGATGCTCAACTCCAATAACTATTAGAGAAATGCAAATCAAAACCACAATGAAATACCACCTCACACCTGTCAGAATGGCTGTTATCAACAAGACAAATACTATCAACAAGTTTAAGGAGCTCCCTGGTGGTGTAATGGCTGAGGCTTCGGTGCTGTCAACGCTGCAGCCTGGGTTCGATTCCCAGCCAGGGAACTACCCACAAAAACAAACAAACAAACAAACAAAAAACCAAAACCACACAAGTTTAAGAGCTTGTGGGGGAAAAATAACCTTCATACACAGCTGGTGGGAATGTACACTGGTACAGTAACTATGAAAAAAGTATGGAGGGTCCTCAAATACTTAAGAATAGGATTACCATATGACCCAGCAATTACAAATGGCGAGGTAACTTGTCAACCCCCCCAAAAAATGTTCATTACAGCATTATTCACAGTGGCTAAGACATGGAAACAACCAAAGTGTCCTTCAATAGATGACTGGATAAAGAAGACATGGGTTATATACACAAGGAATATTATTCAGCCGTAAGAAAAGATGAAATACTGCCATTTGTGACAACATGGATAGATGTTGAGATTATCATGCTAAGCAAAATAAGTCAGACAGAAAAAGTCAAGAACCACATGATTTAGCTTATATGTGGGATATAAAACTGAAAGCAACAAACAAACAAGATAAGCAAAGAAAAACTCATAGATACAGATAACAGTTTAGTGGTTACCAGAGGGAAAGGGGGTTGAGGGGAGGAAGAAGAGGGTAAAGGGAGTCAAATGTATGGTGATGGAAGGAGATCGGACTTTGGGTGGTGAGCACGCAATGCAATACACAGATGCTATAATACAGAACTGTACATTTGAAACCTATATAATTTTATTAACCAATGTCACCCCAATAGATTTAATTAAAATAAAATAAAATGTTTATATCACTTGTGAGGCACATATTAAATACCCAATAAATGTTGCCGGTGACTACTAAATAACCCATCACCAACTAGTTCCATCTTGGTCTAAAACCCTAAAACCAAGGCCTCCACCACTGATAATTGTGTAATAAGCCCTACAGATGTCCAGGCCTACGTAAGTGGGGACAAAACACCTTTGGCCTCTCTCCGGCCAGAAAGGGCAGCACAGAGAAGGAAGTGAGGCAGTGAGAATGAACACACAAAAGGCTGGAGGAAAGGGAGGCTAGGGAAGAGAAGCACAGGAATGGGAGCACAGCAGCATGGAATAAACTTCACTGCCTTCCTAATTTGTTCACAGCGATCCTGACGACCCCGAGTCCTTTGGGGAGGGCATTTGAGACTCAGTGAACATGGTCTGTTAACTGCTGTCTACAGAAATTAGAAGCACCAGGTTCCCTAACAGGCATTCTCAATGACTTTTCACTTAAAAAGAAATACAGCATTAAACTTCAAACCAAAATGTGGTTACAGTTACCTCTTCATTTGTAATGAATGACCTTGCCAACAAGTTTCCATGCTACCACCTTCATAGCAAAATGTCAAAAAAAAAAAGCACAAAAAAACACCATGACCAGATAGGTATTTGCGAGGTAAAGGGGGGGGGGGGGGGGGAGAATTACGTTAAATTTTTTAAAATAACTGATCCAAGCAAGCGTATGTAAAACTTCGTATACTGTTTCTCATATGAGTTTCTGGATTAAGGTAATAGATTGAATCCACACATCTTATTTTGCGCTTTCCTAAAATCCTCTTAAAACTGCTAAAGAAACATTTTTAAAGATATAAACTCACACAGACAGAGAAAATAAGAGAAACAACAAAAATCTGGAGAAGCAGAAAAGCAGTCAGACAAGTGATAAAACTGCCTTAGCAGAACCAAGAAAGTGCAACCCCCGAGCAAAAGGGTGCCGCTGAGGCCTGACAGTCACAGTCCTCAAAAAGCACTGAAGATGAGGCGGCGCGCGTGTGCAGCAGAGCACTGCCTGAAAGCTGGCTGAGGCGCAGGTCCCTAGACCACCTATCCTCATCAAGCCATTAAAGGTTTAGTCTCTAAAGGAGAGACCAGGTATACAGGCTCAGGTGTGAACAAAGGTACTGTACCGAAAAGCAAGGCCCTGAGTGCCTGCACATACAGTAAATGTTGTAGGAATGTCAAGTGCAGCCCACTCCCACCACTCAGCCAGACAGTCATGCTCCAAGCAGGACACCAGAAAAGGCCACGTAGGCCTCTGACGAAGCACTAAAGACAATGAGTGACATCAGGGATTCCCAATAGGTTAGGAAAATCACCCAACAGTTAAGCTCAAATTGATAAGGCCTACCCACTTGCTCAGAGCTTCCAATCATCGGAATAATCCCACGATATTAATCAAGAGCAGAAAATTCAAGGATTACCAGACATCTGAGGATGGAAGAGACAGACCAAAACAAACATCATGAAGAAGGAATTTCAAAGAAACAGAGACTATGTACAGAAGGAAAAAATGCAACAAATCTATCAGTAATATCCTCAGAAAAGAAAATTTTATATCTAATGAAACCAAAACAATATATTTTTTTTAAAGGAGGAAGATTCTAGAAACAAAAGAGCTCTTAGAAAAATTTTTTTAAATGATAGCAGAGAAGAAAAACTAAATAGTAAGGCCGGAATATCAAGATCAGGAAATCTTTTAGAAAAAGAGCAATACATACACAGACCCCCAAAGAGGAAAAATGACAAGATAACTGGAGAGAAAAGACAAGAGAATCAGAAGACCAAAATAGGAAGTCCAATAGTCAACAAAATAATAGCTCAAGATAAATACGACAGGGAAAAGGAGAGGAGGAAGTCCTCAAGAGAAGTTCTCAGAACCGAAGGACTCAACTACCAGATTCAAAGTGCCCAACAAACACAAAACGGATTAAAACAGACCCACACAATACCACTCTAACCACAAACCGGAGGCAAAAAGAAGATTCCATAAGCCTCCAGTAAATCCACACCAGTCGTATACAAAGAAACACATGGATTCAAATTTCTCAATAGCAGTGCTGCAAGAAAACAACTGCATGACATTCTGAAGATGTCTGTTGATGCTGCCATTTCCATAGACTAAGGGTGAGCCTGGCTATGACCTCATCTCAACCTGGCTTAGCCTGACCACATACAGATGAAGTTCCTGCTCTCTTCTCCATTTCATCCCAGCACAGATTTTCTGATCTGCCCTAATTCTGAGAGCAGGAAGCAGACTTTGAAAACGTTAGAAGCTGAAACTACAAAGTAGCCCACTCCCTCCCACCCAATTTCCACAGGATATCCAAAACCAAGTCCACACTACACAACGTGCCCAACACCGTAGCTGAAGTAAACCCTCCACTTTCCCAGACTGCCTCCTGACCTTCCCTCGGACCTGCCTGGAACAGCCTCTGGAAACCTCTCAGCAAAGAGGAAGCCAGCCTCCGACTATGGTCTGCTGGGCTTATCTTCTCCTGGGAAGCTGCAACCAATAATGGCAGAACTGACCTTCCCTGGACAGCTGGTCTGTTCTTTCTGCTCCCTTTTCCAAACACAGAAAGTCAAAGTAAGAAGAGAAGAAAACGCTAACACCAAAGTGAGGGTGGAGACTACCTCAGGATGCACTGTAGGGAAAGTAACTGGGAAGGACCCACAGGGGCATTCTAGCCTAGATACTGAATACAATGCTATATATGGTGCTTTCTTCATATACTCTTCTTTCTTTACAATTCTAAAAACTGTTTTCATGTACATATTCTTTCACATTAGAAATTGTGTAACAACTCATTATTAAATCACAAAGGCTTATCACATCAGCTGCATAGTTCTGCTACATCCATCATGAAGAAAACCCGGCTTAACTTTAAACACATACAAAAATTAAGGCCAGAATTACTTACATTATGAGTCTTCGGTTTAAGAACCAGTATTTCCTCCGACTTCGGTCATATCCAATAGGTTCGTGTCGAATATATGGTTTGTTTTTTTGGATTTCAGCAACACAGTCCGTCACACCAGGCACCTTATGCGCTACACAGACTTCACACTGCCATTCATCCTCGGGCACCTCCTCAAGAGGTGGCTTCACACATTCCAAATGGTACACTGCTGAACAAGTCTCACAGCACAGCAAATCCCCAAGTTTGTGACAAACCCTACAATGGTCATCGTACTGGATCACCCCTTCAGACATCAGTTCCTCACGAGCAATATTTGTGGTAAGAAACTGATCGACTAAGAACTGCAGAACCTTGATTTTGTTTTCTACTGGTCCATAAGGATAGTCATCTGCTTCTTGGTAAGGAAGAACATGGTGATATTCCTTATCGCTCTCACAGTACACCCGCAGCACCTCTGGCCACGTCATTCCATCAATGAAATACAGTGTGGAATTAACACTATCTTTCAGGTCAGCAGGTCCAAAGGTAGTATTGGAAGTGTCTTCTTCACGCAAAACCGCTTTCAAAAGCACAACGTGCATCTCCGCCATCAGCGTGCACTGCTCCTGACTCACCAAGGCTGCACAGAAGTCCTCAAAGCGAAAAGGAGACAATCTTAAGACAGTGCCAAAGTTCCGCAGTACCTCATAAATGGCAATGACATTCATTATATGCTCATTAGGCACCATTAAATCCTCAGAGGACTTGGGAAATTCAAGGGGCGGGATGTCTTTTTCTTCCAATATTGGAGAACGAGGTCGATGTACTCTTGGTTTTCGCCTACCTGTAAATAAAGAAATAGTATCATTACAAATCAAATTATCATTTCCACAACTGAAGGGTTTTCTAGTTTTTCCTATTTGGACCTATACCTCAAAAATTAAAAAAGTAAACTTTTATTTTTTGAATAACTGTCAAGTTAAAATAATACCAACAAACAATTATTTGGCTCTATTTTTGAAGTCTACAGAAAATCTAAAGTCAAAGTTTACCCATTACATTTCAAACTAGAAGTAAAAAACTTCAAATTATAATCAGCTCTCAGATACCTAGAGGGATTAACTGGTTTATGGTAACCATGATAAAAATAAAAAAAGGCACATCTGTGAAAAATATGACAGGAACATAAATGAGAAAAAAACATCGCTACCTAAGATAACAGGCACCGTCAGCTGCAATACAGAAACGCCTCTCAACAACCCGACAGGAAGCTCTCTGGGGTAGCACCCCTTTTCCTCTGGCAGAAGTACTTCCTAAGACCCAAACTGGGAGTTCCACCGTGAGGGACAAGGTCAGGGGTGAGACAGAAAGAAGAAGGAAGAGAGAAGTAGAGTTCTAATACTGGGAGAAAAAAAGGGTTGGGGAGGCCTCACCTAGGAAGCAGACAGCAGTCTAAATTTTTTAGCAGTCAGTTAAGCAGCTTTAGAGTCCCAATGTATGAGACATGATGTCCAGGAATATCTATGTGTATGTACATAAATACCAATATAGAGCACTTGAGAGCTTAGTTTATAACAAGCACATCTCATTAAATCCTCTGAACAAGTCTATGAGATATTATAATAAGCTCTGCTGTATAAATAGGAAAATTTATTGAAACAAGTTTCTCCTAATGTTTATAGTATAGGAAATGTATTTTTAAATACCAGAAATAATTTTAATGAGATCGATTAAATTAAATTGATTAAATATATTAAATTCATTTTTGTACAATTAAGTTTCATTAACTATGATTTGGGCTGCTGGTACCATCCTAACTGCCTCCTCCCTCCCCCATGCCTGTGCCTTCCACAAACATACACACCCACGCCCCCACCCTACCCCCAGCGCCCAGCTCACTCTCATTACTCTCATGGGCAAACTGGTGCCAGAAGAAAATATGCTAAAGAATATAAAAGATCAAGATCTTTTCAGTAATACAATGCACCCCACTATTCACTCACTGGAAAGTAGATTTTCCAAATAAGACTATATCCATTACTTTCTGTAGAAAAAGTCCCAAAGATCATTACTCTGGGCCAGACATTGCTGGTGAGAAAGAATGACCAATGTCATCCCAATAAATTTAACAATAAAAAAGTAAATTTAAAAAAAAGAAAGAGAGAAAAGAAGCCTCCATCTCGGCAAACTTCACAAAAGTGACATGATCTACACAGGTGAGTTTTCACACATTCAATTAAATCACCACATCACCATACTAGTAAGCATCATGATGGGTAATCCAGTCTTCTGAAAATTAAGGAATTCATCTGCATAAATGCAGATGAGAGGAATCAGAAAATGGGTAAAAGAGAAGACTGAACCTAGAGGAATATCCTCAAATAAGAGACTTAAGTCTCCTCAATTACCCAGAAGATAAAGACCTGGAGTCAGAGTACAGCTGTGAGAACAAAACAAAAAGGTAGATAAAAGTGACTCTGGAGAAGAAAATCAACTGGTACGGAACGCAACATCACCCTTGAGACGTAACTCGAGCACCATTTCCAATCCCCTCAGGTTCTTCTGAATTCTCGTAGCCTTCTTTGAACCATACGTTACCTTATGTTATGTTACTTGTTCCTGGTATCTACTCCATCTCCCCAGCTGAACACCCAACTCTCATGCCAAAGAAAAGTTCAGCGTATTTCTTTTATTGTAAGCATCTGCCCGGCATCAATCAAGCCCATGAGAGAATTTCCTGTTCCCCACACCACATGAAGGTCCCCAAAGCAAAGTATTCCATCTCCTCATCACTGGAGTGGAGACATGACCGGGGCAGCACAGCGAGAGTCTTTGCCTGGGACTTTATGTTCATCCAGATGCTGAGTGAGAAGTGCTCTGAAGCTCTTCTTTGCACGAAGGTGGCCAGAAGCTGTCCGTGACTAACCCACCTTTACCTCTCTCATGAAGAAGGGAGCAAGGGCGACAGACAGAAGTCAGAGATAAGTGCTGCTAACTCCTGAGTCCTGCTAGAACCTGTCCCTTGAATTTCTCAGTCACATAAACCATAACCATTTCCCTTCTGCCTAACTGAACATGTCGGTATTTTTCTCTCTTGTAAGTAAGAGTACTGATTAAAACAGTATCTGATACTATACAGAGTAGACTTTCTATGAGAAACACAGTAAATCACTATTTAAACACAATCAATGAGAATAGATAATGTTAAAAAACAGTAATGTTTGTAAGGCAATAGCACAAATACTGTCTAATTTAATTTAATGTCTAATTTTTAAACAATCAACTTGCAAACATTCTCAAAGATTTTGGGTAACAATTGTGTTCTGATTTTTTAACATTTCATTCAGCTTGATATCAAGCTCAAGTCTGTTAGTTTTCTGTTGGTTTCAGAGATAAAAAGAAGAAAGGTAAAAATTTTATATTTTATATTATCTACCTGGAAACATTCTATATTATCTAGCTGGAAACCACAAAATAGCTTCTATTCAAACTGTGACTATGTATATACTGAACAAGGTGAGCACTTTTGAAAGTTAACATTAAATACTGATCAGTTCACTCTGAAGCTTTATTAGGAAAGTATAAATTGCTTTTATGTTTTAGAGGGCAACTGGCCTTCCATCTGAATGAATCTAGTAATTCTACCTACTGAATTTTTTTTCTTTTACCTACTGAAATATATCCTACAGATACACACACATGAATGTAAGTACAAAAACTTAATGCAACAGTTTATAAAAGCTGTAGTTTGGTGTGTGCTGTTTTTACTTTGAACCTAAATATACATCAAAAATGAATTATGATACATCTACACGACAGAGTCCAACCTAGCAACTGAAAAGTAAAAGTAAAATGCATTATTAAGTGAAGGGAAAAGACAGTTACAGAACAATGACCAGAATGTCATTTGAGAAAAGAAATCAGGAACAACAACAACAAAGGGACAATGATAAAGTATGTATCTCTAAAAGTTCATATAAGCATCTTTTTAAAGTAGCTACTTTCTGGGGAGGAACAATGGGGAACAGAAAAAAAATGAAAGACTTATTTTTACCTTTTTATGCTTTTTAATATCACAAGTATATTTATTATTATTATTATTATTATTATTTTAAAAGAAAAATATTGGTTAGGTATCTATGCAAACATATAAAAGGTTAACATTCAAATCAATAAAAGGATGCTGTTACTAATGGTCTTGTGTGACTACAAACACAAGTCATTATGCAAAATTCAAAGTTTCAAGTTTATAGTACTAAGCATAGATTACAGTTAGTGTATAAAGAGAAAACTCAAAATTAAACCACGTGAGCCTCTCAACTGTCAATCATTAGTATTAGCAAGTGAAGTCATTTCAACCATTTTTGGAAATACATTTATAATATGCCACTGAAGATTACACTCACTACCATTTTCAACACTGATATAATATCTAACAAATTAATTTTCCCGTATTTAAAAAAAAGGATTAATGTCAATCTCCCTAGTTATCAGGAAAAGGAAAAATGAAGCCACAATGAGACAGAGACTGTTTCATACTCATCGATGGACAAATTAAAGTCCAAGTTAAACTTTTGGAAAGAATGTAGAATAGAAACACCAGTATATCATCAGTGGGACTATATCATCAGTGGGACTGGTACCACCACTTTGTAGAGCAATTCAGTGATAGGTTAAAGTTGTATATGTAAGCCTGAGGGAGCAGTCTGCAAACTTTTTATCCATCACCCAAAGTAAGAAATATATTCTACATCTCAATCCATTATACACACATCCCAAAAGCAAGTTTACAAAACACTACCCTTACTATATGCCTTATACTAATATCTTCTTTTCTATCCTATTCTAATACCTTCAATTCTATTCTCTTTTGCTTTTAAAACATGCAGTTCACAATTTGAAAAACATTTCTCTAGAGAAGCTTTCCTTATACATATGCAGAACATTCAATTCTGTTTATAAAAGCAAACAGTCAATCAAGCTGGAAACAACCAAAATGTGTATCGACAGGGGAATGGTTGAATTGTGAAACATTCATTTGAAAGAATTCTAAAAAGCAATCTTGAGAAATTCAGGATTACATATGTCAGCATGGATCAATCTTAAAAACAAAAATATTGTGAAACAAACAAAAAATTGCTACATAAGAATAAACAACTGGAAATGATGCAGAACAGTTTTTATCTATTGTTTATGGATGAACACACACACATGAACTAGTAGTTCATCACCACTAGAATGTAATCTCCTTAAAGACAGGGAGTTCTATGTTGTTTGTTGCTGTGAATAGTGGCTCTCACATAGGAAGTTGTATTTGTTGAAAGAAATAAGTCATTTTGAAGTTCTAGCCCATGCAATTACACAAGAAAATGATGTCTTTACATCATTTGTAAGTGTTACAAATGTGTTTTTAGTCCTCACTATGTAAGTAAATAGAGAACCGTAGTGAGAAGTCCTAGAAAAGTGGTCCTCAAACTTCATACAGAATTGCCTTGAGGGCTGATTCTAATTAAAATAGCTTGATTCAGTACATCTAGGATAGAATCCCAGAATCTGCATTTCTAACAATTCCTTGGTGATGCTAATTGTGCTGGTCTGAGGCCCACACTTTGAGAACCAATGTTCCAGAAATTAGAAAAGTTATCCCTCTGAAATCTAGATGAGTAAAAATTAATACTCATCAGAAGAAATTCACTAATTTCAGAAGTTACCTTCAAGCCTTATTACTCAAGATGTGATTGGCACTACCTATGATGCTTGAGAGAAATTCAGAATTTCAGGCCTCACACCAGGCCAACTGTAAATTAAGATTTGCAGTATCTTCAGGTGATTCATATGCTCATTAAAGTTTAAGAAGCTGCTTAAAACAGTCCATCCTAAAACTGGAGATACAGCAAAACCACATGGTAAGCTATTAAATGTAGTGTCAAAATGCAACCCAAATTTTAAAACCCCTGGCGAAGCTCAGTACTCCGTATTTTTATCTTTCTCCCTAGATAATTCTGATGTGCAGCCAAGTTTGAAAACCACTGCTTTACAGAAATTGGATATTCCCCCACCAAGCAGAGAGTGACTTTTGTGGAAACTCAAACAACAGAACTAAGAGGGTGCCTCAGGAGGCATGATGAGAATAGGACCGATGTGAAAGGAAGCTGAACCCTAATCAAAGACATTTATAAGCCTACAAAAAGAAAATGCTAAGGACGGAAAGAGGTCTGCATGAATTCTGGGGGACAAAAAGAGAACCAAAGAGCAAAACTTTGTCAATGAATTTCCAACATAGCTAGGTTAAAGACAGAATTTCTTGACTGAATGTTAACAAAGATTCTGGCCCATCTGACAGTCTGTTACTTTAACAAAAGAATTAGTTACTATGTATAGATACTTTATTTAAATGACCTGGCGGATGCTGAGGCAAAACTTTCCATCTTTTGCATTCCATAATAGAAAGAAGTCTACTTAATAAGGTCTACAGCGATGCTCTATTCTCTGAACTCTGGAAGAACTGGTCAACAATATTCACCCTGTTAACCGCTGCTTGAGGTCTTTTTTACATGCCTGAGTTTTTAAAGTACACACTGTGGGCATGATCTGTATTTGTTCATTTAAAAAAACGAAACAAGGAGTTCCCTGGTGGTGTAGTGGCTTAAGGCTTTGGCGCTGGTGCTGTCAACACTGCAGTCTGGGTTCGATTTCTGGCCAGGGAACTACTCACATACCAAAAAACAAACAAACAAACAAAACAAAAAACAAAAAATGAAACAAAACACTTCTCTACATTTTAAACAGATACCGCATTAATCTACTGAAGTTGTAAGAAATCCTAGACCTTTTCCAAGGCCCCAGTCCAATGTCACCTCTTCTGTCCTCTTTTATGCCTCTTGGCACTGTGCTTCTATGACACTTCGTACAGCTCTCATTATAGTGTGAGCACATTTATATTACAGACAATTACTAATGTGGCCCCAGCTCATTAGTTAACTTCATTAGAGCACAGACCATGTGTTAATTATTAGAGTAACTAAAAGATACTTGTTCAACTGATAACACACAAGAGCAAAACTACCTGCAGAGGTTGGAGGTCCAGGGATGAGGTCATGAAAGATTCAAACCCAGATGCCTCTGTAGATATTTCAGTTTGGCCTATAAATGTTTATTATGTTAATTCTAAGAAGAATATTTAGAGTGTTTTCAGACTTCCAGACCCCAGAACACTATATATAATGTGTGTTTCCAGACTCAGGATTGGTAAAGGGAGGGAAGATCATTTTCAACAGAAGTTAGCTCTAATAAAATCTAATTCTTTAATCTACTGCTATACATACATAAACTATGAATGGCATAAAAAATTAAATCACATGTAATAGCTTTGTCATCTTTTAAAAATTATGAAACTGATTTGTCAAAAGTAACAAGGATTTCCCCTTTGATCTGGAACAGTGTCCCGATCTAGTTTTAAGGTTATGACTCACAAGGTTGTATTCTTTCTTTGAG
Organism: Lyroderma lyra; assembly: GCA_004026885.1. Classification (NCBI taxonomy): domain Eukaryota; kingdom Metazoa; phylum Chordata; class Mammalia; order Chiroptera; family Megadermatidae; genus Lyroderma; species Lyroderma lyra. The sequence continues at coordinate 124,186 of PVJL010001444.1, forward strand.
TGTATAATACTGGACTCCATTCCTTATCCTTTCATGGCAGTGATATTGTGAAAAACAGGAGCAAGCTGTCACAGAGGGCATCTTATGTGCCAGGAATTGTGCTAAGCACATTAAAATGTAGTATCTCATTTTATCTTCCAATCAGCCCAATGAAGTAGGTACTATTATCATCTCCTTTTAAAGATGCATATAGAAAGGCTCAATGAGTTGTCCGACGCAACACAGCCGGGACCACTAAGAGTTGCAACTAAATAAAGCACAATTCTACCTGTTTCCTAAATAATTAAAAACAAAACAATAAAGTTGGACAATTCATAGTATCTTATTTTAAGAGTTGATTAAAAGGCTACCATAAACAAGACAGCAATCAAGTAATCTTGATTACTTGCAGCAAAAGGATAGACACAGAGATCACTGGAACAGAACAGAGTCCAAAAATAAGACTCGCACAAATATGGTCCATTGTATTTTGACAAAGATGCAAAGGATATGCAATGCAGAAAGGATTTATTTGAACAAATGGTACTGGAACAATTGAACATCCATATGTCAGAAAAAAAAGAAAAAAGAAAAAAGAACCTCAACTCCTATCTCACACCTTATACAAACATTAACTGAAAATGAATTGTAAACCTAAATATGAAACCTGTAACTATGAACATTTCTAGAAGAAATCAAAGAAGAAAATCTTTGTGACCTGAGGTTACAAAGGGATCCGTAAAACTATCCGTGAGAGATAAATGGGTGGAAAAAATAACAAAAGAATAACATTAGGTGAAATTCAAATTGCATGTCCATTAAGTTGCACTGGAACACAGCCCTTCTTATTCATTTAAATATTGTCTCTGCTGCTTTCCTGCTACCATTGCACAGCTCCAATACGCTGCAATCAAAATTTAAAACTTCTGCTCTTGGAAAGACACTGTGAAGAGAACGACACACACGCCACAGACTGGGAGAAAAATATATGTACATCACATTGGCAACAAAATAGTTATATCCAAAATGTAACCCAATTAAAATATTTTCAATAAAGATATCATTATCTTTCCATCAAAGATGCTATGTAAATGGGAAATAAAAAGATGCACACGAAAATATTCACAGCACCATCAATCATTAAGGATAAGTAAATTAAAACTATAGTGAGATATCCCTATGCACCTATTAGGGCAGCTAAAATTAAAAAGAAAAATAATAATCATAAAGCAACTGATATCAAGTGCTAAGGAGAATGTGGAGCAACTGGAGCTCTCATACATTTGCTGGTCAGAATGAAAAGTGGAAAACAGTTTGGCAAGTTCTCATAAACATACAACCCAGAAATCCCACTCCTAGTAGTGACCTAAGAGAAATGAAAATTTGTTCATACAAACATCATCATGCAAATGCTTATGGCAGATTTATTTATAATTGCCAAAAACAAGAAACAAGAGAAATGCCCTTCAACTGCTGAATGGATAAATGAACTGTAGTACATCTATATAATGGACTGCTACTCAGCAATAAAAAGAAATAGAATACTGATACACACAACAACATAGATGAGTCTTGAATACATTATGCAATGTGCATGTATAAATTATTAAAAAATAAAAGACCTTTTTAAAAACCAAACACTACATGAAAAAGCATAATCAAGAGGTTCATTTCAGGAATGTAAGGATGGGGCAATAATATAAAATCTAATATAATTCTATTAATTAACATAGAAAAAAACTATATGGTCACCTCAGAAGAAGTTAGGAAGACATTTCACAAAATAGCTACATCTGACTAAGAAAAACTATTTGTGCGACAATGTGAAGATCCTTATCGGGTTTAGTAAAATGCTAGAACACTGGGGGGGGAAAAAACCCAGAGAGAAAGCAAACAGAAAGAGGTAAACATACTGATCACAATTTAAGGTCTCAAACCAAAAGCATAAAACAGTGAAATATGAACATCAGTTCCATTAATTTGGGAAGCACACTAAGATGCCTACCTATCATTACAATTAATATTTAACATTGTTTTGTGGGTGGTAGGGAATGCAATTTGAAAAGAAAAAAGGAGATACAAAAAAAGCAGGTAAGAGCACATGATTCATGTTTGCAGATGATACAATTTTATTCCTAGAAAAATCCAACTCAATCAACAAATAAGTGCTTAGAAACAATTAGGAAAAAGAATAAGTGCTTAATTACAAAATTAACTTTTAAAATCCATGAGATCTCCATCGGAAGCTCCATGAGAGCAGACATTTTTGTAGACAAGCTCTTTAATAGAGTAAGAGTTCATGGTATAAGTGAAAAGTTCTACGAAACCAAATATGCACTATCCAATTTTATAAAATATGTTCTTACTCCACTTTCAGAAGTGTTATTTTTAAAATTCAAAGCTTTTTTCCTAATTATCCATATCATAGATTAATGAATCTCAAAAACTTAAAAAGGGGTTGGCAAACGAATATGGCTTTCCACAGCCTGTTTCTGTAAATAAAGTTTTATTCTAACACAACCATGCTTATTTGTTTATTACTGTCTACAGCTGCTTTCATGCTACAATAGCAGAGATAAGTAGCTGCAGCAGAGACCATCTGGCCCGCAAAGCCTAAAATACTATTCGGCACTTCCAAAGAAAGTCTGCCAAGCTCTCGCCCCTTAGATTATCTGGTCCAGCTTACATTTTACAGATGAATAAACTGAAGCCCATAGTGGAATGAAATGATTTCTCTAAGCTCAGGCTCAAGCTAAGAAGCAATGAAGAATTCCATTTTCACCTAGCCAGAAAATTCTCAAACAGATACCTGCCACCATCCACCCCCCAGTTTGGGAGCTAACCCTCAGACTCTCATATCACCAGTAAACACCATATTTTTCCATGTTATAAGATGCCCCCATGTATAAGACAACCCCTACTGTTCTAACGCAGCATTAAGAAATCAGTATCAACCAGTTACTGTCATGTATAAGACAATCCCCAATTTCTGGTCTAAGAATCTCAGACAAAAGTATCATCTTATACAAGGAAAAATACGGTATATTTACCAATAAACTGATGAGGAAAGGACTTTGAGTCTAATCTGTATCCAAGAACACCTGCTAAAGGTCTGAGTAAACCTCAGTAGATTCTAGAAAAAGTTCATTTAAAAGCCACATAAGCACCGATTAGGGAGGATTTAAAAACGAGTGATGGGAGTATAAATATTTGCCAGTTCATTTATAATTGCGTTATTAAATGTAAACCAACAATTCCACTCCTAGAATCTACACTATAAAAAACCAGCGTAGGTGATCTAGCACATTTAGAACAGCACCATCTGGAAAAGCAAAAAGAGACCAAAACTTCAACAGGGCTACCTCTTCAAGGCAAATAAATATGAACAGCAAATGCAGTTATGTGTTAATCTAGGGTGAAAAGGCCACTTCGCCTCTTTACCTCACACACCTGGACCCTGCTGGCATTTGAGTTTGTGACCTCTGCCATAAAAAACCTCCAATTACTAGGTTTCTTCCAAAGCACAGGGAAGATTCTTAACTCAAGCTATTTAGGCAATTGAGAATAACAACATCTGGATGAAGACACTCTTCCAAGTGTACTGATGATCAGATATCTGAGGCATTTCATCCAGATAAGTAAGACCGAAAACTTCACATGTATTTGAAATTACAATAAAACCACTTTTAAAAATTTATTTATTATTTGCTAATACTTTGAAAGCAGAGTGGTCATAGCTAGAGAACAGGGTAACTTACAGAGTAAGACTTCAAGGAGTGTGTGAAATAAGTCTGATGTCTAGAAGAACAGGGAAAACTGTGCTGACAAGAGGGGTTAAGATTCTATTAGCAATTTTAAATGTTGGACTATTTCCTCAGACAAGTCTCGATACAGCTATACTAGCATTAGAAGGAAAAGAACAAGAGAAATACCACACAGATTAATATGTGCATTTCTGAAATATTTTTTAAGTTCCATAAATAGAATAAACTATAAACAGACTCAAAGGAGGCGATGTTAACATGCTGGAACCAAGCAGGAAGCTGCGACAGTAAAATGTATAAGGAACTGCACCTACTGAACATGGCCATTCACTATGAATCATGTGACCGTGTGTGTGAATTCTAGAACACACCTATGACTAAAGAAGAGTCTAAGCATTAACTTTCCTAGCAAATCTTGGAGGTTCCATAGTTGCAATTTAGCATCACTCAAGTAACAAAAGATTCCATTCAGGAGAGTTCCCTGGTGGCGTAGTGGCTTAAGGCTTCGGCGCTGGCGCTGTCAGCGCTGCGGCCTGTGTTCGATACCCGGCCAGGGAGCTACCCACATACCAAAAAAAAGGAGGGGGGGAATTCCCTGGTGGTGTAGTGGCTAGGCTTCAGCGCTCTCAACGCTGTGGCCTGGGTTGGATTCCCAGCCAGGGAACTACCCAGCCCCCCAAAAAAGGGGGGGGATGTATTTTCCTTGAAAATTATTAGCTAAATAATCTGGCCAGAGACTCCAGAGAAAAAGGTTTTAGATAGTAGAAGCGAGACACACTGGGACACATCAGTATGTCACAATTCAGCTCACACAACTTTTAAACTTTTACAACACAGAAAGTGAGTTATCAAATTAAATGTCCCAATCAAAAGTCTCTGAATTTTCATCTTTCTCTCCCTTCTGTCCTACCTCTATGGCTTCTGGCTTAATTTTATCAGGACTGCAGCAAATTTTCTAAACTAAGTGTTAACTGACTGCCTCTTCTCCTACCACCAAGAACAACAAATGAAATAGTCATCTCAAAGATGATCTCAAGTCTCAGTGCAGAAATTCAATGCATTCATATACATCAGTAACAGTGGGCCAACGACGGTCTCAACAAAGGATGACCATAGCCAAACTGCTGTGGCTACCCAGGCTGTGCAGGACTTGGAACAAATAAAAAGGCTAGAAAAGAACTGCCAGGTAAATTTTCACAGTCCAGAAGAAGCAGAATAACCATGACAACACAGTCAGTTCAAGAGAAGTTTCTGTGAAGATACGGAATGACCCAAAAGTTCTACCTCGGTGTGGTGCAATGCAGGAGACACTAGCCACATGTCTATTACCAGTGCCACTGAAGAACTAAAGCTTGAACCTTACTCATTTAAATTTAAATAGCCACATGTGGCTAATGGCTGCCACACCAGACAGCACAGAACTAAAGGTGAAAAGAATCCAGAAGTTTCCTTTGACTAGTCCACTCAGTTCAACAATTACCCGTGCTGCCTACTGTGTACTAGAGATTGAGCTAGGCACTGAAAAAAAGGAGCTGAATGAGCCCCTCCCTGTCCTAAAGTACAAGGAGACTGTCAGGTAATTAACAGTCCATTTTGGTACAATGTCTAAATAAAGATACAATGATAAAGGAACCAAACAATCCTTCCTAAATATTTATGCACTTAATAAATAACATTCACCCACCGATGAGCCTCAAAATACATGAAGGCTGCTAGAACGCCAATGACAAAATAGGCAAATCCGTAACAATACTTGTAGACTTCAACACTGCTCTCTCAGTAATCAACAAAACAAGTAGATGGAAAATCGGCAAGGATGTGGAAGCCCTTACCACTGCGAACACCCTGACTCTACTGACACTTATGGTGCACTCCACCCTTCAGCAGGACGCACCTTCTTTCCAAGTACACTGGAACATTCACCGGTACAGACAGTATTTGGAGGCACAAAATAAACCTCTTAAGTATTATTTTATAAAATCAAAGTCATGCAGAGATTGTTCTCTGAACATAATGAAATAAAATTAGAAATCAGTAACAGAAAGATACCTAGAAAATCCCCAAATATTTGGAAACTAAACAACAGCTAAATGCACAAGGTCCTGAGGGGCAGGGGGGAGGTGCAGGAACTTAGCAGCGCCACTGGGGAAGAGGGGATGGTGACCAGAGAAGGCAAGCTGCAGAGGTGATGGAGGAGAGACTAGGAGTTCATCACCACAGCAGTGAGTACCCGTAAGGTGTGCGAGGGGAGCTACGCAGAATTACTTGACAATCAAATTTCAAATTCAAGCTGAAGAACAGTTATGACTAAGAAGAGAAATAAAGGAAATTTAGCAGGTGATTCATCCTCGACCCGCTTCTCCCCTGATCACACCCTGCCTAACCAGTCTATCACTAAGCTGTATCGTTCCAAGTTCTAAATTATTCCCTCCACTCCCACTGATACTAGCCTAGCATAAAATCTGTTACCTGGTCTATTTCAATAGCCTAACTTCCTTGATCAATTCTTACTCCACTTTAATCCATTCTCTTCTACAGCCAGAGGGATTTTTAAAAAACAAACAAATGAAAATCTGACATCATTCCCTGCTTAAAATCCCTCATAGTTTTCCCTCCAGTCCACTGCATGTGGTGATCCTAGGGCCTAGAACCCCAGAGTCCTCCTTCCCCGCCCTTCACCTGGCTACCTGAATTTTGAGCTTCACTGTTACCTCTTCAGGGAGCTTTCTCTGAGCCCTCAGACCAGATGGTATTTATTTGCCCCCTTTGGAAACACTTTCCTCACTGATACACTGACTTCCTTCCCTGCTCCTGCAGGGCAGGGGCCATATCTAATTTAGTTGTGGCTATATCCCAGACAGTGCCTGAAACACAACAGGGACTCAGTAGGTATTTTCTGAATAAATGAATAAATCAATGAACCAACAGAGGATGAGACCCAGAGAGGGATGAAGGCGGCCTGATGTAGGGGCCCACTAGCACAGATGACAGATGAACTGAAAGAGCTTTAAGAGCGATCCAAGACGTAAACTGCACAGGAGCTGGTGACAAGCCCGCACAGGGAGAGTGAGGCACAGGGAAGAGTTTGCTACTCCCCCTCTTCAGACTTGGGCAGTTCAGTGGACAAGGAAATGGGAGGCTGGGAGTGGGCACCACAACATGAGTTCTACTGGCAACATGCTGAATTTGATGTGCCCACAGGACATCTAAGTGGAGGGGTTCAAGAAGTATTCATCCATTGATGAGTTAAAAGCACAGGAAAGAAGGGAGTTCCCGATGGTGTAGTGGCTTAAGGCTTTGGCGCTGGCGCTGTCAACACTGCGGCCTGGGTTCGATTCCCGGCCAGGGAACTACCACATACTACCAAAAAAAAAACAAAAATCAAAAAAACAAAAAACCACACAGGAAAGAAATCATGACTAGAGAGAAATGGATATCAGAGGTCCTGGAAGTATTACATTTTATTAGTAGTCAAAGAAATGCAAATTCAAACATGAGAACTTTTAACCCACTAAATGCAAAGATGTGGAAAGAGAAGTCACATTAGGTGGTGAACTTATTATACAACAAGTTGACAATGCACTGTAGAATTGTATGCCTGAAACCTACGTAATCCTTGCTAACAGATGTCACCCCAATAAGTCTAACAATAAAAATGAATTTTAAAAAATAAATAAATAAATGCAAAGATGGTTTATAAAAACAGTGCTGGCGAAATGGGTAGTTTCATACACTGCTGGTGGAAATATTTTTATTATAACATAATGATATCTCATATGTATTATAATATGTACCTTATTATATATTACATAATGCATGTGTCATATAATATTTATAATGTATTAGTAATACATAATGAAAGCCTTAAAGAGAGTCAGGGATGTGTACCAAGATTTATCTAAAAGGATGGCATTTGAAAAAAGCCTTCAGTATAAAAGAGAGAAAACAGAAGAACAGAACCTGAGGAAACAAAAAAGATGCAAACTTAAGAAAAACCCAAAACTGTAATAAATCTTTTTAGAGAGATAAGAGAGGATGTTCCATCCAAAAAGAGGATGCTCTGAAAAAGGAAAAGAGAAAAGAGTTTTGGGAAATTATATACCATAAAACATTATGTTAGCTGAACTGTCCAAATTCAATTAACAAAAACAAAGTTCAGTAACAATTAAAAACTGGGCAAAATAGTTCAACAGTCACTTTACTAAAGATTTGCTTCACAGACAGATCAACATCACTGATCACTAGGAAAATGCAATCACAACCATAATGAAACCTACCAGCACACACCTATCCACTGCTGGTGGGAATGCAAAATGGTACAAGCACACTGAAAACCCGTTTGGCAGTTTCTTAGAAAGTTAAAACACACCTAGCAAACAGTCCGGCGATTCCACTCCTCAGTATTTACTCAAGAAACATGAAAGCTCACCTTCACACAAAAACCTGTACATGAATGTTGACAGTAGCTTTACCGATCATCTCCAAAATCTGCAAACAACTCAGATGCTCTTGAACTGGTGAATGGATAAATGAACTGTGGTACACCCATAAAACAGACAACCCACTCGGTAATAAAAAGAAATGGATACAAGCAATGTCTTAAATCGCAAATGCATTATGCCAGGTGAAAAAAGCCAGATTCCAAAGGCTATGACATAATTCCATTTAGATGATACTCACAGAAAGGCAAGAAGTACAGGGACAGAAGATGTGGTGGCTTGGGGTTAGGCAGGAGGAGGGAAAGGGGCTGACTAAAGGAGCACAGGGAATTTGGGGGGAGTGACAGAGCTGGTGGCAGTAGTTAAATGACTGCATGTACTTGCCAAAACTTAGCATCAATACTGTAAACTAAAACGGGTGAATTTTAATGTATATGTAAGTTGTAGTCCAATAATTTTTTTTTTTTTTGGTATGTGGGTAGCTCCCTGGCCAAGAAGCAAACCCAGGCCACAACGCTGACAACGCCAGCGCCGAAGCCTTTAAGCCACTACACCACCAGGGAACTCCAAGTAGTTCAATAATTTTAAAAGTATCATTAATGAGAAATATAAGAAGATAACTGTATAAATGAACAGGAGCCTAAAAAAAGGAACAGAGAAAACAAGTTTTGGAAATTAAACAGCTGACAGCTGAAATAAAAACTGACTTCATAGAAGGCCTAGAAGAGAAAGAGAAAGAAATCTCCCAGAAAGCAGACAAAAAGGACAAACAGATAAAAAGGAAAAAAAAAAAAGAGGAGTTCCCTGATGGTGTAGTGGCTTAGGCTTCGGCGCTGGCGCTGTCAGCGCTGCGGCCTGGGTTCGATTCCCAGCCAGGGAACTACCCACATTAAAAAAAAAAAAAAAAAAAGAAAAGAAAGAAAGACATTTAATAAGATCAGTCTAGAAGATCCAACATCTAACTAACTAGGAGTTCAAGAAGATAACTGAGCAAATTTGGGGGGAGGGGGAAATTAGCAAATAATAGGAGACACTTTCCCGGAACTAATAAAGCACATGAGTCTCCAGACCCCAAGGGCCCAGAGCAAGCACCCAGCGCAATGCCTGAAGAGTACATCAAGGGACCTATCACTGTCCAACTTCAGAATACTGGAGACTGTGAAAAAAGTCTAAAAGCTTTGGAAAGGGAAAAAAGCCAATTAAGACATGATGGAAATCATCAGAATGGCCCTAGACCCCTCAACAGCCACACCAGATGCTGGAATGCAATAAAGCAAACCTTTCAAGTGAAAATGATTTTTCATTTAGGATGCTATGCCCACATTACCAAGTATTTCCATGTAATGGGAGAAAAAACCAGGAGGGGGGAGTATTTCTCACGTACCCATTCTTAGGAAGCAAATAGAGCTTGTACTAAAAAAAGGAAGTAAACCAAAAAAGATGCAGGACCCAAGAAACAGAATCGCCATGGAAAGCAGCAAAAAGGAGTTCCAGTGTGAGGTCCATCAGACCCGCAGAGCAGCCACTTGGAGGAGAGCAGAAAGGCTGAGGGTTGCCGAGGGCAGGGCAACAGGAAGCAGTGCAATTGTTACGATGCGTCTGAGAGTTCAGAGACAGCAAGTGAGAAGACACGTTATGGCAAACAACAGTGCTCTGGGCTAAGTCCACAGAACAGTGAGCAAATGAAAAAATAAGACAGTAATTCCAGGAAAATAGTTACCAAAACAGTAATAACCATAGCACATTACTTGATTTGACTGTGAATGATATTTAATAGTCATAATAGTATAACTAATCCAAACTCACGCTATAACTATAATGAGCAGAGGGAAAAATAAGAGTAATTATAATAGGGCTAAATCCTCATCTACCATAACAAAGTCAAGAGAGAAATGCTTAAAACTGATCATTCAAAAATAAGCACATTGTTTTAAAATACTGTAATTACCAGAGAAGAAAAACAGCTACAAGAATTGAAAGCAACCACCTCTGGAGAGGTCTCAGGTGGGAAGAGGTACGGCAGGGAATTGCTTGTATTCACTATGCGCCTTTAGTACTATTTTCTTTCATCAATGTTCACGTACTATTTTGATAGACACAATTATATGGGAAAACCTTGCTGTACAGTAAGTAAAAACAATTTGGTTTTTTTTTTGTTTTTTTTTTTAATTCATTTTTTTTTAAATTCATTTTTAAATAGGATCCTATTATCTTTTTTCAATACACAGATAAAAACGTAGTATAGAAAATGGAATTTATTTATTTATTTATTTATTTTTATTTTTTTTTTGGTGGTATGTGGGTAGCTCCCTGGCTGGGAATCGAACCTAGGCCGCAGCACTGACAGTGCCAGCGCCAAAGCCTTAAGCCACTACACCACCAGGGAACTCCAGAAAATGGAATTTTAAAAATATATAAAAACATTTCCATTGGTTATCTTTAGTTGGTAGGATTACAGATTATTTTCGTCTATGTATTATAAGTATTTTCCCAAAGAGTAAATCTGCACTGTTTTTGTGATTTTTCATTGCAATTTTTAAAAACAACTTGAGAATAGATGAGATCTCAGGGGAAGGAGGGAGACAGTGAGAGGGCTGTGGCGGATTTAAAAAACTAGAGAACTGGTGTTTCAGGAACAGGCAGAGAAAGATGGTATGTATGGAGGAACTACCAAAGAGCTACAAGTATCAAGAGAGCTTTCTCTACTTTAACTAACCATTGTAAATAATGGAAGTAATTGTATTATTTATTAGAATTCTGGAATAAATCAGATGTAGATAAACTAAAATTTTAAAGGGATAAGTTCAAGATTCAATACATCTTAAATAAAGCTCTGATTTAATATACATTCTTACTTAAACGTGGTTCTCAAAATGTTTTTATACCCTCTGAGTCCACTGACAGCTTTCAATAGAATAAGAGAATACTTCACCATACTGGAATTAACGTCCCTGTGTCTTCACAGAATCTCCAACTTCAGTCCAGGAACAAATAACAGCTATCATTTACTCTTTCCCATGTGCCAGGCACTGTTCTAGGCATTTCACATGTGTTAAGCCATTTCATTCTTACAACACCTTGAATTAAGTACTATGAGATCTCCACTTTGCAAATGAGCAAAGTGAGGCACAAAGCATTGAGCAAACCGCCCCTCATTACAGAGCCCAGACTCAAACCCATGAAGTCTGATATCAGATTCTTCACTCTTTAAATGTCTATGCTACACGCTACCTCTCTAAACCCTTCACTTTCAGAAAAGATTTATCGGGAATCCTCAGCTTCTCATACATCATGATACCCTGCAATGTTATGGTGGACTGACATATGCAAGTACTTCCAAGGCCTGCTACACGTCCTCACAATGACAGAGTGGAAATCAATGGTGTGACTCCACCTACACTGGTCCTTCCCTCACAAATCCTTCTGGAATTAATTCTCCAAGCTGACCTAAGACAATCCAAAAATCATGGATATTTCAGAAGACATCATCCAGTTATCTTTCATCCTGAAAGAAAACTTGGTTTGAAAACTATTGTAACAAACAAAATAAACCCGGGTAAGATGATTCTATTAAAATTGTACCTGTAATGATCCAGCAATTCCATTCTTAGATATACTCAAAAGAAACAAAAACATGTTGTACAAAAACCTACACAGGAATGCTCACGGCAGCATTACTCGTAGTACGAAACTGGATACAATTCGAATGTCCATGAATTCATGAACAGATAGGCAAAGTGTGGTCTACCCATATAGTACCGGTACATGCTCTAATGAGCATGGACCTTGAAAACATCATGTTAAGATGCCACATATTATGGAGTTCCCTGGTGGTGTAGAGGCTAAGGCTTCAGCACTGTCAATGCTGCGGTCTGGGTTCAATTCCCAGCCAGGGAGCTACCCACATTTAAAAAAAAAAAAAAAAAAGATGCTACATATTGTATGATTCCTCTTACAATTGTTCAGAAGAGACAAATCAAGAGAATGAAAATGGCTCCGGGGGGAGGGGGGGAGAACAGGGAGCATGGGTTTCTTTTTAGGGTTGATAAAAATATTCTGAAATTAGGTAGTGATGATGGTTGCACAACTCTGTGAATATACTAAAAACCACTGAATTATACACTTTAAAAAAAGTGTGGGGACTTCCCTAGTGGTGTAGTGGCTTAAGGCTTCGGCGCTGTCAATGCTGCGGCCTGGGTTCGATTCCCAGCCAGGGAACTACCCACATACAAAAACAACAACAACAAAAAAAAATTTTATTAAATATTGTTTCAAAGTTATTCAGCTATTCAGAAGTCCAATAAGTATTAGCTATTACTGTTATTTTTTTAAAATATCATTCAACAATCAAGAAATATTTGAGTAATATAACTTATCCAAAAATGTACATTGGGAGTTCCCTGGTGGTGTAGTGGCTTAAGGCTTCGGCGCTGGCGCTGTCAGTGCTGCAGCCTGGGTTTGATTCTCAGCCGGGGAGCTACCCACATGCCCACTCCCGCAAATTAAAAATAAATAAATAAATAAATGATTTTTAAAAATGTACATAAAATAACTTGATATAAACCAGTAGACAAACAATTAAAATATAATTATATTCATTTTTATGCATTTAATTCTTTCTGTATAATTTTACTTTCTATCTTTTAAAGTGTATTTTGCAAGTACAAGTTGTTTTTCTGTTTCCTTTTAAGGACTATTTCACCTTTGGAGGCTTATCATTTTAAAGAACCAAAAGCATGGGAAAAAAATGGGCATAATGAGGGCCAGTGCTAAATTATGAAGGTGAGGCTATCACTGCTATAAACAGGTGTTCAAAAAAAAGAAAGACCAAGGTGAAGTACTCTGGGGAGATGTGTGGCAGGAAGCGGGAATGCAGCCTAGCTAAGGAGGAGGAATGGAGGGAGGCTGTCAATGCAAAAGAGGGCATTTGCTAGGATTTGCTCCTGTCTGTGTTGTCTGTGTTGACTGTGTCTCCCAGATTACTGGTACCCATGACGACCACCAATGTTTCGCTCCCTGCTTATCTTCCCCTCTCCCCTCTCCAAAGATCTGCAGTCACAGGGAGGATACAGGGTCTTGAAGGCCGAGGAAAGGAGGACCCCACAGAAGAGACCAGAGCTCCTGGCTTTAACATCCCCAAACCTACTGCACACACACATTTCAGTACACAGCTCCATTTCCAAATCGACATCCCAAGACATGAGCATGAACTGCAGACAGTAACTGCATTCCTCAGACACACCTCTACTACTCACAGATCATGCTGCCCAACTTTTTAATAATTCTTTGGGGCTCTCATTTTCTTTCCTTTAATTCTCAAGTACTGATACCTGAAAACAGATCTCATTAATTTTCCTTGTAATCTTGAATTCCTATTGCTACTGAAAGCACTACCATTCTTAGAGGCATATCTGATACATTTCTCTGTCTGTACGTTTGATGTTGTCAGGGCCTAGAGAACTAAGTATCTCCTGAACTAATCTTCCCCGGGGCTACGAAATTCATCCAGATCCCAACCTTCCAATCCATCCTGCAAAACCAAGCAATGCTAAACTTCCTAATGTCCCACTGAAATCATATCCCACTTATTTCCAGATCTCCTGATTGCCTCCTCTCAAACCCAGAAATGAAACAGATTTGCAGGCAGGTGCTCCACAAGCTCTCTCCTCCAGTAATTCTCTCAATTTAGGGGGGAAAGAGCTAGCTAGCTACAGTGGTGGTTTAACAGCATCTCCACAATTTGATTTGGTTTTGTTTCATGCTCCTGCACGGTGCTGATGGAAACCCAACATATCCCTTGGGTGTTGCAGGAGTGAAAAATGACTGGGGACCACTATCTAGCCCAACATATAAGGGAGGGAAAGAACAAATGTGACAGCCTTTTTCTCTAGGAACTGCCCAACAATGGAGCTTCACAGTTTATTTCCTATTCAAATACTCAGGCTCTTGCTAAACCAGGTTACTTACGACTGCCCACACTTTAAAATCAGTGTCTTAGTCAAATATATGGTGATGGAAAGGGATTTGACTCCAGGTGGTGAACACATAAAGGAACACACAGACGATGTACTGTATACCTGGAACCTATAATTTCTGCCAACCAATATCACTCCACTAAATTTAACAACAACAAAAACCAAAGTTAAAAAATATCAGTGTCTCAGCTAATGCTGCTTCCTCCCTCCACCTGTCCATCCTCACTGTCCACATGCCCATCCAGGAAGCATATGCCCACACCACCCACTCCCACAACAGGGTATGATCTCCCCCTTCTTTAAACCTCCACTGTCCTTTGTACTTCACTTGGGGCAATCAGGAATTACAAATATACTGAAAAGGTATTTGGTTCATAGCGATGGGGATAAACACTGCCAACCCAGTAACAAATTCTGCTTCAGATAAATCTACAGTTCATTCATGGCATCGACACCACTGATCTCCAGTCATAATCTTTAGAGGACATAAATCACTAACTCTCCCAGGACAACACCTGAAGACATCAGAGGTTACAAAATTCAAAATTCCAGCTAAGTATTCTTAGAAGTCCCATATAAGTTAAAGGCAAGAACTATTCTATTCCAACTACAATTTACAAATGCTCAATTCAAGGTGTCTATCAGAACTTTATCAAATGCCTATTCAAAATAGATTTCCTATACAATCTTTCTCAAAGTATTGGCAAAGTATTTCATAAAAGTATAGGCTGTGGAAGTTCCCCAGTGGCATAGTGGCTTCGGCGCTCTCAATGCCGCAGCCTGGGTTCAACTCCCAGCCAGGGAACCACCACAAAAAAAACAAAAAACAAACGAACAAAAAACTATAGGCTGAAATTACTTTAAATTTTAACAATAAAAATTTTAAAAAGCTTTATGCAGCCAAATGCTTATATTAAGCAAAAGTAGATGCTTTCAATTTTCTATTAACAAATTGTCATCCCTACAAGTAACATGTCACATGAATGCCTCATATATTTACTTAAATTTTTTCTCCATTAAAAGAAAACATTTTCCCCTCCTGTGACTAAATCTTTTAAAATCTGTGGTTTTAGAAAATTAAGCTAGTAACATCAGCAAAAGTCTTTGTATCAACAGTTATTATTACCTACAAAGTACTCAAAAGATGAACAGATTTATGAGTTATGTCTTATGCTGGTAGGTTCAATATGATAGTACTTAAGCCAACATTCTAGTCTACAAAAAGTAATCTAAATTACCAATAAAGCATATTCCTCTTTTAGCTTGACAGTACAGCAAGATTCAAATCCACCAACCATATTTCTTCATGCACTCTTGGGTTATCTTAAAACAGCCCTAGAACTTTTTTATCTTTCAAAGCATACACTTATATACACATTACGTGACAGCCTTCTTCCCAGCCTTTACTTTCTGGAAGTACAGACAAAAAAAAAAAAAAAAAGAATTAAACCAGTTCTTAGTCTAAGCCCTAAACAACTGTCATGCATTGTTACTCACTGTGGACAAGAGGACACATTCTAAAAGTTTAGAACACAAAATGTATCATCCTTTTGACCATAATCTTGAGAAATAATATGTTTCGAAAAGTAAAACATCCAACAAGCTACCACCACATCCAATAGAGAAAGTGCCTGCCAAGCAATATAAAATAGCAGCTCAAAACACACTAACTCTGCCACTAAAAATAGTCACTGGTCAAACTGTCCATCAAAATCTAACTGGATCAATTTTTAGTTTCCCAAATCCAAAATATTGAGAAGTTATGGCATTCACTGTAGAATTATCAAAACTTCATCTCTTACAAGTTCTCACCTACAACAATCATTTATCCATTCAATCTTTCATAAGTGTCTATTACGTGCAAGACATGACTAGAAAGTATTGGGAATATAAAATTAATATAAGAATATATAATCATTAATTTCATCTAAAGATAGGACAAGTATACACAAGGCAGACTAAGAGTGTCATTAAGAAAAAAAAAGGTCATATAAGTACATAAATATACTCATTTTTTTTAAAAAGGAAACCGAAACACAAATTGTAATTTAATTCAGCACATACATGGCTATCAATCCCAAATATTACTTGCTAAGCCTTCAAAGAGAAGTTAACAGCTGAACTGCCCTGTCAAAAAGCCTTAGACTTGCCTAACCTGCCAAAACTTCCTGGAATAGTGTAATTCAGTCCCTGTGGGTTTCAATTCTGGGCTCTTGGTAGGAAGGACTACACATGATTTCTTAAAGTAAAAACTATTACTATAAAAGATGTACCAAAGTTAAATTAGCAAGAAAAGAAGTGGCATAGGCCCTCTACATGAGACACAAATACCTGGCACTTGATTCATTCCCTTCCTCCTCCTGCCAATCCCTCCACCCCACAGACAGGCAGATAGATATTCTTACTGTCTGGCAAGAGAAATTACCCTTTCCACTTGCTGTTAAGACAATATAAATGGGATTACACCTGGCTTAATAAGAATACTCCTCCAGTAACTATTTAAGCATTTATTAAAAAAAAAAAAACGGAAACAGTTAAATTTAACCACTTCTACTACCCTAGTCTTTAAAAAGAAAAAGAAAAAAAAAAACAAGTGACAACAGCTTAAGATCTATTTCCTCATAAATTCTACTTTGCAAATACTCTTAAAACTGGGTTCTAATTTAGTTAATCCAGGGAGCTCCCTGATGGTGTAGTGGCTTAAGGCTTCGGCACTGGCGCTGTCAGCGCTGCGGCCTGGGTTTGATTCCCAGTCAGGGAGCTACCCACATACCAAAAAAAAAAAAAATTTAGTTAATCCAGATTAACAAAAAAATAAAAAATACTGTAGGTTATTGCTACAAGTAATGCTTTTTTCACAATTTAGTAAGATCTAACCATGTATTTAATACAAAGCAGCAAGTATATAGTCTTTTAAAAAAATGCATCTCAGCACCAGCCTAGAGAAACTTTGTGTGAGAAAATAGGGGAGGAGTCACCACGAAGAAATTCATGACAGATCCAAGGAGGACTTCTATCCCTCAAAATGGAATGAAAAGAAAAATTCATTGTGGAATAAATCCCCCTATGCTTCTGCTGTGCGACTTAGAAGCTGATCCAAAAGTTCATCTTCAGTAACTGTGTGTGCACGATCAACTGTACATCTCCTGCAACAGGTGACTAGGAACTGCGTTTCTCAGGCAAAGCAAAGGGATCAAATTTAATTAAAACACATGTTCCTGCGGTTTCTTTCTTATATCTTGGATTTTACCAAAATGACTTTAAATCGGATGAATTACCACGTTTGTTTTGGTTTGGTTTGGTTTTCTGCTTTGCTTTTTCATCAGCCATTGACCAGCAACTGTTGCACGAGCCCATTAGCACTCAATGAAAACAAACACCCAGGACCAGATAAGGCTCCCCTAACCCAAACTGATCCATTTCCTCAACACGTCTTTAAAACCACACGGCTAGGGGTGTGAAGAGAAGCATGTTTTGTGTGTGTTTGGGTGCCACAACCTGTCTAAATCCTCCATTCCCTTTTAAGGAACAGATATAGAATAAAAATCTAAAAGAAACCACATTAGAAATGCAGAGAGGTTTGCAAAACAAGAGGCTTCTTTCATTCCGAAAAACCAAACCCAAACAAGGGGAGAAAAATGAATGCAATGGATATGTGTGTGCCAAAGTTTCAATCCTGCCCGATGGGGGACACTGCACTGGCACAAATTTTGAAGAGGAAAATGAGGGGGGTTGAGGGGAGAGAAAGCGAGCGAGCGAGTGTGTGGCCTGCAAACTGCAACAATGCAATCTCCATTTTGAACAATGCGCCTCTATCCTCTGGAAAATCTAGTTTTTTGCCACTGGATGTGCCGTCGCATTTCCCCTCGGTTCGGGGGGAGGTGGGGGTGGGGGATACCGGAGAGGGAGTGAGCTTAGGGGGAGGGGAGGGGAGGTGGGGAAGGAGTCTGCAGCTACGGGGCTGGGTGGGTACCTGGAGTGCTGCTGTAGGTGCTATGGCTCCTGAAGCTGCTTTCCGTGCAGTAACTGGCGTCGTCGTCGTCGTCGTCTTCCATCTCCTCCGGATAATCGGAGTCATCGTCGTCCTCTTCCATCTCATCTTCCTCGTCGTCCTCAGAATCCTGGGTCTCCTCGGCGTCGCCGTCCTCCTCCTCTTCCTCCTCGGAGACCATGTCCTCCTCCTCCTCCTCCTCCTCGCTCTCGTGGTCATCGTACACCACTTTGTTGACGGCCCTCCGGGCCGGGGTGGTCCGGGCCAGGTGGCCGCCGCCGCCCCCGCCCCCCGTCCTGCCGCCCCCGCCTCCTCGCCCCCCCCGGCCCGGGGCGCTGGTGCTGGGGGGGGCTGGCGGCGGCGGCGGCGGCGGCGGCGGCGGCTTCCTCCGGCTACTGCTGCCCCCCCTGGGCGAGCTCAGCCGCGTCTTGGGCGCCACCTCAGCCTGGGCGGCGGCCCACCTGCCCCGACTGCTGCCGCGGTGCCGCGAGCGCAGCCCCCCGATGGGTCCCGACGTGGGCGGCGGCGGCGGCGGCGGCGGTGGGGCCGGGGCGCAGCGCTCCGCAGCGGGAGCCGCGGGCTGCTTGGGCGGCCTGCCCCGCCGGCCCCTCATGTTGGAGCCGAGGCGGGGGGAGAAGGGAAAGCGGAGGGGGGAGGGGCGGGCGGAGAGGTGGCGGTGGGGAGCGCCGGGGCCGGGTGGGGAGGCCCGCGGGGCCGGGCGGGAGGGGCCCGGCCGGCGGAAGCGGGTGGAGGGAGAAGGCTCAATCCGAATTGCTGGGGCCCCACTCCGGATCGCCTTCAGCCGCCATCTTGTTTCTTCCCTCTCGCTCGGTGACTGGGGGAACCGACAGCGGCCGCAGGCCCGGAGCGCGGTCACGTGAGCTGCGCCGCCGACGAGCCTGGGACGGAGCGAGGCCGCCCTGCAGCCGCTAGGGGGAGCGCGGGAGCGCCGGGTCGGGGGCGGGGAGCCCGGGGCGCCTCCGCGCGGCGCGGAGCGGAGGGGCGCTCCCCTTCGCCAAGTGTCCCGCGTCGAAGGCCTCGGCGACGACTCCCTCCGCCTAACCCCCGCTGGAGCCCGAATTCAGCAGGGCCTCGTCCCCGCGTCTCCCCGCTTGCCTGGTTCGGAGAGGAGGGCCGGGGAGCCCCCAAAAGTATCCCCCTTCTGCTCTCTTGGGGGAACCGATGCTGAAAAAGGCAGAGAGAGGGTCGCGGAGGAGGGCAACTCGAGCGACTGAGGAGGATAGGGCAACGCCAGCAACGGAGGAAAATTAAGGGGGGGGGAGGGGACGAACCCCCAGAAATGTGAAACTCCGAAGTCTTGATTCTATAGAGTCCTGAAATTAATCCCAATGACAACTGCTTGAGGGCTGTGCCAGGAACCACGCCCTGGGCTGCCAGGCCCGGAGGGAGTCACTGAGACGCCTCGGGTTAGAATCTCCACCCGAAAGGCCTCGGGTACACTCCAGAACGCAACTGCATTCCAGGCTCCCTCCACCTCTCCCAGGACTCCGGCTAGAAAGCCGACGACCTCAGCAAGAACTTTCCAGTTTCTCCTTTGCAGTAGGAAAGGTGACTTCTCACCTAAAACCTACTTCAAAATGTATGTGTGTGTTATCAGGAAGTAATTTTCTTTACCTGACAAATCATCAGGTTTCGGCTTAGTCCAGGGAACCAATCAAGATGATGAAATTTATGGGTTCGATTCCCAGCCAGGGAACCACCCAAAAAAAGATGATTAAATTTTAGGCATCCCCAAATCAAACCTGGGGGACTCAACTTGAGGTGGTCAAGGCCAACTCTGGATAAGGAAAGGTTTTATAAAAACATTGATACTTATTGATAAACCTGAGTGTGAGTACCAAAAAGTGATTTAAAGAAATACAGTTAACAGGATTTTTTGTCCCCTAAGTTGATTATTACAATCTAGTTAGAAGGATAGAACTCTGCATATGTGAAATGAAAGCGAAAAATACAGTCATTAATTATCAAATTAATTTATTCCATTTAATTCAGTTGAGCGCCAAGGGTGACAAACATATGGGTCCAGGAAAGTCATGAAAGTAAATAAAGTGGGCTAGGACTTTGACAAATGGCAGCTGCCTGTGTTTTGTTTAAAGAGGGAAGTTGTGGAGATGTGGGCCTAAAATGGCCAGGTCTCCAAATTCTTCAAGAGAAGGTAAAAGTGTGCATTGTATTTGAAATCTCATGATTTTATTTATTTATTTATTATTTATTATTTTTTTATTTTTGGTAGTTCCCTGGCTGGGAATCGAACCCAAGCTGCGGCGTTCAGAGCGCCGAAGCCTAGCCACTACACCACCAGGGAACCCCAAAATCTTATGATTTTTAAATGTTGGCGACTAAGTCCATTTTTAAGAACACTTCAGATTGATTAAAATAAACGCAGTTCAGGAGTTCCCTGATGGTTAGTGGCTTAAGGCTTCGGCGCTGGCGCTGTCAGCGCTGCGGCCTGGGTTCGGTTCCCAGTCAGGGAGCTACCCACACACCAAAAAGCTAAAAAAAATAAAATAAACGCAGTTCAAATATAGCCCGGAGTCTACAAGTTTGCAACCTGTATCCTGCACTGTGGAAAGTACAGTGCCATGTACTATAGGGAAGATACTAGCAAGAAATGGTGACAGCCTTCAGCATTCACAAGCTAAAAGTGAAAGAAGCCTGTTTACCAAAAAAAAAAAAAAAAAAAAAAAATCACAATTGATGGCACAATGAAAGGTTTTTTTGTGTAATTTTGAGTTTCTATTTGCAAGCAACAGAAACTGACTTTGGCTCATCTAAACAAAAGACATTCATGAGAAGGATATGGACACCTCCAGAATGGCTGGTCCCAAGTATAAATGAAATCCAAGCTCGCCAAGCTGTTGTCATGTGCTGGCTCAGGAGCTGTGTATTCCACTGGCCATTCTACTTTTCCATAAAGCCAGCTCCTTCCAGTCACTGGGGTCCACAATAGAGCTAGTGAATCAGATAGGATAGCCAATTTCTTTACTTCTTTGACTAAAGTTAGTCCCGTGGTCAGATGGGCTGGTGGGGCCTTTGGGAAATAATGAGGATTAGGCAAGGTCATGAGGGTGGAGCCCTCATGAATGGGATTAGTGCCCTTATGAGAACTACGTTGAGGATGTAGTTAGAAATTGGCAGTCTGCAACCCAGAAGGGGGCTCTCATCTGAACCCAACCATGCTGGCACCCTGATGACAGACTTCCAGCCTCCAGAACTGTCAAAAATAAATTTCTATTGTTTAAAAGACACCCAGGCTAGGGCAATTCGTTAAAGCAGCCTGAACTGACTAAAGCAGATGCCATGATGTCTGAGATACCATGATGGCAAATAAGGTATTCGGTAAACCCAGGTAGGGTGGTGGTGAAAGCGTGGCTGGCGGGAAAAGCTAATCCATATTCAGTACAAACCTCTTCCCGATGAGGTTAACCCACTGTACCCACCATGATAGGAAGAATCCATTGTGACGGTTCATTCTAAAATGTGCACTTGGCAGTGGCAACAGGCAGGACAGCCTCACCAGGGAGAAGCCGTGATCAGTTCATGACTCCAGTGAGTAAACACTGACTTGACTAGGGAAGGAGCTGGACCTACATCCACAGGCTGGGTCTCCTTGTCCACTAACATTCAGTCTTTAGCAGTGGGAACACCTTGATAAGTATGCACACAGGACACAAATACTCTCACTTACTAGGTCTGTTCTGAGTGGTGCCTAAATAACCTCGCTCCCAAACCTTTTCACCAATCCAAACCCCAACCACCTGGTACGGTGTCTTTCTTGAGGCAAAAAGACCATAAACGCATAATTCAAAGCTCTGCCCACTGGGAAGATTTCCCATGATCCTTTCAAGGCCACTTGGCGGGTGCGACTATAACACCTTAGCAGTACACACCCAGCTGATGCCATCTGTAAACCACGTTCAAGTGTCCTCCTTAGTCACTTGATCATGGGAGTTTTCCGTAAGGTGGGTTGAGGGAGGGGTGCGGTAAAAGTGGAGTAAACACTGGGAGTTGCACGCCTGTGCCTTCTCCAGGATTTACTCAGAGCTGCTCTGACATATGGGAGGGGGATGCTACTGGGCACTGTAGGGCTAAGCGAGACAGATACTTAGTTCATGTTAAGACGTCTAGGTTACAGGGCCACCTGGTAATCCATGGTCAGGCTTTCGATCTTTGCCAGGGCCCATGAGTAATTTAAGAACGGTTTCTAAAAAGGAGAATAGTTATTATTAGCCAAAGAAAGCAAGGCTTTGCTCTAAAACCCTAAGCACAATCATGGTGACACTCCTTGGGGGCTTGCCATGAGCCCTGCACGGCATCCCGGCATGTGGCTGCACACAGAGCACCACCGGATACACTGGGGCCTGGGGCCCAAGTAGCAGAGCTCCTTGCACCACAGCCTGGACCTGCTGAAGGACCTCCTCTCTGGGCTGTGGCTCGATGTCAGCAGGCTTTCATGTCACTTGGAAAATGGGTAAAAGCAGCACATGCCATGTGGTAGATGTAACCCTCTAAATCCAAAGAGAGCTGCCAACTATCGAGCATGGTCAGAAGAAAGCACTGCTCACCACAGACCTTGAATTCCTCCCATGTGTTATAGTTCTATGGCTCCAGCCACTCACCCCCGTGAAGACTGGCCTTTAATTCCAAATGACACGGGTGTTTCATTGACTTGTTTCACCACTAGTTGATATGGGGTGTTTAGATCTCGTACCTCAATACTAGATGCATTTTCTCTGCCATCGGCCTCAGAAGACCAGACAGTCAGTCACAGACTGCCCTCACCCCATGTCCCCGAGGCCCGAGGGCCTACAACCACTCCAGTATCCTTACCGGTTCTTGGTCGCAAGCCGCAGAAACCCACACTGCCCGCTTTCAGCTCACAGGACCTCGGGGAGAGCCCAAAACCCGGGCTCGGAGGCTTGCGACCAGCAAGTGTCCAAAACGAGACTGCTGAACTAGTGAGGACAGCAGGCCGTTGCTGTTGGCACCAGGCCCAGCTTGTCCTGGCAGCATCACCCTCGCTGGGCACTGGGCATCGCTCCACAGCACCACGGGCTTCCAGTTCGAAGGCTCAGGGGGGGTGTGCCTGAGCCCGGGGTCGAGCTGCAGGGAAGGCCAGGCGGGAGGACCTGGCGCTCCGGCTCCGTGGTGGGAAGGACTCCTTCAGTCCGGGAGGGAGGAGGGGGTGTGGATCGGATGGGATGTGACCGACAGGGAAGTCAACAAGAGTTGATTTGGACGTATAACTTGGAACTTGAACCTGCAGTTATGATGCAGAAAGTCCCCGGGGGAGCTGTTTTAGGAAGGAAGTGAAAAGCTCTGTGATCTAAGCCAGGTCACCCAACCCTGACAGAGCCCCAGTTTCCTCACAAATAAGTTAAGGGGGTTGGGTCAGAGCTGTACTCCCCAACCCTTTCATGTGGTAGCACCCCATGAAAATGAGAGGAATACTTAGAGGGGACTATTAGATGTGGTAAAAAGAAAATGTTTTCTTTATAGAATGCAATTGTAATAAAAATTAAAATATATACATTAGTAAAGATACTGAGTGAATTTGTAACACTTTTGAAAAAAATTCCTTTTTTATTAAATGAAAAATTTGAACTTGTTCCCAGCCAGGGAGCTACCCCCCCCAAAAAAAACCCCAAAAAACTTTAATTTGAATCCTAGTACCCAACTTTATATCCTCAGGTTTGTGTTTTAAATAGCTCATGTAATTCCTGATCAAGACTTTCTAACAATGGTCCCTTGAAATGACAAGACACTGTCTGCAGCAGTAGGTGATTTAAAAAAAAAAAGGTTTAAACCATCTTTTATAACCCTTCAAACATTTACAACCATAGAAATGATGGTGCAGTTACATTTAAAGCTCTTCCTTTTCTTTCATGGACAAATGTGCTCATAAAATTTCTTGTGGAGTTTAGATCCAATCAAACGTTTTCATAGCTAATATTTCAAAATAACGGTGAAGCTCCAATTTACAGAACACACAGGCGTTGTTAGAACAGTCATCTCCCAGTTCGGACATCATGCGTAGCACATCTGCTGCTGACAAAATTACCCAGTGGAGCTGAGCTAGCCCCCTGGTGGGGCAGCGGCTAGGCCTTGGGGCTCTCACCGCGGCAGCCTAGGTTCGATTCCCAGCCAGGGAACCAACAACAACAAAAAAGTATCCAATACAAAAAATATGTGACAATAGTTTCTGAGCTGCCTGCACCAGAACCCCCCACCACACACGCGCTCCCTCCCTCACACCTCCCCACCCCTCACATTGCTCCTCATTGCTTGGGCCCCCGGGACACCAACTCCTCTAACATTTCCATGCGTGTAGGGCTGTGCCCCGCATCTAGCTGCCAGCAGCGGCCCCTTGCTTACTGTTAGACCCTGTTCTCCTCGGGTCGTCAGAGAATGAAGCTGCAATGAAGAGAGGTGTCTGGTGCAGAGGCTCCAGCCACTCCAAGGGCTGAGTGTGAACACCCACCCATCCATAGCTTGTTCGCTGCGCACTGGTGCATGCTGCCATCCCTTGCTGGGCATGTCCGGGGTAGATCACCCCTACAGGTCTTCAGGTCCTCCCAAGGTTATCATCTATGATTACGACCCTGCTTTGCTCCCCATTTCGATGGGCTGAATTTGGCTTATTGATGGAGAAATGTGATGAAAATGTCCAAGAGACACTTTAAAATATGGACTGAGACTCTGGAGACGTGGCAACTAGAGGTATAAATTGGGAACCAGACTTATGGAGATGAAAATGGTGGCGTGTGGGTAAATTAAAGTGTTGAGTGAGAGTGCAGAGCGTGACAGCGTGCCTCGTGTGCACCCGGGAGTCACACTGCGGGAGCCGGAAGAAGAGGAAGAGGAGTCTATTCAAATGATACAGAGAGCGATCAGTCAGTATCAGTCCTGGCTTTGGGGTGAGGCACAGGCAAAGGGAAACCAAGGACTGATGGAGGATTGTGTGCCCCCAAACCTGCAAACCTCCAATCCCAGTTTGCCTCCTCTTTGGTTGTCACCTCCCCCCAATTTCTTTTGTGGACATGTTTCCTCCTACCTGTTGGCTCACGTGTCATCGTCCCCCAGGCTCTGGCCCTCTAGCCCACTCCCAGGACTTCAGCTGGCACCCAAGGAGCTCATGTTTCCCAGACCAGCATCTTTTGTCCAGACCTGTGCCCTGATCCCTTGTTCCCCAAAGCAACATTTTGCTTCGTTTTCTCACTTCCCTGGTAGCAGAGATACACCCCCCGAATCCACATACAAACATTCTGCTCATTCCATCCTCTGTGCAGTCCATCGGTTCTTATTTTGGGAGGAACACGGCCTAGCTCCAGTTGAGAAAACAGACCCCCATTTGGAAACCTGAAATCTGGGAGCTCTGGGAGCACCCTGCACAGTGAGATGGGGGTCCAACTCATGCCAGCTTGGCAAGGACTGTCCCAGGTTTAGCACTGAAAGTCCCACATCCCAGGAAGCCTCTCAGGTCCAGGCAAACCAGGTCGTTGGTCACCCTGCAGGGAGGTGTCCTTTGTGGAGTGTTGGCAAGGGCAAAGGCTGGAATAAGAACGGCTATAGCTATCAAGTACAGATATTTTATGAACGCTGGGGAAGCAGGTGAGGGGCAGATACGCTCTAGCGACACCCTTAGGCCCCCAGGGCCTTTGCACATGTCTGCAGGAGCAGGTGGGAGCAATGAGACAGAGAAATTTGGGTACAAGATAAATGTGGTTTCATTTAAACCCACAGGCTAAAGAGGTGCAGGGACTTTTGCGATGTATTTCATTTAGATAGCCAAGGTGACACCACATCCACAATTTTGTCTAGTGGGCTTTTGTCTGACTCTACAACAGATTCTCACAACTTAACGACTGTGTAATATTCCATCAAGAGGATATTTTTTTTTTTTTTTTAGTTTATTTCAAAATTTTTCCCACTACAAGTAACACTTCATGAACATCTAGGGGCTAAAAGCTTTATTTGTGTATAAATTTTTTTTGGGGGGTGGGGGGTAGTTCCTTGGCTGGGAATCGAACCCAGGCCGCAGTGTTGATAGCACTGAAGCCTTAGCCACTACACCACCAGGGAACTCCCCTCAATAGTATCTTAAAAGTATCATCAAGTATATACATTGCCTCATTTAATCCTCACAGCCCCACTCTGGAGTATGTATTATTTTCCCTAGGTGGAAACCAGAGCCCCGAGTTTATGTCATTTGACCTGGTCACATATCTAGTGCATAATGGAGCCAGGATTTGAAACCAGCACCACTGTAGACATCTTTTTAAATATGTTGATGGTGATTTGGGGTTAGTTCAGGGCCACACTGTCTCTTGCCTGGATTTGCTCAGAGAAGGAGGCATCATCAGGAAAGAGGGGGAGGACTTGAACCAGGCATACAAGGTATTCTGGAGTACAGGGATGGGGGAAGCAAATTTAGAGGGTAGGAATGTCCATGGAATGCCTTTACTTACTCACTCAATAAATATTTATTGAGCACCTACTATATGCTGGTAGTAAATCCAATGCTGCTTCGCACAGGTTGGGGAGGGAGGGCTTCTGAGAGGAAGTGACATTTGAGCTCAACCTTATTATTAAAGAAGCCATCTATGTGAAGAACCTTCTGGACAGAGTGGACCTAGCATGTTTGGGAAACAGTAAGAAGACTAACTATATTGGGGCAACTCTGTGGTCCTTGGGCGGGTTTCTCACCTGTATTTTATCATATGTAAAATGGAAATGATTATAGTACTCACTTCATTGTGCTGTTATGGGTGTTAAATAAAATATTATACATAGGAGCCTAGTATAGTGCCTGAAGCTCAGCAAACAGTTAACAAAGGTTAACTAGTAGTAACACTAATTATTATTTTATTTATTTTTATTTTATTTTATTTTATTATTATTTTTTTTGTATGTGGGTAGTTCCCTGGCTGGAAATCAAACCCAGGCCGCAGCGCTGACAGCACCAGCGCCAAAGCCTTAAGCCACTACACCACCAGGGAACTCCTAATTATTATTGTTATTATTGTTATTATTTTATTTTCTTAATAAGAGAACACTGAGAAGTGCATGGAAAGTAACATGAAATAATCTAATGTTAATATTCAGAAATGAGGCCTGGATTCAATCCTGGGACTACCATATAATGTCATAACTTGTGTGATTGTTTATCTCTCTACACCTTAGTTTTCTCAGCTGTAAAACAAAAACCAAAATAATGCTTATTGCCTAGGATTGTTTGAGGCATTAAATGAAAAAATATACATAAAGCATTTAACACAAGCCTTGGTAACATGGGAACTTCTCAAAACTTTAGTTTTTTTATTGTTGTCTTTTATATATGTGGAGATGAAAATCTCTTCCATCTCATCACACTCCTAGGATGAATACTATCAGTTCATGTCAGCCAGGAGCCCATCTCTGGCTTACCCTTTAACTCTGTTAGCTAAATAAATAACCTATTTGCAGCAATGGAACTGTAGATGTGTTTTGTTCTTTACATCCAAATGTGTTAGAAATGCATTTTATTTATTTATTTATTTATTTATTTATTTTTGTATGTGGGTAGCTCTCTGGCTGGGAATTGAACCCAGGCCACAGCACTGACAGCACCAGCACTGAAACCTTAAGCCACTACGCCACCAGGGAACTCCCTGGAATGCAATTCTTTCATAGAAGTATTGTGTTATTCATTATACAAGAAAAGAATTAGTATATTCTCCTGACTTAAAAAATTAAAGCATAACATTTAAATCAAAAGGACAGTGAGATGTCATTTCACATCCACTAGGATGGCTATAATAAAAATAAAAATAAAAAAAGGCAGGGGGAGAATAAGTACTGGTGAGGATGTGGGGAAATCTGAACTCTTACACCCTGTTGGCAAGAATGCAAATGGTACAGCACTGTGGGAAACACTTTGGCAGTTCCTGAACAGGTTAAACATGTGTTACCACATGACCCAGCAATTCTACGGCTACATGTATAACCAAGAGAATTGAAAACATATGTCCATGCGAGATGTACACAGATGTTCGTAGTAGGATTATTCATAATTGCCAAAATGTGGAAACGAGCCAGTGTCCACCAGCTGATGAGTGGATGGCTAACGGAAGTGTGGTCTATCCATACAATGCACTACTCTATTCTGTCTTTTTTTAATTATTATTATTATTTTTTGCTTTTTGGTATGTGGGTAGCTCCCTGACTGAGGATCGAACCCAGGCCTCAGCGCTGACAGCGCCAACGCCAAAGTCTTAAGCCGCTACACCATCAGGGAGCTCCCTATTCCGTCTTTAAAAGGAAGGAAACACTGACACCTACTACAACATGGATGAAACTTTATGACACAAAAGGACAAATACTGTGTGATTCCACTTATGTGAGGGCCCTAGAGTAATCACATTCATAGAGATAGTAAACAGAAATGTGTAGGGAGCTCCCTGGTGGTGTGGTGGCTAAGGCTTCAGCGCTCTCAACACTGCAGCCTGGGTTCGATTCCCAGCCAGGGAACCACCCCCACCCCAAAAAACAACAACAACAGAATGTGTAGAACTGTACACCGGGAACCTATGTAATTCTTGCTAACCAATGTCACCTCGGTAAGTCTAAAAATTAAAATATATATTTAAAGAAAAGAAAAGAAAACAGAATGGTGTTGCAGGTGGGGTAGGGAAGGGGTAATGGGGCATTCATGGTAAATGGATACAGAGTTTCAGTTTGGAATGATGAGGAAGTTCTGGAGATGGATGGTTGTGCAACACTGCGAATGTACTCAAGGCCACTGAACAGTCCATTTTAAAATGCTTAACATGGTCAAAGGATTTTATGTTATGTATGTACTTTTCACAGTGAAAAAATTATGCTTGGTGAAAGGAGCCAGAAACAAAAGGCCACATACTGCATGACACGATTGCACTTACATGAAATGTTCGGAATAGGCAAATTTGTGGGGACAGGAAGTAGACCGGTGCTCGCCCGGCGGTGGGAGAGGCGTAGCTGCCAATGCTTACAAGGCTTCTGTCTGGAGTAATTAAAACGTTCTGGAAGCATATCGTGGTGACGGTTGCACAACCTTGTGAATATACTACAACCACTAAACTGTACACTTCATGTCAAAGGGTGAACTTTGTGATATGGGAAGGATATCACAATACAAATTTAAAAAACTAAATAAGGGGTGCAAGGAATGGGGGGCAATTATAGATATGCCTTACGTCTTCTTTAATCAGTTCCCCTCATCCTTCAGTAATGAAGTTATTCTCACCTGATACTGTTATTAGCAGTAACTATAATAACATTTCTAATCCCTTTTCTAATAGTTACGTGTGTGTGTGTGTGTGTGTGTGTGTGTGTGTGTGTAGACGAGGGCTGTCCGGGAAAAACCCAGCCATAAATGCCCCTGTTTTTCATATAATATGGCTGGATACTTTCCGGACAGCCGTGCGTGCGTGCGTGCATGCGTGCGTGAATGTGTGTGCGTGTGAGTGTGCGTGCGTGTGCGTGTGCGTGCATGTGTGAGTGTGCGGGCATGCGTGTGCGTGTGCGTGCGCGCGTGCGCGTGTGTGTGTGCGTGCGTGTGTGTGCGCGTGTGTGTGAATCTCCGGAGCAAATATGCAAGGTGATTTGATTTGTTTTCCTTTGTGATTTTTATACTTTGAAATTCTTTTCTTTTGCTGTGTCGATGGTTCTACAACTTCCTTTTTCTTCACTGTGGACTCCCTTTCTGCCTCATTTGGAGTCTTCTTAAATTGACCTAATTTTCCCTTTAATAAAATCTCCAGGAACCAATTCATTACCATTGGAAATTGCTTAACAAGCTTTATGTTTTTATTATTGTTATTGTTAGACTTAGGTTGACACTGGTTAGCAAGAACTACACAGGTTCCAGGTGCACACTTCCACGGTGCATCGTCTACCTGTTGTATAAGTTCACCACCCAGAACAAGCTTTATTTTGACCATTAAAAATACTTTCTGGTGTAGTGGCTAGGCTTCAGCAGCCTCAATGCCGTGGCCTGGTTTCTATTCCCAGTCAGGGAACCACCAAAAAACCAAAAAGCCAAAAATACCCCAAAAAACTGTCCTTTATTTTTGGATAACACAATCCCAAAGTAAAAATGTCATCATTTGCTTGACCAGGAAAAGACAACACTTAGGAATAAAATTTGCAACGACACACACCAGCAGGCTTACCTGGTGGTAAAAATGCTCGCAAGCTCCGCCCGCCAGACAATGGTTTTGTGACCGCTGTGAGAAAGGCTCCACCCTGCACTTTGATCCGGAGATCCGTTACCTGCCTCATCCTGAGTGACGGGAATGACACGAACAATCCAAACGAATAACCAAACAAGGTGAGACTCAAACAATCTGGGAAGAGGCACACAGTTCACGCGGGTACTGACTGCTGTGCCTGGAAACAAAGTCTCCATGCCTTCAGACACGCATGGTGACATTTCATTCTTCATTCCTGAGTCCTGAACCCCCGCACCTAAGCCGACAGCCTTCAGCCACACCCGATGTCATTTTTCTCAGCTTGTCAGGACAGTTGCCCAAACCCAGCCGCCTCTGACCACCCCCACCACACTCAAGAAACACCCCATCCTGGAATCGCAGCCCCCGCCGGCCTGGGGGCAGAAAACATTTAGTTTGGGGGGCAGAGGGGAGTTACACACGATCCTTTCGTCTGAACTGGGATTCCATCCTGCTGGAGTCGCTCCTTCGGCCCTCATGGCTCTCTGAAGGGCCCTGGCGGATGGGAAGAGGGGCTGCCCGCCCAGGTTATTCAAAGCCCCGTTTCATCTTCCTAACAGGTCATTGTCACTGAGCAACACAGGGACAAAGCATGTTTATTTCCCGACCGTCTGCAGCTGGCCCCAGTCGTTCCAGACATTCGGATCCCTTCCCACCCTCGCGCTCGCCGCTCGCTCAGCCGGGAAGCCACAAAGCCCACGTCTTAGGAGACTCAGAATTTTATTAAAAATGTATTTGCTTTCCTCAAAAGTGAATGCGTGTTAGCTTGATCGTAAAACGAATGACCTTTTTTCGGGGGGAGGAGAGGTGGTAAATGAAACATGGTAGTCATTTGCCAGCTGATGCTGAAGGCATAAAATAAATAAGAGGCTGTGGGGGAGTTGGGGTGGGGTGGGGTGGGGTGGGGTGCGGGAGAGCTCCCCACACCTTGGCTGGGATTCTGTATCCATGGATGGAGACTAGAAGAAAAGGCTCTGCTTTACTTCGCCCTGGGAATGCACACACACACACACACACACACACACACACACGTACAGAGACACACGTATACACACGCGCGCACGCGCACACAGACACACACGTACACACACACAGACACACGTATACACACACACATGGACAGACACACACACGTACACACACAGACACATGTACACACACAGAGACACGCATACACACACAGAGACACACGTATACACACACACATGGACAGACACACACACGTACACACACATGTGCACACACACACACACACACACACACACACGTACACTGTGGATTGCCCTTAACGGCAGCCATGGCCAGGCTCTGCCCTCAGCCAGGGTTACTGTAGTCTTAGAGAAGTTACTACCCCGGACTGTGCCTTGCTTTGCTAGCTCTCCACCTTCTGTCATGTTCAGAAAACAAGACCCAGATCACAGAGGCAAGGAATAGAAGGCAGTCTTGCAGACACGCGTCAGCCTGTTTGCACGGATCGAATCCCTTGGTCAGAGCAGTGGCCCAGAAATGAATGAACTGAACCCCAAATCCAGCAAGAGACCTCAGACTGCCTGCAGCTCTGCCTCCTTCCTGACCCCTCTCCCAGGGAACTCTGGGCTCAACATAACTGCGGAGGGGCCTGGCCAGGCTGCAGGACACCAAACGAGGGAAGTATTATCTACTCCTCAATCAAGCCCTGCCTGCAATCTTTCCCTTAAAGTTGTCAGAAGTATCTTTGCCCTGTAAACACTCGAGAGCACATTTTGATCAGAAGTTTTTAAGCTGTGTCATGCAAATATTTGTGGTAAGGCCGGATTTGAAATGTTTTATGAAGAAATCAGTATCTGAGGGGATGGGAGTTAAAAACATGTTAAGTCCCGAGCAGCTGGAAGACATGGCGACTGTTTTAGGCTTGGGCAATGCCCCTGCTCACTTCCAGAGGATAATGAAAGAGTCCCCACTAGCCTTCTGGACATCCTCTTCGACTGGGTGACATCCTCATCCTTTTGCCAGACCTGCCTGAGCCTTGGACCAGTGGTTCCAGACCAACAGCAGGGGCGCCACCTCCAGGCCAATCCCAAGAAGTGTAGTTTAGTGAGCTGCAGGGATATTCCCAGATGCCTTCATCCTGGGCAGTGCGTGTCCATCCTCGAGATGCAGCAGGGCGAAGGATCTGAGCTCTTGGATTGGGCTAGACTGAGGAGCAGATTCTAGAATCTAGGGTTTGTTGGGGCTCAAGAATCTAGGTGGTTCATCCCCTACTTTCTCACCCCATTTGCCCGAGTGACTTCAGAAAAGAGGTGGGACTTCTCCTGTACCGGCCTCACTGTGTATTTGGTTTCAGGTATTACTCTTGATTTCTAACTTGTCCTTGGCCTCCCCCAAATCAGCCTGGCCTTACGTCCTTAAAGCCAACTCTTCTAGCCTGTCTTAAGAAGTCCCCAGCCTAAGTGACTTCCTCCTCTGCAATACCATATGAAGAAACCCACAATGACTAATGTCCATGGCATTGTAGGAATGATAGCATTGCTAGTGAGCTAGGTGGCCTTCCAGGACAGGAGTCCCCAGAGCCTGAGAGCCAACAGTGCTTGGAGTACACGAGGTGTAGCTCACACATCATCGCAGTCTCCAAAGAGCAGGATTCTCATGTTTGAGAATCTCAGCTGAGCAGCCCAAACTCTCATAAGAGCTGGGGCTGGCAGGGAAGCTCCACTTCCAAAGCCCCATGGCCTGAGAACTTTGCAGCCATGCCAGCTTTGTTGCTGCTGGTCGAAAGAGCTCTGCCAGACCCCCGTCCAATGGACTGAAATCCAAGTCCACCCAAAGGCACGGAATTCACAGGCCCATCTTCCACCTGAACAGCCAACAGTTCCCAGGCAGCAGGACCACACCCGTCAGTGCTGAGATTGAACGGGACACTACTTGGCATGCCACGGAGGATCATTCAAAGCCCTGAACGTGGTCCAAGGGGACTTTTGGTGGCCCTATGCTCTGGAAACTGTCCCTAAAATCCATGAGCTCTTGAGTCACAGCTACTGTGGCTGAAAATAGACAGCAATGGTTCTTGGTTAGTACCCTCTCTTCAGGCTCCCTTGAAGCCCGTGGCCATCACATCATCAAGGTGGGAAGCAGGTATGCTACATACTTCACCCTCTAGGCTGGACCTTTCCACTGAATTCCTTGTGGAATGCATCGATCAAGTTCTAGAGAACTCTCTCTGTTGCTCCCTGCCCACCAGGAAACACAGCTGCACCACCCACCTGGACTCAGCAAAATTTGCATATAGTTCGCTACACTCCTGTTCCCAAAATACAGTGACGCGGATCTATCATGGCTTCCAATCCTTCAAGCTTCCAAACCACCAACCACCCGACCAGCGAATTGCCAGGACCTCAGAATCACCTGAGGAGCTTTTAGAAAACAGAAGTCCCACCAGAAGTAGACACTTACATGGTCGCATGACTTCTAACTAAAGTGTAAGAGCAATCCAGCGGGAGAGGAAAATGTCTCCAGCCAATGTTCTGGAAAACTGGATATATGTACAGAGATTAAAAAAAAACAAAAACTCAACCCCTTACTTCACACCACACACAACCATTAAATCAAGATGAATTCTAGACTTAAATAAAAAAGCTAAAGTTAAATCTTTTAGAAGAAAACATAGGAGAATATCTTCATCACTCAGACACAGGCAAAGGTCTCTTAAGACACAGAAAGCAACATGCATAAAAAAATTAATAAGTTGGCTTATCAAAATTTACAAGCTTTGCTCGCCATTAAGAAAATAAATAAGGGTTCCCCGGTGGCATAGTGGCTAGGCTTCAATGCTCTGGATCCGATTCCCAGCCAGGGAACCACCAATAAATAAATAAATAAATGAGCTACAGACTGAGTGAGAATGTTCTCAAAATATATGCGGATATCTGACAAAGGAGAGGTATCCAAGATATAAAAAGATTCCATAAAACTCAATATTAGAAACAATCCTATTTTAAAAATAGGCAAAGGATTCGAAAAGACACTTCACAGAGGAAGATATGTGAATGGACAATATGCACATGCTAAACGTGTACACTCCCACCAACATGGCTAAAATTCTAGACTGAAAACACCAAACGCTGAAGAGAATGCAGAGTAACCAGAGCTCTCCCCCATTTTTGGTGGGAATTTAAAATGGCACAACTTTGGGGAAATACGTGACAGCTCCTCAGAAAGTTAAATATACACCTTACGTTATGATCCAGCAAATCTAATCCTGTGTATTTACCCAAGGAAAATGAAGACATGTGACCACACCCACACCCACTCGGTGGCAGAGAAATGTTTATGGAAGCCTTACTCGAAACACCCCCAAACTGGACATAGTTCAGGTGTCCGTCTACAGGAGAACAGCTGAAATCACTCAGCTCTGTAAAGGGACCACTACTGATACATGCAACAAATCCCCAAAACACTATGTTAAAAGTAAAGGAAGCCAGACACAAAACAATACACATTGATCCCATTTATGTGACGTTCTGCAACAAGTAAACCAACAGTAAAAAAGACAAACCAGAATAGAAGTTGCTTTGGGAGACGGGGAGGGACTGATTGGAAAAGAACACGGGGTGATGGTCCTACCTCTAAAGAGGTACAAATTTGCTGAACTCAGCAAAGGGTATATTTAATATTTGTGCATTTCATTGTATATAAATTTGACCTAAAAATATTAAAAACTCAAACCAATACATAATATGCATGGTGAAGTATGCTGATGATTGTATATTTGAAATGAATAAAAATAAGATGGGACAGTAATGGGTAGACCTGTGGTAAAAGAAATAGATGTAGAGTACAGAGCCTCACGGTGGGTGCGTTGGTAACTAACAGCACAGGGGTTTTCCAATTTGGGGGGAGTCACAGGAACACTAAACTGAATTGGCGATTTTTGTTTCTTTTATTTTTGTTGGTTCCCTGAGCGGGGATCGAACCGAGGCCACGGCGGTAAGAGCACCGAAGCCTCAAGCCGCTACGCCACCAGGGGGCCTGCCCCATCTTTGTTTCCTAAGTGGCAGACACACGAGTACGTCGGTGTTGGTTATACAGTGGTCGTGGTCGTTATTGAAATAGTCCATGGCAAATGAATTAGTGAACGAAGAAATAAAGAAGGTTACCGGGTGCTTCCGACGCCCACTGCCCGCTGACCACGGCTCTGAGGCTCCGAAGTCCCCACGCGTAGCCCGCCGAAGGCTGCAGAACGGAGAGGGCAGAGGTGAGCTTCCCGGGGCTGCCGTCACCGCACACCAGACGCGTCACAGCTCAACACGGCGCACGCTTACTGTCTCGAGTTCTGGGGAGCAGACGTCGGAAACGGGTGTCCCCCAGCGAGGAGCCAAGCTGTCTGCGTGGCTGGTTGCCTCTAGAGCTTCCAGAGAACCCATCTCCTTGCCCTTTCCAGCTTTTCCAGGCCGCCGAGGGGCTCGTGGCCCTTCCACCGTCGTCAGAGCCAGCAGGAGAGCGTCTTCAAATCTCTCCCCCGCTCTGACTTTTCTGTCCCCTCTCCCACGTTTCAAGGACACTTGTGATTACA